>OU015761.1:40740353-40775156 GCA_907173295.1 Fagus sylvatica
AATTTGCAGTATAAGTGATTTCCATATTAAAATTTGTCCATAGTAATAACAAAAAAAATAGAGGATAAACCGATAAATTATAAGGTATAAGGTATTCGATATGTGATGTGAGGACAAATAGACAAAAAATAATAATAATAAAACTATGAATTTATGATTAATTAAATAAAATGCACTAACCACTTAAACTATTAATTATCCACTCACAATGGGTATCCAAAGAAATAAAATCTAACCTTATCGAGTGATTATTCCATAGTTTAGGACTACAAATAAATGCGTAGTCCCCCTCTCACATGAATGTTATGGGTCCCACAAATTAAATTCATAATAGGATCCACCATTATGTGAGAGGGGGGACTATGCATTTATATGTAGTCTGGGACTACTGAATAATTTTCCCTTATCTTAGAACACATAAGTAGTCATCAACAGTACCAAATCATTACAACATCAAATGCATACACCAAAAAATACATCAAATCATTACTAATTCTTTCATTGAGACATTTTGTCAAACAAATAAAGTGTAAATAAAAAAGGACAAGATTGTAAAGTATTCAACTATAGAGCCCATTCCATCCAATATAATATGTTTCTTTAAGGTATATTATGCATATTTTAGTTGAAATTGGGTTTTGGAGGTAAGTAAATTTAAGTTTTTTTTTTTTTTTAATTGAAAGAAATCTAATTGGGCTAGCTAAAGAAATGAACCATTGATAACCAATTGTATGTTGTATATTTGTTATAATATATAGTGATATAGAAGTGAGTTTGTGATTAAAGGCATTAGTGACACATTTGGCACTTGGACACGTGGCACGTGCACGTGTGAATCTGGTATAGAAAATAACTAACTCATGGAAGTGATTTTTTTTGTAGAGAATAATTAACTCATGGAAGTTATTTTTCTGAAAGGTTATATTGTTTTAGAATGGTGCCAATTAAATTGTCTACATATTAAAGTGTCTAAATCATTGTCAAATACACAATTTTGTAAGAATATTATTTAAAAGAATTACCGAAATTTGCTTTCTGTAATTGGTGACTTTGTTGCATCCTGGAGGTGAATTGCTTTTTAACCCGGAAACAAAACTCTTTTAGAGTGGGGGCAATTATCACCTTAAAGAAATTGATTACACACCTCAAAGTCGCATTTATTTTCTGATCTTGACAAATTCCCCAACAATTTTAAGGTGATAATTTTCATTGGGTCAGAATATAAAATGACTTGACTTTTCTATATGATGAATCATCTACCAGTGGTTGTCAAAGGAGGCTATATATGGCAGTGTGGGTATTGAAGATGATGACGTGTGGATGTTGATGAACATATTGTGCCGTTGCCATCATACTACTTCAAAAGAAAGGTAAGGATTCTTGAACAATGGTTGACTGTAAAATTGGTAAATGGTGTAGGCAACGATAGAAATAGCGTGGATGAAACTGTTTTGATAGATCTAGATATCTTATCATGACGTCCACATTTATAATCATGAAAAGTTCAAAACTAATGAATATTGATAATAGTTTTGGAATAATTGGTTATCTGTCCACACAAAAATGAATACAAGGCCATGTTACTGAAGCTTTGGTTTTGGGAAAAACAAGACATTTTTATAACCAATGTATTTGATTCCATGGTTTTTTTTTATCAAGCATGTTCTCAAATTCAAAGATAGATTTTGAAGAAAATGGATTGCAAAGGGGTGATAAAATGGAGATCTTTACGTGTTTGGACATGTAATGTTCAGAAACAATAAATGTAAAGGGCCCCACAACTAACCAACGAAACAAAAACCTGATATGTTTTGTTTTCTTCCATTTTGGTCTTCCATATTGAACTCACATAGTTTGAATTAATGGTGGGTTACGATAGGCAGATTTTGACGGAGTCTCGCTTTGATGCTGGGGATATCCATAGATCTGGATAGAGTTTTGCTCATAGATAGAGGAAGAGTACGTGCGCAAACTTAATGAGTTGGATTACATCCTGACGTGTGAACCAATCATGGGTTTGTCCTTAGGCTATGGATCCCATACAAGGGATGAGACTTGTGTACATGTTGCTAAGTCTATGTAATCCACAAAGGAAATAAGTTCACACCATTGCACTCAAAGAATATAATATTACTCTTTAAGTCTTTATTTGCTTGATTTTTGGACACTATGATATTGTAAAATACTTGTTAATAGTATTATTATCTTTAGCATATATGGTGAATGATAATAGTAATATTAATTTTTACATGATAGAATAAAATGTAATGTACATATGTGATTTAACTCACCATACTCTCAAATGATTAAAATCCCATGAATTTGACAAATGTAACTACCAAAATACAAGAAAAATGAAGAATTATAAGTGCATGATCTTACTTGATAGCATGTAAAGAAAATTTACATGGAAGAGACTAAATTGATAACATGTCCATGAGCGCGAGTTTTCAGTCTCAATGTGCACTATGACATGCATGGTGGTGGAATCACTTTGATTCAATTAAATGTAGCTAAGTTTTAAACTCGAATTCACATTTATTGTGAAGGTAGGCATCATTGATTATTTTGAAAATGATTTGGTGAGGGGTTAAGATTAAAGAAAAGTGAATGTGATAGTAGTAAATTTGAACTTTGATTATTTCTAAAGTGTGAGGGGTTTCCATATAAGCTATAGAATGTTAAAACCCAAAAGTGTGGGGTATTGAGATCCAAGTGTGAGGTGGTCTTTTAAGGAGTTTTCAAGCTTGAAAAAAGACTAAGTTAAGACTCTAAAGATGTGTTTGTGGATCAAGTTAGGAATATCTTAAAGTCTTGGAGAGTTAAGTGTGATATTATATTGGAATCAAGAGATGAATTTATTGAGATTAAATTCTATGATTCAATAAATATCTCAAAACCTAATCAAACACTTATCTTGACTGTAATTCAAGAATTTCTATTTGTGATAATAAGAAAATAGAAATGAGTTCACGTAGTAAACAAAGAAAGAGTCAAATATTGAAAGTGACTTGGTATTAATTTTTATATACCTCTTATATGCTTTCTATGAGTTATGATCTTAAAATGAAATATGATTTTATAAACCCATGAGTTTGTATTTCCTAAAATCATAAGAAAGTCTTTATTTATTGGAAATGGAAATTAAGGTAAAGAAACATAGTGTGTAGACTATGTAAGTTCTCATTGAGATTGAGATGATGTTTTCATTGTATATGAAATGAAGTTTCTTGGTTTAAAACTTTTCAAAAGTACAAAGAAGCTAATTCACCTTGGTTCTAATCTAAAACTTAATGAAGTTTTTGGAAGCATAGCTTGAGTGTGCTAGTGCAATTAAAGCTTTGTATGTCATGCGTTATACTATATGTACATGACTTTCCCATAGACTTTCAGAGTTTTTGTAAGAAAACTTAAGATCATTAGAAAGTATTGCATAATTGGATATCCAAAGAGTAGGATACCAATAATGGTTATTATTGTAAGTGATAAAATCCATGTTTAGTTGGATATTCATTTTTGGTGGAAGAGCCAGTTAATAGGCATGGAAGAAACAAAGTGAGTTTCTTAATCCACCATAAAGATTGTATGGTTGGCAACGGGCAAAGGAAAATGATAACATGAGATGTTATATAAATGAGATGTGGCCACATCCAATGATAGTTATATCTTGCACTGTAAAAGTGTAGCCATCATAATTTGAGAAATGAGAAGTTTAGACATTTGAGTCTAAAACTTGAGTACGTAAGATGATAAATAGTTTGGTGAGCTCATAATTATTGTCTACGTAAAATCAAGTGACAACTTGATAACATTCTTTTACCTAAGGTGTCTCGAGAAATATTGGGTGAAAGGAAATATCTAGTGGAATGGGTTTGAAACCTTTTATATAAAGGTCATCTGTAATGGGACCCAACCTTATGTTATTGAACAAATAATTTTAAGGTTTAATGGGTAATAACAAGTTACAGTTATGTGGCTGGGATAGCACTGAAAAACATGTATGTTTTATTATGATAACCTGTTCTAGGATATTCAGTGCAGACTGTTACGGTAATTTGAGGATGAGTGTTTACTCTTAATGAAGTTCATGTTGTTTTTAAATGTCTAAAGTAACAGGGACATGAAAAGAAACTTCACTTATATGGACATAAGAAGTAGAACAACTTCTGATAAAAGTTTAAGGTTTACTTTTGGAAATGTTCATGAAATGCCAAGATGGAGCACTTGGTTAAGTGAAATTTATTATTATTATTATTGTGAGTTTATTCGCTGAAATTGGATGGAGTCATGTGTGTGGTATTTTCCGTTTCTGACACAAAAAGTCTTGGTTTAAGCTGAGGCCACCATTGACTTTGTCAGAAATTTGAGATGCTTACACTAATTGAGGTTTAAATCGAGAGATACCTTCTTGTATGCATGATGAAATCAGTATTTGACTAAACACTTCATATCACTAAGTGGGGGATTGTTGTATATTTGTTATAATATATAGTGATATAGAAGTGAGTTTGTGATTAAAGGCATTAGTGACACATTTGGCACTTGGACACGTGGCACGTGCACGTGTGATTTTGGTGTAGAAAATAACTAACTCATGGAAGTTATTTTTTTTGTAGAGAATAACTAACTCATGGAAGTTATTTTTCTGAAAGGTTATATTGTTTTAGAATGGTGCCAATTAAATTGTCTACATATTAAAGTGCCTGAATCATTGTCAAATACACAATTTTGTAAGAATACTTATTTAAAGGAATTACCGAAATTTGCTTTCTGTAATTGGTGACTTTGTTGTATCCTGGAGGTGAATTGCTTTTAACCCGGAAGCAAAACTCTTTTAGAGTGGGGGCAATTATCACCTTAAAGAAAGTGATTACACGCCTCAAAGTCGCATTTATTTTTTGATCTTGGCAAATTCCCTAACACTGTAATTATTTGGTCTATTTTTGTTATTGTTGCTGCTATTATTGTTATCTAATTTAATTTTTATTGTTATTTGACATTTATTTAGGTGTTTAATAGGCTGTGTCTATTAAAATATCAAGTGAGAGGGTTCAATATCTTATTTTAGAGGGGTCAATGCGTTTGTATATATTTAGCAAAAAAAAAAAAAAAAAAACTAATAAAAGAGAAGAAGAAGATTTCATGGGTTCATTTGAACCCCTTGAGTATAGTGTAACACCGCCACTGCTTATTAATCTGCAATAAATTAATAACCATTATGATATACCAAACGTGGGCCAAAGTTGCTAAAAAATACTTTTTTTTTTTTCTTTTTTGGGCCAAACATGACTCTTGTGATGTTTATTTGAAATATGGACACTTTGTGAAATTGTCTTTGTGAAAGACACTTTTAAACATAAAAATCGTCTTTCTGAAAGACACTTTCTGACTAAAATTTTTATATTTCTCAAAATCGTCTTTTCTAAAGACAACTTCTGACCAAAATTTGGTCAAAAAGTATATTTCAGAAAGATGATTTTCATGTTCAAAAGTGTTTTTCACAAAGACGATTTTGAATGAGTCAATATTTTAAATAAACATCACAAGAGTCATGTTTGGCCCAAAGACTTAAAAAAAATATATTTTTTAGCAAGTTTAGCCACCAAACGTGTACTTAATGTATAAAAATGTTTGGCAAAAACACAAAGAAAAATAACTACATGACTAGATTAATTATATATAAGAATGATGAAAATAGTGGTTAACTTAATTGACGTGGAGTTTTGACAAATACTTAAAAACTTAACAGAAATGTGTGACTTGATTACAATGAAATTTTAAAATTTCACGTTATAATCTACACATGGGAAATTAATAATGTTCAAATGTTGACATGAGTTGCACATATTAAGGGAAGTAACTTTCATGAATCATGATACCATCTTCCAAAAAAAAGTAAAAGGGAAGAAGGGATAAAAAAAAAAAAAAAAAAAAAAAAGTAAAAGACATACCACATTCCAATCCACTTTGCTTAACTTATCCGAAAGATATTTCTACTTTGACAAAAGCAAAACAGTGAGCAGCAAACCGAAATGGCAAATTGGAGAATTCACATCCTTGCGTCACAATGACCAACTTGACCCACAAAACCGGGGTCGGTTCAACCGCCAGTTTCCACTCAATCTTGGGGGCGCCAAGCTGAAACAAATTATTAATACTGCTGGTTTATCAAAAAAAAAAAAAAAAAAAATTATTAATACTTTTATCAAAAAAAAAAAAAAAAAAAAATTTATTAATACTGCTGGTTTATCCAAAAAAAAAATAAATTATTAATACTGCTTTTGCTTTTCTGTGGTTTCACTTATTGAGATATTCCCAAAACACTGACTTACCTCTTCCAAATGGCCCCTGGTTTTGCTTTCTCTCTCTTTATCTCTCCTTATATAGCATCATCTTCCACCTTCTCGCCCCCACTATTCTCACCATCTCGTTCTTCTTATTCATTCAAACAAACCCATTTCCAGTTTAATTTCATAATTAAATTTAAGAAGATATAAATCTTGGTTTTGGTCATTTCTGACCTCTGGGTGTGTTACAAATTGGGGTGTTTTTGATACCGACTGTTCTTATTAGACATAGATCAGAGAATGGAGGTAGAGCGTGGGAGAGAGAGGATTGGGCATGTGAATAGGGTTGGATATATTAAGAAGGTAATTAAGAAAAGAAAACACACGAGGAAGATTAAGCAGGTTGAGCAGGTTGTCCCTGTGGCGCTACAAGACCTGTTTGTGTCGTGCCAAGATGTGTTCAAAGGTCCCGGCACTGTCCCTGCTCCTCAGGATGTCCACAAGTTATGCACCATTATTGGTACGTATGTTTTAAATGTACCACACTGCTTTTCTTTTTTATTACGTTAATTGTCAGCCTCTAACGTCAGTTTACTAAAATTGGTAATATAAATTTCCCTTCGTTTTTTTTTTTTTTTTAAAAAGAATAAAAAATTAATTTTATTGTTGTATTGAGATCTGCACTACTTTAACATCCTTTCCTTTCCTTTCCTTTTTTATGTTTTAAATTGAAGATTAAGATCCTAAGAAAGAAGTAAGAACCCTCTAGCATGGAGTTATTAAATTAAAACCTTATTGTTATATTAGATCACTTTTAGTTGTCTTCTTTTTGCAACAATCCTGAGATCTGTGAGGTTTTTATTAGATCTCATTTTCTCACTAGTTAGATCACTTTATTGTTTATCATTCACAGTTTGACAATTCAGTATTGTTTTTCGTGAATGTGAAAATGTTGTGCAGTGCCCGGTAGCTTTATTAATCGATTCTATTTTTCGTGAATGTACCAGCATTGGTTACGGATTACGGAACCTACTTAATGTTGCTCACGGATCTTTTGTTTTTTTTCCTTTTTTAAACTTAAGACCAAGATGTTGGACAGTTTATGTTGACTATGATAATTTAAATTCTATCTTTTAGTATTATTCTTTCCGGAATTAGTTCCTCATAGGGAGCAATATGTAAAGTATTTTGGCTGGACTTGGGCAACAATTGCTACTTTATATACTTTATATTTGTTGTCACTATTTGAAAATCTTATTTGATTTGGCAGTGCATAGATTGCAATGTTAGTTACTTCCTTTTTAAGCTTATGCACGGATAAATAACAATAAATTAGGAGAATCAGGGCTTTATCAATGTAATTATTCCATGTCAAGAGTCTCTTGTCGCTAAGTGGTATTGTTGGAGAAATTATTAAGTCCACCTGATGACGTGGTTCACCCGTCCACCATTCCAATAATTAAATGACACGCCTGATAATTAATACAGTCAACTTAATAATTAATACAGTCAGCTTTTAACCATTAGCCCCATACTTTTAAAATGATCAAATAGCCCCAAGCTGACTGTATTAATTATCACACGTGTTATTTAATTATTGGAATGGTGGACGGGTGAACCACGTCACCCGGTGGACTAAATAATTTCTCGTATTGTTGGTGGTATTTTTGGGTTTCCTTTTTAAGAATAACCACGGTTCAAATACAAATATTTTATTTCACTTTTTTGTGTTCTACTTCCTGTTTCACCTATCACAATTTGGAGAAATTATTAATTACTCTTGTTATATTTACACGTAGTACTCTCAACCAATACAAATAATTCATCGTAATTAATAAAAAGTGAGATAGAAGATTTTTATTCCCAATGTGCCAAGCCCCACTTGCTATTTATTTATTTATTTTTTTTTAAAAAGGCAACTGTTACTTGGTTAATTTTTCTTATGAGCAAAATGGTTAGATGATAACTAACCAAACATATTATATTATACAAAAGCTTGAAGAAAAAAAGAGCGAAAAAGTAGTCGTAACTCCTAAGGTATAACTTAGATACGTATAAGGGTAAAATACATAAACCAAACCACATCTGAGGTTTGAGCTAATGACAGAAACTACCAAGATTTATAAAAAATATCCAGTTTTCCCCCTAAGTGCAAACACTATTAGGGAAAAGTACACCAACAGTTTTAAAAGGTATCTCCTTAATTACTTAGAAAAAGGAGAAGGACAAAGTCCCCACTAGAACCTTTTAAAAGGTATCTCCTTAATTACTTAAAAAAGGAGAAGGAAAAAATACACAAAACTCTCTTGTGGTTTTCTCACAAGGCATGGAACCCCCATAAGGTTTTGAGTATGACATTTAATCCCTTATGGTATTGTTTTATGTGTAAACCGATAATTGTATAACACTTAATCCCCTTGTGATATTGTTTTTTGTGGAAATGCTACTTTTAAATTTTTACATAAACAAAATCAAGGAGAGGGTTTTTTGTTACACTCAAAAACCTCACGAGGAGGTTAAATGTTACACAATTAACGGTTTACGCATAAATCAATAGCTTGAGGGTTTTAAGTGTTACACTCAATAGTTAATGGGGTTTCGTGTTTTATAGAAACCACATGTGATTTTTTGTACTTTTCTCAAAAAGAAAAGCAAAATGGAGGTTGATTGTTCTAGATGGGTTTTCTTGTCCTTGTTATGCAGAACAGGTAACCTTTGAGTGGTGTAGAAGGCCAAGTGCAAAGCAACAGCATATTGTTGTGTAGTTTTGTTTTGTCTGTTTGTTTATGGGATGTTCTGTTTTAAAAATACATTTTTCTATTTGATATTGATAATGATAGCATGGGATCTAAAAGCATAAACATTTTGTTGCCTTAAGCATTAATATAATACAATAGCATATTTCTTGCATATGGAAAGTTGTGATATATTTAGGATGTACATATGCACTATGTACTCTGAATTTAAACACAGTACGTTGTATAAGAGATACAATGTCCCAGCTGATTATATTAATTTCATATTTAATATAGTGTCCTTTTCCTAACAAGTCCTTTTTATCATGCCGCAGACAATATGAAGCCAGAAGATGTGGGGCTAAGTAGCGAGCTGCAGTTCTTTCAGCCTACAAATATGGTCAGAGGGAATCCAAGGGTCACACATACAACCATATACAAGTGTGATAATTTTTCGGTAAGACTAGCCGGTTCTTGTTTGCTAACAAAATGTTATTTTCTTAGTGCTTCATGTTACTTTTGTACCACAAATAAAATTGGATTTCTCTAATCAAATTCTGGTGTAAAACATGTAACCATGTGAGGCAGTTCTTGGAGTTGTTTTCAATCTTCTGAATGTATTTTCAAATTGTTAATATATTTTTCACTTGTGCAGTTGTGCATATTCTTTATCCCCGCAACTGGTGTTATTCCCCTTCACAACCATCCAGAGATGACTGTTTTTAGCAAGCTTCTTTTAGGAACAATGCACATCAAGTCATATGATTTGGTTGATCCTGTCAATTTGGAAGGCTCGGAGCCATCCTCGCAACGTGAGCGACTCTCTCTCTCTCTCTCTCTCTGCTTTTTGAAACGAACACTCTGAATTGTAGAGAGATGTGGTGTTTGACTCAAGTAGGATGGTTTTGCAGTGAGATTGGCAAAGTTGAAAGCTGACAGAGTCTTCGAGGTCCCCTTGTGACACTTCAGTATTATATCCAAAAACGGGGGGGAACATCCACGCATTCACTGCCATAACACCGTGTGCAGTCCTTGATGTGATGGGACCTCCCTATTCCAAAGAAGATGGTCGGGATTGCTCCTACTATAAAGATTATCCCTACACTAACACTGCCTCAAGTAAGTTAAACTCTTTCTCTCTTATTCCTACTTTGAGCACTTTGTTACAAAGACATCTATTAAAAAAATAGCAATATCCAAGCTCTATGTGAACAAGAAGAAAAAATAGATTATCTTCATGTATGAAGGACTAGGGGACAGAAAATTAAAGGATAATAGTTTTAAGGTATGAAAGATGGCAGGGAGCAGTATTGCATGCTGAAATGCTCGTATAATTTCATAATATTTAACTAGTATATCATTGTTGGTTGTCCTTTCATGATTTTAACTATGTGCCACTTGCTGGGGGCACATATGATAATCGTGCAGATTAATGTTGGGTACTGTTGGTCCAATGCATTGGGTGCACTCAATGCATTGTACCTAGTATGAATGTTTGTTGTGCTTTCATGCTTTTAAATATGTGCCACTTGCTGGGGGCACATATGATGAACGTAGAACTGCAGATTAATGTTGTGTCAATTAAAATTAATAAACTCATGGTAATACACAGTATTCAAGGTAATAATCAAATGACAATGAACCTAATGGTGGGAACCTCATTGAAAAAGGACAAGAGAAGGAACAAGCTTGTGATAAAGCTCGGTCTTTTCCATTAATAATTGTAGTTTTGTTAAAGTGGTTTTTACCCTTTGGAGTTTAGTACTGTGCTTTTCCTGAAGTTGTTCACTGTATTTGGATCTAATACAAATTTGGTGAAACTAAAATTTGACTGAAATTGGATCCCCATTCCCCACATAAAATGCAAACAAAAGATGCAATTTTGATGCTTTTCATAGTCCTTCATTCTAGCTAGAGCAGATCAAATTGTAATTTAAAAGTATGTTTTAATTTAAATTTCATATTGAATTGATCCAGATGGAGAGACAGAAGTAACAATTGAGGACTCAGACAGTTATGGATGGCTGGAAGAGATTGAAATGCCAGAGAACTCACAAATGGATGGAATTGAATACTTGGGTCCGCAGATTATTGACCCTAGATGTTAGCTATATTCCATTCCATGTACAAATTTTCTTTACTGCCTTTTTGTATTTTCGTTTTCACAATCCTGTGCGTTGTTGAATGTAGCTGGGTTGATAGAGTTCTTTTTTGGATTTTTGCTTTAAAGTGATATATAAAATGATTCTTTGGATATCTCAAATAAGTACACAAGTTACTTTTTCTATGGTGCATGAGATGTGCTGGTTCCACTTGACCAAAAGTAAGAAAAAGGTTTTGCATTTGATTAAGATTTGTTTGATTTAGAAAGAAATGAGGAAACTATCAAACAAAGAGTGGATTTGGGAGTGGGCCAATATTTCTTGACACGACAGCCTTGCATCTTATCACAAGCCATTTTTTTTTTTTTTGAAATATAATAGAAATTCTAATTTAAACTCACACACACGTATATTTTGAAGTTTTCGGAAATCGAGTGTGGTGGGTTTTTGAGAGAGGGGATTACCACTGGGTCGAATACCCAAGTGGTTATCACAAGCCATTTCAAAGATAGGATGTGGCAATACGTTTCAAAGATAGTATATAAGAGATTGAACAATCTCTCTAGTGCTAACAAAAGATTGGGCCGAACAAAGGAAACTCTAAGCAACAAAACTGAAGCCCACAGTACATTTTGTTCAAGAAACTCAAAGCAATAAAGTTGAGGCTAAAATGATGTAAACGTGCATGGTTGGATCAATTCAAAGGATCGAGGAGACAAGAGAGGAAATAAACAATATACAAAATAAAGAAACCTCCACAGAAAATGGGAAAAGGGAAGAGCAATTCCAAGAAGAGTACCAAGAAAATGCTAGAAGGAGAAGCCCTCTGGCGTCAGAAAAATCAAGAGCCCGACTACTTTGGACCTCAACACTAAATTCTACCATGTCAAAAAAGGTAATGAGGAAAAGAAGTAATTGAATAAACTAGGATTGATTCGTGTTAAGGATAATCACCAAACATCACAACCGATGAAGAGTTTATCAACTCCTACAACTCAGGAAGACAACAAGATATATATAGGATTTGTTTGCTGATAAGATTGAGTTTTAGTCGATGACTGTTTCTATATCATACTAAAACTCTTTGTACTTAATCAATATAAATATCAAAGCAAACAACTTAAAGAATTCAAGTTAAGAAGATCATTCAATTTTTGTGTAAATCTGAATCTAAAATGGTATCAGAGCATCAAAAAGACTAACGTCTATTCACAGAAACATTTTATCAAACACCTTACCTACAATGTCTTCCTCCTCATCTTCTTCTTCTTCTTCCTCTTCAAGTTCACTCTTTGCTCTTACCTAAAACACATCCCCACACTCTCTTTCCCCAGTCCACCATCTAATCACCATCAAACTTACCCGAGACAACTACCTATTATTGAAAGCCCAAATTGTTCCGTATCTCAAAGGGCAACACCTCTTTGGATTCATCGATGGCACCCAACCTCCTCCACCTCAATTTCTTCCTCTGTCCACCACTGATTCCAACCAACCTCGCCCCAATCCTGACTTTCTTCAATGGCAATCCCAAGACCAACTGATTCTCAGTGCTCTCATTTCCTCCCTATCCAAAACCATTCTTGCCTATGTTGTTAAATGCTCCACCTCCTCCAAAAGTTTGGAATACTCTTGAGCGAATGTTCACAGCTCACTCTAGAGCCTTATCCATGAACATTCATTATCAGTTGGCCACTTTGAACAAAGGGGATTCCTCCGTTGCAAATTATTTCCACAAATTTACCCAACTCACAAACACTCTTGCCGCCGTTGATCAACCTCTCCTTCCCCATGAAGCACTTTCTTTTCTTCTTGCTGGCCTCGGCTCTAAATATGATTCTTTAGTTACCTCTGTCAAAACCCAACTCCATCCTATGTCTCTTGAAGATTTGTATGGTCACATGCTTGGCCATGAACTCCGTATAGCCCAAAATCAACCTACTGTTGATCTCTCAAATGTTAGTGCCAACTTCACTAACAAAGGATCTTCCACCCGTGGTGGTCGTGGTAACTGCCTCCCCTCAAATTCTAATTACACTCATGTTGGTGGACGATCTAATTTTAATTCTAATAGAGGTAGGGGGCGTGGAAGACAGAACTTCTCTTCTAATAGGCCGGTTTGCCAAGTCTGCCAGAAACAGGGGCATGTTGCATTATAGTGCAATCACCGTTTTGACAACTCATACACAGTTGAAGTACTCCTCCAATGCAAGCTCTTCTTGCCACTCAGCATGTTACACATGATCTAGCCAATTTAAATCTCCTTTTAAGACATTGTTTGCATCATCCTCGGACTACTCTCTTCTAAAAAATTTTGGGTGTGCTTGTTGGCCAAATCTTCGTCCTTACAATTCCAATAAACTTTAACCCCGTTCTCTTCAATTTGTTTTTCTAGGCTATAGTATTTGTCATAAAGGTTACAAATGTCTTCACATCCCTACTAGTCGTCTATATATTTCTTGAGATGTTGTCTTTCAAGAATCACTCTTTCCTTCCCAAATTTCCAATTCATCTCTCCATACTCACAGGTCTGAAAACCCAATTCCTCCCACTCAATCATCAATTCTTAGGCCTCATCCATCTCTGATACAACCAATGACTTCCTCTGGGCTCTCCAACAGTAGCATGGCTCCAAGTCCGGCCCAACACACTACACAAGCCTCCACACGCGCCCCAAGCCCAGCTGCTAACCAACCTCCAGATATGACTCTCTAACCCGGCCCAAGCCCACTTTCTTACACAGAAACCCTAAGTCCTTCTTTTCCAATTACAACCACATTTACTTCGCTTGAGCCACCTTCTTCATCACCAATTATACCAGACTCCCCCATCCACACACTCCCTCCTTTAACTCACCATATGCTCACCCAATCAAAACACAACATTACAAAACCCAAAATTCCCACAAACGGCACAACCCGATATCCCCTCCCTAAGGCACTGCTTGCTACCACCACTGAAACCTCCCTTCATCACGAACCCACCTACTTCACCACTGCCTCCAAAAGCCCCCAATGGCGCAAAGCTATGAACATTGAGTTTGATGCACTTCTCAAGAATCAGACTTGGACTCTTGTTCCCCCACACCCGAATCAAAATGTTGTTGGGTGCAAATGGGTGTTCCGAATTAAGTGTCATGCTGATGGATCAATTGAGCATTATAAAGCACGCCTTGTGGCAAAGGGCCTTCATCAACAACTGGGAATCGACTATGATGAAACCTATGGCCTTGTCATCAAACCTACAATGATACGTACTGTTCTTTTCCTTGCCATCTCTACTGGTTGGTCTGTTCAACAAATTGATATACAAAATGCATTTCTTCATGGTACCTTATTTGAAGATGTTTTCATGGCCCAACCCCCTTGTTTTCAACACTCCCAATTCCTCCACCATGTGTGCAAGCTCCAAAAAGCCATCTATGGCTTAAAACAAGCACCACGGGCCTAGTTTTCGCGACTGAATTCTAGGTTAATTGCTCTTGGTTTTCATAGCTCTAAATCCGAAACTTCATTGTTTATTTGCCGTACTTCTCACTTCACAATTTATGTTCTCATATATGTGGATGATATCATAATCACAAGTTCATCTGATAAGGCCATTGATAATCTTCTCTCTAATCTCAAGTCTGACTTTGCTGTAAAACAAATTGGACCTCTAAAATTTTTCCTAAGCATTGAGGTCATTAACACTACCACTGGAGTACTTCTTTCCCAGCAGCAATACATTACAGACATCCTGAGTCGTACCAAAATGCTTGAAGCAAAGCCAGTATCCACACCCATGGCCTCTTCCACAAATCTCTCGGCCTATGAAAGAGAACCCTTTCGTGATCACACCCTCTTTTGCAGCACTGTTGGTGCTTTGCAATACCTCTCCATCACCCGTCCAAATATTGCCTTTGCCGTCAACAAATTGTCCCAATTTATGCATAAACCAACTCAGACTCATTGGCAATCTGTGAAGCGTCTTCTTCGTTATCTCAAAAGCACAATTCAATTTGGGTTACACATTTATTGCTCATCCTGTAATACACTTCAATCTTTTTGTGATGCTGATTAGACTAGAAATAAGGATGATCGTCGTTCCATTTGTAGTTTCTGTATATTTCTTGGCAAAAATTTGATTTCTTGGAGCTGTCGTAAACAAGCCACTGTGGCTCGTTCCAGTATAGAAGCAGAGTACAATGCTCTTGCTAACACTGCAGCGGAGCTTAAGTAGCTTCAATCTCTCTTCCAAGAACTTGGATTGGTTTTGCCAAACCCTCCTATCCTGTGATGTGATAACATTGGTGCAACATACTTGTCATCCAATCCTATCTTTCATGCTAGGACTAAGCACATTGAAATAGACTTTCACTTTGTGCGTGATATGGTAGCTAGTAAAGCACTTACTGTTCGTTTTAAATCCAGTACTGATCAACTTGCAAATTTGTTGACAAAACCAATTTCATCCTCTCGGTTTGCTGTTCTTAGGACCAAGCTCAACGTCTTGTCCATTTCGTTGGGCTTGAGGGGGCGTGTTAAGGATAATCACCAAACATCACAACCGATGAAGAGTTTATCAACTCCTACAACTCAGGAAGACAACAAGATATAGATAGGATTTGTTTGCTGATAAGATTGAGTTTTAGTCAATGATTGTTTCTGTACCATACTAAAACTCTTGGTGCTTAATCAATATAAATATCAAAGCAAACAACTCATCAAATTCAATTTGAGAAGATCATTTAATTTCTATGTAAATCTGAATCTAACAATTTGGATTAAAATCAATGAAGCCGGGGTCTAAATATTGGAAGCTAATTTGATGAGTTTTTCACATAGCTCTTCCAGTCTAGTAACCCCAAAATGACATAAGAGATCCATAAAATCATAACACAAACAATTACAAAAGAGGAAAACAATATGCTCACATCTATCCTTTCGGAAGATGAAATTAAAGAGACCATATATAGTATGGGCTCATTGAAAGCTCATTTTTGCAATAGTCTTCTAAAAACACATTTCTATAACTGTCTCGCTTGAGAAATTCTAGCCTTGCGCTCAAGTGAGATTTAATGACTTGCTTGAGCAGCTATCGAGCAAGCCTTTAAAAAGCTCGACTTGAACTTGTTTGTACTCGATTGTATCATGTTTGTCCTCTGCTCAAGCCTCGATTGAGCGGAATTTGACCTTATCTGCAATATTTTGTCTTGTTCCTTCCACTGAACAATTGGGTGATGTGTTTACTAGCAACTGTCTCGCTTGAGCAGGCGTAACCTCACTTGAGTGAGCTTTAATGACTCGTCAGCGGCTATCAAGTGAGCCTTTTAAAAGCTTCGCTTGTACTCACTTGTATCATGTTTTTCCTCCGCTCAAGCCTCACTCTAATGGAATTTGACTTTATTCGCAGTAGTTTGTCTTGTTTCTTACATCGAAAAATTGGGTGATGTGTTTACCAAACCTCATCCTCTAGTTAGTTTTTCTGCTATTGTCACCAAACCCAAGTTGGTCTATTGGTGAGGCTATCACCTTAAGTTTGTTAGGACATGTTATAATATAAATTAAATAGTTGTAGGTCCAAAGTGGTCCAGATTTATTACTTGTGCAGCACTCTTACTTTTCTTATATCCCTCTCACTATGCACCAATAAATATATACTTATACCTCTACAAATAAACAAAAAGAAATACAGAATTACATCAACTCTTTCTCGTTCTCTTTCTATAGAGAGAAACAGTAGAAAAAGGTTAGCACAAGGCCCAAAACCCAACTTCTAATACCATGGTTGACGTAAAGCTATGGAGTTACTGATTTAGCAATAATTTATAGGGATAGGCTACATAGTGGCCAGTGGGGTCAATTGACCCCACTAAAATAAAAATAATAATAGTTTACTTAGCTATATATATATATATATATATATATATTATATATATATATATATACTTAGGTATAAATATTTATAAATTTTGGGATTTTTAGAATTTGATCTCATTAAAAAAATAAAAAACCTAAAAGTGGGGTCAATGTTACTAAAATTATCATCATATGGTTTTTATCTCTCTTTAAACAAAAACAAAAACCCAAGTAATACCAAAGATAGCCCAAATAACATCAACCAAAATTATCCCAAAGTATATACTTAACCTTCATACTTCGACAAAAATTACAAATGGAGCCATAAAATCCATAAAATTGCTAATTTGACCCATTACACAGTTAGAGTCTAAGAAAAAACAAACAAATGACTTTTAGGTTTTAACAAAACAAATCACAAATTTCTAACAACTAAACAAACACACAACATAACAGCAGTAGTCAACCCAAAGGAAATAGCACCTCATGTTGTCTCATCATCGCCCTCGTTCTCTCTCTCTCTCTCTCTCTCTTTTTGCCAGCAGCTTGCTCTCTCTGCTAAACGACGCCTTGCACCACAAAGGTCTTCTTCAATCTCCACTATCCCATGTGAAGCACTATGTTTTTCTTTTCTTTTAGTTCTGTTTCGTTTTAGGTGATGAAAGGTGAAAAACGTTTGTATTTTTCTATTTTGTTTTCTCTTAATCGTCACGCATTTGTCACGCATTTGTACTTCTTCACTTGAAAGTGTAGTGTTTTCACTTTCCACATGTAGATTGGTTAGGTGGTGTTTATATTTAAGTGTTTTTTTTTTTCTAATAAATTGCACCAAAAATAAAAATATTAAATCATTATCATTCCAACTCGCAATTGATAAAAACAATATTTTTTTTATAAGTTTTACCAAAGACTTAATTGTGATTTTAAAATTCGCTTTTTCAAAACGTTTCAAAATCACTATTTAAAAATGCATTTTTACAAACAGTTAATCTAAATAGACTCTTTGATAAATGAAGTGAATGTGAAGTTTTTAGTTCTAGTCTAGTGAAATAATAACTGAGAATAATGTGTTAGCCTCAAGGTTTTAATAATTATTAATTGGCTAATTAATCCAAGGACATTCATGTAGTTTTGATGATAACCATGATTTTAAGTTGTTCATTAATGATATTTTCATATGAACTAATGATTTATGTTTTAAAGCTTAATTTTGACTATTGATTTAATTGGACCAAGATGGCCAATTCAAATATCAAGCAAATGCAAAGTTGACAAGTTGCAAATTCATTGAAGATCAAAGTCATCAAGACTCAAGACAAAGAAATCAAGCTCAAAGACAATGATCCGAGACATATGAGAAGTAAGAGTTAGGTTTTGTAAAGTTTATTAAGATTTGATCTTTAAGGCTCAACTTTAAAACCAATTTCAATTGAAAAATCTCTTAAAGTTTTCAAAGACAACTTGATTGGTTGAAATTCAAATATAAGACAACCATATCAATTGAAAAATCTCTTAAAGTTTTCAAAGACAACTTGATTGGTTGAAATTCAAATATAAGACAACCATATCAATTGAAAAATCTCTTAAAGTTTTCAAAGACAACTTGATTGGTTGAAATTCAAATATAAGACAACCATATCAATTGAAAAATCTCTTAAAGTCTTCAAAGACAACTTGATTGGTTGAAATTCAAATATAAGACAACCATATCAATTGAAAAATCTCTTAAAGTTTTCAAAGACAAACTTGATTGATTGAAATTCACATGCAAGACAACCATATCAATTATGGTTGAAAAATCTTAAGAATAAAAGTTTTCAAAGAAAGCAACTTGATTGAAATTCACATGCAAGACAACCATATCAATTATGGTTGAAAAATCTTTTAAGAAGAAAAGTTTTCAAAGAAAGCAACTTGATTGAAATTCACATGCAAGACAACCATATCAATCATAGTTGAAAAATCTTAAGAAGAAAAGTTTTCAAAGAAAACAACTTGATTGATTGAAAATCAAGAAGAATGCAAGACAACATTTATGGCTATAAATACTACCCTTTCTTCATTTCTAAACATCAAGCATACAAGAGAAATCAAAGATAGAAAAGATAACATCTTATACATCAATCCATCCTTCTCAAGCTTATATTTTCATATCATTCAAAATCCTTGATTGAAAATTTCTCTAAACACTTTTTGAGCCATATTGATCAAATCCTTGATATACTATTAGAGTGAGCATATTGTGTACAATTACTCTTTGAGAGAGCCTTATCTTGTACAACAAATACTTTGTTGAAACCTGTGAGTATTTTGTTAGGGTTTTGGTATAAATCCTAAGGAGTGAAAAGGATTTTTCACTCGGTGGTTACTCTTCACTGTGTAAGGAAGATTTGTAACGGTTTTATCTTCACCCGAAAGAAGATTGTCAAATAGTGGATTTGGGAATCCTCAAGAAGTGTTCTTGAGGCGGGGACGTAGGCACGGGAAGCCGAACCTCGATAACAATCATCGTGTTTGATTTTCTCTCTCTCTATCTCTTACATATTTAATTGCTTATATATGCTTGTGTTTGATTTTCTATCATATCTTATTGCAATTGAATTGTGTTCTTAAATTTGTTTTTGCTAATTGAAAATAGTTTTTAATTCCGCATTTAAATCGAAAAAGTTTGCCTCAACCTAAATCACCCCCCCTCTTAGGTTGATATTTGGGTAACATAATGAATTTATTAGGCTCCGTTTGTTTCACCGTAAAACATTTGTTGTAAAACGTTTTACATGTTTTCCAGTGTTTGGTTACACCAGAAAATATGGTCAACAGAAAACTATCTTTTGATCAATGGAAAACTGATAAAAAAATACACTGTTTTACATCTACTTGTTTTACGCCCAAGTTTTCCGTAAAACAATCTAAACAGACCATCGTCACTCTCATTTGCGCGCGCCTCTCACTCTCATCAGGAAGCTCTTTCTTCGGTAAGCTCTCTCTTCTCTCTTCTCTCATGCTATCTCTCTCTTTCTCTGTAGCTCTCTCTCTCTTCTCAAGCCCTCTCTCTTTTCTCAAGCTCTATCTCTCTTCTGTTGCTCAATCGCGAGAGAGCTGAGAAACCAAACCCTAACCTTGGTTTCTCAAGCTCTATCTCTCTTTGCCCAAATTTATTCATCTCGAGCCCCACTTCTTTCTCAATGATCTGATTTTGTGTCTGGTTCTTTGTATTTTGCAGGGATTTTTAGATTATCCGTGAGGTTTTCAAGTAAAATTCAAAATTCATGGTTATGGGTGTGTGTATTTTGCTTTGATTGTTTCTCTGTTTTTTTTTTTGGTTGGTAGCAATATTTGTTCAAAATCCATGGTTACTGTTATTGATGCTTTTGATTTGTGAAATGGGTATTTTAGAGTTGATTTGTGTTTTAGTGAAAGTAGGGACTCAACGAATCCCTGACACCATTGGATGATATGTTGCAATCGATGCTTTTGGATATTCATCTGTGAAAGTTTGTAGTTTTTCCTTCTGTTTGTTGTCAAATGTGGGGTTTATATATATGGGTCAATGTGTGGAAACAGTTTCTGGACCTGCAGATTTCCAGTTTGTGGAGGCCAATATTTTGGTTAATGTTGTAATGTTCAAGTGAAATTTTATGTTGTTGATTTGCACATCAGGCACCATAATCTCATTGTTGGAATTCTTGCATTGTGGATATCTGTTGGGTCTCTTTAACTATGCAGTGCTCAAGTATGTCTCCC
Organism: Fagus sylvatica; assembly: GCA_907173295.1. Classification (NCBI taxonomy): domain Eukaryota; kingdom Viridiplantae; phylum Streptophyta; class Magnoliopsida; order Fagales; family Fagaceae; genus Fagus; species Fagus sylvatica. Next base: position 40,761,062 of record OU015761.1, read on the forward strand.
TTGATGCTTTAACAAGCACTCTTACTGTGGTACAGTGGTAGAGCTTTGGTCAATTCTTTCTGAGGCTGTGGGAATCCCCTTTTTTTTTATTGGTTCTGCAGTAGATTCAATGTGTGTATGTACTGTCCATTATATTTGTTAGATTTAACAAGCTTTCTTACTGTAGTAGAGCTTTGGTCAATTCTTTCTGAGGCTGTGGGAATCCCTTTTGTTTTTATTGGTTCTGCAGTAGATACACATAGGACATAAAATCCTTTTATTGGTCTTAACATGTGCTGTTTGATGCTCTTAAATGACGATGATTATTCTTCTCAAATTTTCCAAGACTGATCAGCATGTTTTATTGATTCAATCAATCCCTCTTTTATTTGTATTTTGCCTCATTATTTTTTAATTTGGTTTCATTGGAAACTATTCGATATTGCCTATAATAGCAGAAATGTGAATCTTCTATTACTAATTTCACATTAGGGAATATCAGGGAGCCGCTTAATATGCAGAATCCACCTTGGCTTTTTTGTTTTTTTTCAGGAGAATAATGTAATGTACCTTGTGATTTGGGATTTGAACATCTTCCACATATTCTAATTATAATCGATATTATTTAATCTTTTAGGTCCAAGGTGGAAACTTTTCCAAGCATAAACCTTAGGAGTGGTCTATGACTATCATTATTACATTTATGTTTACTTTTTACTTTTTTCTCTTTTTGTATTTTATCATATCAGTATTCTCTATGCAAAATCTTGTTATCCATTCTCATGCAACTTCAAAACTTGGAAATGCTTGTGAGCCAATTTCGGTCATGGAAATTGTGGAAATTGTTGTTAGTTCAAGTCTTGTGGGAGTCAAATTAATGTTCTGTTTTGGAGGCTATGCATCTTTTATGGTCTTAATGAATTAAAGCCGTATGCAAAGAATGCTTCAAATTGGGGTGCTTCTTCAAATTGGACTGGATAAATCTAATCTTGCTGAATATGGAGTTAGAAAGGGTGTGCTGTTTGTGGTCTTTTGACATTTGTTGTTGGTGGTGGTATTTGTATATGTATATATATTTGCCTATGGAAGTTTGCTTTGATCTTTATTATTCCCTCTCAATTGGGTAAATAACCTTTTCAATCATCTGAATAAAAAAAGGGCTAATTTTATTTTTACGAAAATCAACATATCTGTTTTGTAATGTAGATGGATGACCCATCACTTCGTCTTGCCATTATGGGGGCAGCTGCATCTGTTTTTGCTGTTGGTATTGTACTTTTGAAAGAATTAAGATCTAGGAGTGTCATACCCAGAGAACCTCATGTCAATCGAGAGTATGAAAGAGAGGCATATATGAATAGTATCCTTTATAGAGGTGATGAGCATTGTGTCTCTCAAATAAGAATGAGACCCATTGCTTTTTATGAGCTATGTAAACTTCTAGCTCATAATAATCTACTTCAGGAGACCATTCACATGTCCATTAGGGAACAAGTATTGATTTTTACACACACTATTGGGCATAATGTGAGGTTTCGAGTTGTTGGTGGGAGGTTTTATAGATCGATTGAGACGGTGCACCGATACTTTAAGCATGTCCTTGGAGCAGTTTTGAAATTACACAAACACGTGATCAAACTACCTGATAGTGATACCCCCTTGGAGATTAGGAAAAACGGCAGGTTTTACCCCTATTTTAAGGTGAGTTTAAAGGTTTTCATTTTTCCCTTTTTATACTTATAAAGATCAAAAAATAAAAATAAAAAGAGTATAACTTATAGTGGTCATCATTAGGATTGTGTGGGAGCAATTGATGGAACTCTTGTTCGTGCATCAGTTCCAACGGAAATGCAAGGAAGGTTTCGTGGTCGAAAGGGTGGAATGGTACAAAATGTTCTTGCTGCCATTACCTTTGACATAAAATTCTCATATGTATTAGTTGGTTGGGAAGGAAGTGCACATGATTCACGTATCTTGAATGACGCACTCAATAGGCCAAGGGGATTACAAATTCCAGAAGGTATTCTAGGACTAGAAAGTGATTTTCTTTTTATTATGGATAGTAATGTTCGAAGTGATTTTTTATTTTTTATTTTTCCCTTCTTCATTGTAGGTAGATATTATCTTGGTGATGCTGGTTATGGAGTCAAGGAAAGGAGTTATCTCTCCTTATCGTTCTGTTCGTTACCATTTGAATGAGTTTAGCGATAATCCTCCAAGAAATGGCAAAGAATTATTCAATCTTCGCCACTCTTCTTTACGCACTACCATTGAGCGTTGTTTTGGAATTTTGAAGAAACGTTTTCGTGTCTTAGATGCAGAACCTTTTTGGTCATTCCCAACACAAGTGGATGTAGTCTTAGCATGTTGTATCATTCACAACCACATAATTGGGGTTGACCCTTTAGACTCGATTGTGAACGATGTGGCTCTTGATACACAATTTGAAAATGGAAGTACAAGTAGAAGAGTCCAACAATCACAAAGAGAAATCCAAGGAGAAAATAGAGAATGGGTCAAAATACGAGATGACATTTGTCGTGCCATGTGGGATGATTATGTTGTTAGGGGGTGAATACAATATCTTTGAATTAGTTGGTTGTGTAATGGATCTTTTTATTATACAAGACCTAATTGTTTCCCTATATGTTTATGAATTTTATGTAATTGTTGACATTCTTAAATTTTATGAATTTATGGTAGTTCTTGGTTGTGCACAACAACTAGATTATTGGTATTGTAATTTTTGAAGAGGGAAAAATCTGGATTATTGGTATTGTAATTTTTTTTTATATGCTTGACTGTATTTGTTTATATGAGCTTTTGTTTATATGCTTGATTGCATTTGTTTATATGAGCTTTTGTTTATATGCTTGATTGTATTTGTTATGAGCTTTTGTTTATATGCTTGATTGTATTTGTTTGTTGTAACAAACTAGCAATGGGAGTGAAAAAGGACACTCAGAAGGAGAAGGATGTCAAAAATTTTAGGTGGTCAACACCTATGGAAAACTTGTTACTTGAGATACTTGCTGATGAGGCTCTTCAAGGAAATAAGCCATCCAACATATTTAAACCTTCATCGTATAGAAAAGTAGTCGAAGCAATCAATGAGAAATTTGGGGTTGATTGTAGTCAAAAGCATGTGGAGAATCGTTTTAGGACACTCAAAGGCAATTGGAATACTATCACAGAACTCCGCCAGAAAAGTGGTTTTGGATGGGACGATGATTTGAAAATGATCACTTGTGATAGGAATGTTTATGACGAAGCAGTTGCGGTAAGAAATCTATTTTTATCACTATAGATGTTTACAAATAATTGCATTATTAAATATGATCTCATATTTGTTTTTTGGTCATCTTCTCCTTTCCCTTCTTAATACAGGCACGTCCCAGCCATGAAAAATTTCTAAACAAGAAAATTGAGATGTATGATGAGTTGGCTTTGGTTGTGGGTAAAGACATGGCCACAGATCTTTTTCCAAGGGAGTTACTGATATAGACGGGAAGGGAGTTAATGATGTAGACATGAGTGCCTCAAATACAATTGATCTTGACAATGATCTTGAAGAGGTATCCTTAAAGAAGCAAGCTGATTCCTCAACTCAAACAAGATCCCACAGAAAAAGGAGTCATGCTAGCATGCTTGATGACACTATTTTCAAAGATTTGTCATCACAGATGGGAAAGATTGCTAGTGCAATCCAAGAGGCTTCCTTACATCGCACAAATTTTTTTAGTAACCTTTATGAAGAAGTCATGAAAATTGAAGGGTTTGAGGAATCCATGCTTGCATCTGCATTTGATCATTTGAATGAGAATGAAGTATTAGCTAGGTCATTTATGTTGAAAAGTGACAAGCTTCGCAAGCAATGGTTGGACAACTTCTTTTATCGAAATGGTTGAAGTTGTTTAGGAAATTGAATCTAAAGAAATTTTTGACTATGTAGGTGCTTTTTAACTATGTAGGTGCTTTTTGGACAATGTATGGAAGACACTTTTAACTTTTTTGGATAATTTAGGCGCCAATTTATGATTGTCTATTTTAAGTATATTTGGAATTTTGAGAAGTATGGTTATTTTGAATTACGAAAAATATGGTTAATTTTTTAATTTTTTGAATTATGAGAAGTTTGATTGATTTTTTGAATTATGGAAGCATGAAATTATAATGTTTGTGGATTATGAAAATAACGTATATACCAAACACCATAAAACGTTTTCTAGAAAATGTGTTTTGGAAAATGATTCTTTTGTGCGTACCAAACACATGAAAACGTTTTCCAAGGTCACTACCAAACACAGAAAAATGAGTTAGTTTTCCAGAAAATTTTATTTGGAAAATGAATTGTTTTCCAAATGAAGTTTTACAGTGAAACAAACGGAGCATAATTTACAAATTTTCTTTTAAATGTCTTTCTGTTTTTTCGTTTCACATTCTTGTGCGTTGTTGAATGTAGCGGGGTTCTTTTTCGGCTTTTTGCTTTACAGCGATATATAAAATGATTCTTTGTATATCTCAAATAAGGACACAAGTTACTTTTACTAGGGAATATGAGATCTGCTGGTTCCACTTCACCAAAAGTAAGAAAGAGGTTTTGGATTTGATTAAAGATTTGTTTGGTTTGGAAAGAAATGAGAAAACTATTAAACAAATACTTGAGCGAACAATGGATTTGGGAGTGGACCAATATTTCTTGACCCGACAGCCATAGCATCTTATCACAAGCCAATCCTATGGCTGGTGAGATAGGATGTGGACCAATACCTTTCAAATTTGAAGAAGCATAAATAAGAGATTTAACAAGCTCTGTAGCCTATAACAAAAGATTGGGCCAAACAAAGGAAACTCAAAGCAACTAAAGTGTAGCCCACAATACACTTTGGTCAAGAAACTCAAAGCAACATTTAAGCTTGCTAAGGCTTTTTTTTTTTTTTTTTTTTTTTGGTTGGGAAAAAATTACATTTTAAACCCTATAATTTTGGACAATTAACAAATTAAATCCTATAGTTTCTAAAGTAACAAATTAAATCTCAAAGTTTCAAAAAGTAACACATTAAACCTTAAGGTTTCAAAAATAACAAATTTAAACCTTGAGGTTTCAAAAAGTAACAACAAGGGTTTAATTTGTTACTTTTTGAAATTTCATGGTTTAATTTGTTATTTTTAAAACTATAGGGTTTAATTTGTTACCTTTTGAAATTTCGGGGTTTAATTTGTTACTTTTGAAATTATAAGGTTTAATTTGTTACACCCCTAAACTATAGGTTTAAAATGTAATTTTCCTTTTTTTTTTTTTTTTTTTTTTTTTTAAGGCAAAGGCCTAAAATTGAGGAGCTCAATTATTTTGGGTCCATTATTTATTTCTTTTACTTCACATGGCCCAAGCCCATGTGATTTTAATGGGAAATTTGGAAGGAGTGTGGTTTGGAGGGCAATAGTGAGCCTATTTGAATTTACCCATGGGTCTAAAAAATGGAATTTGCAAAGTGAACTTGGAACACCTGCAAAGTCCATGAAACACATTAGTAAGTTCATATGCAAGTCATAAAATCAGAAAATAATCACCCATTGAACTGTTGTAATTGTCAAAATCCCGAATTTAGGCACAAAACCCTTCTCTATGTCTAAGACTAGTATTCTGATGTCCCCCTTAACCCTCCATATACCCTCACAAACCATGTAACGGGAAATTAATTTGAGCGTGGAATGATTGAGTTGAGAGAGACCTCTTCAGGATTGGTTATGAAGATCAGCCTTCTGAATGGTAGAATAAGCCTGCACAAGGTGAATAAGGTAAGAAGGATTTAGTCCCCGGTGTTGGGGACTGAATACCCTCCGATGGTAAAGTCAGTCTGAGATTAAGAACCAAAATCAGTGTAATGTGAGTTTGCAGTTTATGTGTGTGTTTTGCAAAGGAAAAACATACCATATTTCCGCATATGAGCCCTTATTTATAGGCCTTCCAGTTACAGGTCACATGCTGATGTGATTGATTAGCTCTTGAATAGTAAAACTGACTTGGGATGGGACACTAGGATGTCTGTCCACCCCCACGTGCGTGGGTTGCCCCGAAACATTTATGACTTTGTGTGCTTGTCCCCCACGTGGGATATTACCTGGCGGGTCACTTCGCAGTTTAGCATTAAATGTCCCCAACCACCCATATGTCTGGCATTGAATGTAGGGATTCAGAGTATCTTGTGGTTTGGCACGGCGCGTTGTCATTCAGCGAGTCCGCCTAGCGGCCTATATGTCCGTGCCGCTCTCATACTGACGGGTCCGCTCATCCTTAAATTTTAAAAATTAAATATTTTCCCTCACAAACCATATTGAGGTCTTAAACTTCTAAGTTTAAATCTGAAATACAGCAAGTTCATTGAGATTTTTATGGTGTGATATAGATAGAGTTCTCTCTCTCTCTCTCTCTCTCTCTCTCTCTCTCATCACCTCTTTCATTTTTCCCTAAATTACTTGTATTTATTTATCACTTGTTGTCAGTTATAAATGAGAAATATATATATTATTTTTCTGAGTTGGTATCTCCATTGTGGTTAAGTGTTTGTGATTAGGTCCTCATCATGCACCAATAGCCTTTAATGTTGTAAGACATTGAAGTGAGTTTTGGATTCGACTCCCCCAATTGAACCTGGGTCGGTAAGCCCCACATTTATCTGTAAGAGACATGACACATGCTAAAAAAATGACCCCAACAAATCTAAAATGGTGTATACATGCTAAAAATTCATTTCTTGCTTTGTTCTAATCCTAGAGTTGTTGATCCGACGATGCTTGGCAGGTTGATGCACAAACAAGATCTTAATTTTTTCAATTAGATGTTAATTCTAGAAAAATGTTTTTTATTAAATTTTATTTTAAACTGGTTTTTATTAAATTTTAAAATAATTTTATTGATTGGTATTAAAGAAATTATTTTTTATAATAAAAGTTTAATAGATAAGTCAATTTGACCAATTTTTAAACCTAAATGATCAATAACACAAAATTGAAACCTCATGGGATCTGTTTACAACTAATTCAAACCCAGGAATGGTGTTGCATTTTGGCCTCTATTAAAAGTTGAAGGTGGGACTTTAAAAGTACACAAGCAAATAAATTAAAAAGGTAAAGATTGAATTGAATAAAATATATTCTTTCACTTAAATATTTTCTATCAACTGAAAACCGGGTTTGTGTGTGTATATTCATCATTTGAACGTCTTGAATGTCTGGTTTGAATGCCCTATTTTAAGTCAATGGGCCATTAAAGAAGATCAACATCACACCCTTTTTATTTAAATTGGGATTGAGAATTTGAGATAAGTGCAATACTTTTGAATGGATGAGATTAAAAATTAAAAAATGAAAAAGTAAAAAACATAGTGAGAGGATGAGGAGTGTTGTACCTCATGCAATACTTGGGATCCCAATGATAAAATCTTAGCAGCAATGAGTTCACAATTATGACGGATTAGAATGATGAGAATCCTGGGAAGTTAATTGAATGAACAAAAGTAAAAGCCAAAAGAAAAAGGACGAGTTGTGATGGCTTAACAGAATTCCCATGCACATTTACAAAAGGCCAAAGTGAAGCTCTCATTACCGAATGTGTTTGCTTCATTCCATCGCTTTATGAAGTGGGTTTTGAATTTTCGAAGTTTCCTATTGCTACCTAACATCATGCAAAATGCTTTTCCTGAAGAGTGAGCTCCATTGTCTTGGACTACCACTTAGACAATAATTCCAACATTATTATAAGATACAAATTAGTTGGAATGTCTTAAGGTGTGATGGATTGGCAGCATCATGAAAGATTTTTTAAACTCGATTCGCTCCATATTTTAAAATGCATATATACCAACGAAAAAATAATAATTAAGATAACATAATTGATTAGAGGTTAAATTACAATCTTCCAACTTAATTTTTCACTCATTTTACGATGTCTTTCAAATTTCCTGAATAATTTTCTATGCCATGATGGACATAAAAAGGAAAAAAATAAAAATAAATAGTCAATCATTTTGTTGATTTTTGCGAAACATAAGGATCAAATTTGACAATGTAGCAAACTTTAAAGACCAAACTGGATAGTGGAACAAATTTCAATGATCAAAATTGATGTTTGCCATTTATTTATTGATTTAATTAATTCTATTAAGTGTAACTTTATAACTTATAAGACCGTAACAGCATGTGAAAATGCTAATCCATGTTCATTCAACCAACCATTCCTCATGCTCTCACCAATACGCATTCTTTGAAATTGACTAGTGTTTTTATTTTTTGTAACGAACTTGGCTGGTTTGCTTGAAGCTCACTTCAAGTAGTAATCAAAATTGTTGATTTTCTCAAGGAAGGCGTTTTATTTTATCCATTCTAGTCCATCCAATAAGGGGGAAACTTCTATATGCACTAATTACTGGTAGAGCAAACATTGTAAGTTGTAACCTTGTAAAACTACTTTCCTTTTCTGTAAGCCATGTAGAATAACTACCATCACCGACATGATGCACCTTCTTATTCCCCCACCAATACAAAGTCAATGGAGCTACAGAATAACTATTATCGCTAAAATTATCACAATTACTATTTTGTCCCCTACCATTTTGGCTGTGAATCTGTTGTTAGATTTTGAACATATCACATCTTTACTGTTTATGATTGAATGTGACTTAGATAATCGACTAATTTGAGGCAAGACCTCCAGACCCTCCTTTGCTTTAATTCACTTTCGGTTGTCTTTTTTAGGCAGATGAGGTTTCTTTTTTTAAGAGTATCAGACTCTTTTTCTTTTATTTGATAACTTTGAGAGTCCAGATCAGCGTTCGTAGATATGCGCACCTTGACTAATCTCAGGGGGACACGTAAAATCCTATTAGTATGTGTACCACAATAGACGCAAGGCTTTGTCTTGGATAAGTGGTTCTAAAGGGATTTGAACTAATGATCATTAGGGAGTACACCCAAAATTAGACCAGTTAAACCACCCCTCAAAGGTTTAAGATACTAGACTCTAGTCACTGGCATATATAATCGCAAAAAGGCAAAAGTAATAATGTGTAAGGTTTACTTGAAGAATTTTCTAGGTTCATGACAGCCACCGATACACACGCAGAGTTTTACTTTCAAAAAATAATAATAATTGAATTAAATCATACGTGACAAGAATACTCTATTCATCATTAAATCATTCATCAAGTGTAGGGCCCTTATTCATTCGTCCTCTTCGGTGATGGCAGGCGGCAAGACATGGCCAGGGGGGCTTAGAGATTCTTAAAGTTTGATGAGATTCATCAGGTTTTAATTCAAAATAGCCAAAGTCATTTTCAATCCATACACCATTTAGGCCATGGCTTAAGACCCTCAAATGAAAGAAGGTCTAATTTTAAAAAACAAATTAAAAAAAAAAAATCTCAATTATAAAATGATAGAAAATCTTTTTATTTTATTTTTAATTTTAAATAAAAACAATAGAAAAAATATTTGAGTTATTAATTATCTTATAGGAATAATAATTAAACCCCAAAATTTAGTTAATAGATGAAAAAACCTTGTTGGAGTAATAAATAAGTCCCAAGAGTAATTATTCAGTAATTCCCCTCACTACAAATAAATGTGTAATCTTCCTCTCACATGAATGGTGGGTCCCACTAATTAAATTCACAGTGGGACCTACCACTATGTGAGAGGGGAGATTACGCATTTATTTGTAGTCGGGAACTATTGAATAATTTTCTCAAAATTTAGCCAATAGATGAAGGAAAAATATTCGGTACTCGGAACACAAATAAGTACTTTCTCTTTTCCTATGAATGGTAGGTCCTACCATAAAATCATGAATTTAATTAGTGGTACCTACTATTTATATAAGAGAAGGGAGTACGCATTTAAAGTACTCCGGGAGTACTGAATAATCACTCATAGATGAAAATCTCTATCTTAGTAGGCTATATTCTCTATCTGATTATTTATTTAGATTGTTCAAATTCTTCCATATGTACTACATTTTAGGTTCTTCAATTAAATTCAAAGTTTCAAACACATAGTTGCATTACAATTAATTGTCATTGAAAAAGAAAACACAGTTTGTGTTTCATTATCAATACCACCATGTGTTTGAATCTAATTGAGGAACCTAATGTATTGTATCTAAACAACTTTACCTAAGTTTTATAAAAAAATAAAATAAAACAAGCTATCTCTATTAAAAAAAGAATTTTACTAACAATACATGTTGCAGTTGTTTTAGCATAAAATGTTTTTCCAAATTAAAACGGATAAAATCTTATCTATGATTGACTATATCACAAAAAAGATTAAATACATTAATCATATTATCAATTGAAAAAGAGATGTTAGTAAAACTTGAATACAAAAACTTAATTAGTAATTTTTCATCTCAAAAAACAAGAACAACAACTTTTAAATGAAAAATTAATAATATTTAATAGACATTTAAATATTAGAAAAAAAAAAAGTCTCATTTAAAATTGTCTCCTTAGACCCCAAAATCTCTTGAGGCGGCTTTGACTTTTCCAACGAGGATAATTAAAAAGATTAAGCCTTTGAAAAAAAAAAAATACCAATAGCAATTTGTCTTTAATTCTAGGAAAATTAATCAATATTTTTGGAACACAATAAATGTATACTCCATCTGCTCACATGAATGAGAGTGATTATTCAATAGTCCCGGATTATAAATAAATGCGTACTCTCTCTTCTTACATAAATGGTGAGTCATATTAATTAAATTCATGATGAGACCCGCCACTCTGTGAGAGGAAGGAGTACGCATTTATTTGTAACTAGACTATAACCCGCGCAATGCGCGGCTCTTTTTTATTGTTTTTCTATAAATATATTCCTAACAAAGCAACTTAACCAAGAAGAGGGAAGAAATAATAACAATAATGAAAAGGAAAAAAAATAAGAAAGAAAAGAAAAGCGTATAATAGAAAATGTAAATAATTTTTTTTTTTTTGCGCTTAAAAATAGAAATGATTTTTCTTATATTTCATCAAATGTATTAAACTAAGGCTATAAAGATAACTACCAATAACTTTTTAGCCTAGTTGCATCAATTCCTTTCAATAGGGGTTTATATCTCGGGGTTACATTCACTTAGAAAAAGAAAAAAAAAAAACTCACTTCACATCTTTTATGAATTTTAATCACTTTGGTGAACCTTAATTGTTACATACAGGGATTCCAAATATTCAGAGGTTCCTTATTTCAATTTGTCACATATTTATCTCATCTATACATTTTTTGACTTTTTTTGTTTCTCTTTTTTTTTGGGTAATTTCTTGCTTATTAATAATCACAGATCTAGAAACAATATTTGTGACCTTAGAAGTCTATCCTATAACAAATTGGTCGACGAAGATAAAAATGACAATGTCATCTTAAGTGTAATACGTCCAGAGAACAAAAATGTTAAGATGTTATTCCTCTGCCCCTAAAACAAATTTACAATTGCCTTTTTTGGTTATCTCTAAATGATAGTTCATTGATGTCCTAAATCTAAGATAATTTGAATGTTGCCTCATCAATTCCAATATGAGTGATGAAATATAATTTATGCTTAACACTTCCCCCCAAAATATATATTAAACATATACTTACCACGCAATTTAGCATATCCAATTGTATAAAAATAAAAAGATCAAGTCAAACTAAATTTTATATGCAATTAGATAGTATCAGAAATTGTAAAAAAAAAAAAAGGCATTTTTGGTTGCATAAAATAAAGGATTACAACTTAACCAAGCAAAAATATTTTGAATGTAAAATATACATACGTCGTAAAATTATATTCTAAACGATTTGTGGATCTCGGGAATTGAACTCACACCCTCACAGAAGGGTGAGACTTTTTGGGGAGAAAAATGACCACTGGGCCAAATGTCCAAGTTGTAATTTAAATGCATATTTGAAACAACATATTATAACTATTGTGTTTAAGGATTAAAATAAATGGGTTAAAAAATATATATAAGGTCATTTGACATTTTTGGCAATTTCAAAGTCATGGAATATGAATGATTTGGAAAACTGATTTGCAAATGAGAAATTCAAAATTAATATATATATATATATATATATATGAAGAAGAAATTTGAAGGGACATTTTTTATGTTTCAAATAATTAATTGCCATATATATTATATAGATAGATATTGACACATATTAACTCGTGACAATTAAGGAGCAATAATATACACTATTAAAGCTTCATTATTTATAAGTTATTTTATTTTATTTTATTTTTTCCCTTGGTGAAACCACATAATTTTTGAAGTATGAATATAGGAAATTAGTGGAATTAATAGTTCACATTTAAGGGCATTACTTTTTTTTCTCATTTATTATAGATAAATGGCAAATACGTGGCAGCATTTATCCAACTAAGCTACCACGTGTCATGTAGAAGACGTTGCCATACATACCAAATGGCAGATAGATGGCAACGTCTTCTGCTTTAATATATATATAGATAGACACTAATCCATGAGTGATCTGTTCCACCATGAATTTAACGAAAATTATTTAATAGTCCAGAATTACAAATAAATGCGTAGTCCTCTCTCACATGAATGGTGATTTGTAGTCCCACCATTTATGAACTTTATTTGAGATACATCACTCTATTCACTGTGAGAGTAAGTGTAATACATATTTATTGGGTTACCATTTATTTGGGAACTATTGTACTAAATAAGGAAAATACATATTCAGTAATTTAGGACTATAAATAAATGCATTGTTATTTATTTATTTGTAATCATGGACTACTGAATAATCACTCACTAAATAATTAATTTAGAAAGTGATCTACCATTAATTAATAAATAGTGGGGAAGTGAGGATGGAAACTTGTAAGAGTAGCATCATTGGCAACTGACAAGCATTAGATCTATGCCCAGGAGGGGACATGCCACACCCCTTTTACCCGGCAGCTAGGGTGTAGTCTTGAATTATTTAATACATTTACCTAGTTGTTAGCCCAAACACAAATAATTGAGGAATTATAAAGCTAGAATGCTGTCTTATTATGATTATTCATTTGCTCTTTTTTATTTTTTGTTTTTTTATTTATTTTATTTTTTAATGAGCAAGGGTGAGTAGTAGGGGCGGCTCCAGTACAGATGGGGTGTGCAATTGCACACCCTGAAGTGTTAAAAACAATCCCCTATAAACAATGGGTTATACTAATAGACCGTGCCCAAATAACAACAAAAAATTAACTCAAACAACAACCATAATAACAAAATAAGGAGCCACATACTGTGTGGGTTTGTGCTTTGAGTGGTTTATTTATTTGGTTGTTTGTGGTTTTGTCTTTGTGGCTTGTGGCTTTGTAATAATATTAAAAACTCTCTTAATTAAATTAAATTCTTGCCGCATCTTAAAAAAAAAAATGGAGAAATTTCTGAAAAGAAATCAGAAAGATTCATCTTCTACATAAGATGATGATTATAATAGAGATCAAATTCTTTTATACCGAAGATATGTTTATGATTTTTTTTTTTTTGGTGATGTTATATTCTTTTGTAATGAACTTTTAGTGGTAGTATAAATTATCTTTAATTTAGGAGTTAATAGTTTTAGTAGCTTAGTGATTATTTAGTTGTTCTTTTGAAAATATCTAATTTAGGAGTAATAGTTCTTCTTTTGAATTGAAATTGAGACTTTCTACTCTTTCAAATTTTATCCATTCACCTCCGTTTACTTCACGTAAAGGAATAACATTATTTTATGATTAATTAAATGTTTTAAGATCATCCTAGAAATTGAGATTAAAAAAAAAAAAAAAATGATCATCCAAGAAACTAGGTGTTTGAAAATGAAAAAAACAAAAGAAGTAAAAGTAAAAGAAAGAAAGACTATAAAGACTTAAGGAGAAGTAATCAAAAGACCAATACTATTTAAGAAAAATGCCTACTCCAAAACTCATGGTTTAAATTTAAACATGTATTTTTACAAAATAAAAAATATTAAAAATACAAATATTCCATTATCAATGATGGAGCCTAAATTTTACTTCAAAGCAGGCAAGATTGGTATGCAACAAAGAACATTACAATCAAAGCATGCATAAACACACACA
>OU015761.1:40775256-40833811 GCA_907173295.1 Fagus sylvatica
GCAAAAGTAATAATGTGTAAGGTTTACTTGAAGAATTTTCTAGGTTCATGACAGCCACCGATACACACGCAGAGTTTTACTTTCAAAAAATAATAATAATTGAATTAAATCATACGTGACAAGAATACTCTATTCATCATTAAATCATTCATCAAGTGTAGGGCCCTTATTCATTCGTCCTCTTCGGTGATGGCAGGCGGCAAGACATGGCCAGGGGGGCTTAGAGATTCTTAAAGTTTGATGAGATTCATCAGGTTTTAATTCAAAATAGCCAAAGTCATTTTCAATCCATACACCATTTAGGCCATGGCTTAAGACCCTCAAATGAAAGAAGGTCTAATTTTAAAAAACAAATTAAAAAAAAAAAATCTCAATTATAAAATGATAGAAAATCTTTTTATTTTATTTTTAATTTTAAATAAAAACAATAGAAAAAATATTTGAGTTATTAATTATCTTATAGGAATAATAATTAAACCCCAAAATTTAGTTAATAGATGAAAAAACCTTGTTGGAGTAATAAATAAGTCCCAAGAGTAATTATTCAGTAATTCCCCTCACTACAAATAAATGTGTAATCTTCCTCTCACATGAATGGTGGGTCCCACTAATTAAATTCACAGTGGGACCTACCACTATGTGAGAGGGGAGATTACGCATTTATTTGTAGTCGGGAACTATTGAATAATTTTCTCAAAATTTAGCCAATAGATGAAGGAAAAATATTCGGTACTCGGAACACAAATAAGTACTTTCTCTTTTCCTATGAATGGTAGGTCCTACCATAAAATCATGAATTTAATTAGTGGTACCTACTATTTATATAAGAGAAGGGAGTACGCATTTAAAGTACTCCGGGAGTACTGAATAATCACTCATAGATGAAAATCTCTATCTTAGTAGGCTATATTCTCTATCTGATTATTTATTTAGATTGTTCAAATTCTTCCATATGTACTACATTTTAGGTTCTTCAATTAAATTCAAAGTTTCAAACACATAGTTGCATTACAATTAATTGTCATTGAAAAAGAAAACACAGTTTGTGTTTCATTATCAATACCACCATGTGTTTGAATCTAATTGAGGAACCTAATGTATTGTATCTAAACAACTTTACCTAAGTTTTATAAAAAAATAAAATAAAACAAGCTATCTCTATTAAAAAAAGAATTTTACTAACAATACATGTTGCAGTTGTTTTAGCATAAAATGTTTTTCCAAATTAAAACGGATAAAATCTTATCTATGATTGACTATATCACAAAAAAGATTAAATACATTAATCATATTATCAATTGAAAAAGAGATGTTAGTAAAACTTGAATACAAAAACTTAATTAGTAATTTTTCATCTCAAAAAACAAGAACAACAACTTTTAAATGAAAAATTAATAATATTTAATAGACATTTAAATATTAGAAAAAAAAAAAGTCTCATTTAAAATTGTCTCCTTAGACCCCAAAATCTCTTGAGGCGGCTTTGACTTTTCCAACGAGGATAATTAAAAAGATTAAGCCTTTGAAAAAAAAAAAATACCAATAGCAATTTGTCTTTAATTCTAGGAAAATTAATCAATATTTTTGGAACACAATAAATGTATACTCCATCTGCTCACATGAATGAGAGTGATTATTCAATAGTCCCGGATTATAAATAAATGCGTACTCTCTCTTTTACATAAATGGTGAGTCATATTAATTAAATTCATGATGAGACCCGCCACTCTGTGAGAGGAAGGAGTACGCATTTATTTGTAACTAGACTATAACCCGCGCAATGCGCGGCTCTTTTTTATTGTTTTTCTATAAATATATTCCTAACAAAGCAACTTAACCAAGAAGAGGGAAGAAATAATAACAATAATGAAAAGGAAAAAAAATAAGAAAGAAAAGAAAAGCGTATAATAGAAAATGTAAATAATTTTTTTTTTTTTGCGCTTAAAAATAGAAATGATTTTTCTTATATTTCATCAAATGTATTAAACTAAGGCTATAAAGATAACTACCAATAACTTTTTAGCCTAGTTGCATCAATTCCTTTCAATGGGGGTTTATATCTCGGGGTTACATTCACTTAGAAAAAGAAAAAAAAAAAACTCACTTCACATCTTTTATGAATTTTAATCACTTTGGTGAACCTTAATTGTTACATACAGGGATTCCAAATATTCAGAGGTTCCTTATTTCAATTTGTCACATATTTATCCCATCTATACATTTTTTGACTTTTTTTGTTTCTCTTTTTTTTTTTTTTTTGGGTAATTTCTTGCTTATTAATAATCACAGATCTAGAAACAATATTTGTGACCTTAGAAGTCTATCCTATAACAAATTGGTCGACGAAGATAAAAATGACAATGTCATCTTAAGTCTAATACGTATCTTAGGAAAATTTAACACAGAGAACAAAAATGTTAAGATGTTATTCCTCTGCCCCTAAAACAAATTTACAATTGCCTTTTTTGGTTATCTCTAAATGATAGTTCATTGATGTCCTAAATCTAAGATAATTTGAATGTTGCCTCATCAATTCCAATATGAGTGATGAAATATAATTTATGCTTAACACTTCCCCCCAAAATATATATTAAACATATACTTACCACGCAATTTAGCATATCCAATTGTATAAAAATAAAAAGATCAAGTCAAACTAAATTTTATATGCAATTAGATAGTATCAGAAATTGTAAAAAAAAAAAAAAAAGGCATTTTTGGTTGCATAAAATAAAGGATTACAACTTAACCAAGCAAAAATATTTTGAATGTAAAATATACATACGTCGTAAAATTATATTCTAAACGATTTGTGGATCTCGGGAATTGAACTCACACCCTCACAGAAGGGTGAGACTTTTTGGGGAGAAAAATGACCACTGGGCCAAATGTCCAAGTTGTAATTTAAATGCATATTTGAAACAACATATTATAACTATTGTGTTTAAGGATTAAAATAAATGGGTTAAAAAATATATATAAGGTCATTTGACATTTTTGGCAATTTCAAAGTCATGGAATATGAATGATTTGGAAAACTGATTTGCAAATGAGAAATTCAAAATTAATATATATATATATATATATATATGAAGAAGAAATTTGAAGGGACATTTTTTATGTTTCAAATAATTAATTGCCATATATATTATATAGATAGATATTGACACATATTAACTCGTGACAATTAAGGAGCAATAATATACACTATTAAAGCTTCATTATTTATAAGTTATTTTATTTTATTTTATTTTTTCCCTTGGTGAAACCACATAATTTTTGAAGTATGAATATAGGAAATTAGTGGAATTAATAGTTCACATTTAAGGGCATTACTTTTTTTTTTTTTTTTCATTTATTATAGATAAATGGCAAATACGTGGCAGCATTTATCCAACTAAGCTACCACGTGTCATGCAGAAGACGTTGCCATACATGCCAAATGGCAGATAGATGGCAACGTCTTCTGCTTTAATATATATATAGATACGGGACTACAGAATAATTTTTCCATGAGTGATCTATTCCACCATGAATTTAACGAAAATTATTTAATAGTCCAGAATTACAAATAAATGCGTAGTCCTCTCTCACATGAATGGTGAGTCCTACCATGAATTCAATTAGTAAGACCCACCATTTATGTGATGCGACCCACCATTTATTTGAGAGGAGGAATACACATTTATTTGTAGTCCTGTACTACTGAATAATCACCTGAATTTAACTAGTGAGACTCACTATTCATGTAAGAAAATTATTCAGTAGTTTCGAACTATAAATAAATGCATAGTCCCCTTCTCACAAAATGGTGGGTCCTACCATGAATTTAATTAATGAGACTCATCATTCATATGAGAGTGAGACTACACATTTATTTGTAGTCTTGAACTATTGAATAATCACTCATTCATGTGAGAGTAGTGAATACATATTTATTGGGTTTTGGGCGTACTAAATAAGGAAAATTATTCAGTAATTTAGGACTATAAATAAATGCATTGTTATTTATTTATTTATAATCTTGGACTACTGAATAATCACTCACTAAATAATTAATTTAGAAAGGACTACTGAATAATCACTCACTAAATAATTAATTTAGAAAGTGATCTACCATTAATTAATAAATAGTGGGGAAGTGAGGATGGAAACTTGTAAGAGTAGCATCATTTGCGACTGACAAGCATTAGATCTATGCCCAGGAGGGGACATGCCACACCCCTTTTACCCGGCAGCTAGGGTGTAGTCTTGAATTATTTAATACATTTACCTAGTTGTTAGCCCAAACACAAATAATTGAGGAATTATAAAGCTAGAATGCTGTCTTATTATGATTATTCATTTGCTCTTTTTTATTTTTTGTTTTTTTATTTATTTTATTTTTTAATGAGCAAGGGTGAGTAGTAGCTAGAGGGCGGCTCTATAAACAATGGGTTATACTAATAGACCGTGGGAGCCACATAAGGAGCTTAATACTCTCCTTGCCGCATCTTAAAAAAAAAAAAAAAAAAAAAAAGTGTGTGAAGAAGAGAGCCTTAGTGATTATTTAGTTGTTCTTTTGCTTTTAGTGGTAGTATAAATATCTAATTTAGGAGTAATAGTTCTTCTTTTGAATTGAAATTGAGACTTTCTACTCTTTCAAATTTTATCCATTCACCTCCGTTTACTTCACGTAAAGGAATAACATTATTTTATGATTAATTAAATGTTTTAAGATCATCCTAGAAATTGAGATTAAAAAAAAAAAAAAATGATCATCCAAGAAACTAGGTGTTTGAAAATGAAAAAAACAAAAGAAGTAAAAGTAAAAGAAAGAAAGACTATAAAGACTTAAGGAGAAGTAATCAAAAGACCAATACTATTTAAGAAAAATGCCTACTCCAAAACTCATGGTTTAAATTTAAACATGTATTTTTACAAAATAAAAAATATTAAAAATACAAATATTCCATTATCAATGATGGAGCCTAAATTTTACTTCAAAGCAGGCAAGATTGGTATGCAACAAAGAACATTACAATCAAAGCATGCATAAACACACACATTATATATATATATATAATGTGTGTTTTGATAACGAGGATATCTAGAATTCTTCAAATCTTTGACTATTCCAACTGATGTATGTAGTCATTCCGTTCCACATACATAATTCTTTTAGATGACTAAAATTTTGTATCTTTTCACAAATCTATACTAATAACTAATAAAGAAATCATATTTTACATTATATTATTTGAGTTATTTAGATATAATAATTTTCATTTATGAACTGATAAAAAATAAATTTACCAACCTTTTATTATAAAAAAGGGAAAGTACACTTTACTCACCTGTGATTTTGCTCAATTACACGTTGCTTACATGTGATTTAAAAACTAACATTTTATCCACATGTGGTCACTCCGTTAGACATTTGTAACCCATCTCACTCCTACTGTTAAAAAATTACACAATAAAACATTTGGAAGATGTGTATGCTTTTTTAATTTGATGATTTCAGCTGTGAAGTTAGGGGAAATTAGTGGGTTCGGTGGGAAATTTGGCTTTTTAGATTGTTGAAGGTTGATCAACTTAGGATGATGTTCCGCCTTGGGTACTGGTTGTTAATTTCTAGTGTTGGCTCATTTGTGGGTTTGACAATTGTTTAATTTTTTTTTCCTATTTTTGTACTGAAGAACCATTTGATATTGAATCTAGGCTATGGATGTATTATTTTGATCATCTATCATGTTTGCACATTTGCTTCTTGAGATGTATTCTTGCTCCAAAAAAGTTTTGATCTCAAGAATATTTGAATCTAGAAGTTTTTGAACTCAACAATCTCAAACACAAAAGAAAAAAAGGGAAAAAAACAAAATTGACATATGTATCCTTGTTTTTAACGGAAAAATTGTGAACCACAAGTTGGTAAAATGTTAATTCTTAAACTACAGGCAGGCAATGTGTAATCTAACCAAACCATATATAAGAGAGAAAAGTGTACTTTCCCCTATAAAAAATTATATATAATTTATACCACGGAATTGACTATTTATATCATCAATAAATTACATATAATAATTTGATATCTTAGGAACTTATTTATAAACTTGCACAATCCAATATCAAGTTTATATAAGTATATTTTTATATATGTATACATATAAACATATAATATTATATATATTTAAATCGAACCTTATTGTTCACAAACAAATTATTATATTTGAGCTTGGCTCGTTTACAAATCGAGCCTAAACTTGGAGTTGAGCTAGACTTGTTTGCAAAATAAACAAACATAAACAAGAATTTTCTCGAACCTAGCTCGAGTTGTTCATGAACGACTTGTTCATATACATATATTTTTTATAACGATGATATCCAGAGTTCTTTGGATCTTTGACTACTCCATCTAATACATATAGTCTTCTCGTTTTACATATACCAAGTAATTACATGAAAGAATTCCTTAGGGGTGACCTCAAGATACTTTCCATAACGAGGATATCCAGAGTTCTTTAAATCTTAATTTGACTATTTCATCTAAGGCATATAGTCCCCTTGTTCCACATATACCAAATAATTAGATGAAAGAATTCCTTAGGGTTGGCCTCAAGATACTGGCCATAAGCTTCATGTATAATTTTAAATTTTTTATTTTTGTTCAATAATTATAGAAATTTCATTGAAAGAAGAAAGATAAAGAACAATGTTATAAACACAACATTTTCAAAACAATATTGAGTTGGAAGATTTTTATTAGTTCTCATCTGGACCCACCGTTTACTGTACTTTATTATTTACTATTCACAACTTGACACCTCAATACTGTTATGAAATTGTTGTGAAAATGTTGTGTCTGTAGCTTTATTACTAACAAAAGACTTTAAGACGATCAAGGTTTCATCCATAATATGTTTGATCAAAGCTTCATGTATAATTTGTTACATCTAAGAGTGTGTTTGCTTAATAATTAACTAAATTCCATATCTATATCTATAAAATAATATATGTAAAACAAAAACTTTTTGACTTTTGGCTTATCTCACAATATTACATTATATAAACTTTGGAAATCTCACAATTTTACACCTTATTATTTATATATATATATATATATATATTTTTAATTGAATTTA
The DNA here is from genome assembly GCA_907173295.1 of Fagus sylvatica. NCBI lineage: Eukaryota > Viridiplantae > Streptophyta > Magnoliopsida > Fagales > Fagaceae > Fagus > Fagus sylvatica. The sequence goes on from OU015761.1 coordinate 40,782,381, forward strand.
AATTTTATTCTATAATTAAACATTTCATTAGAATCTTGATACATAACATTTTCTTTAAAATTAAGAAATATATAATTTCATTTGATGTCTAATACTAGAATATATAGTTTTATATATAAACACAAGAATAATAAATACTTATTAAAAAAATTCACATTTAGGCAAACAATAAAAACTTAGTTTTCAATCTAGCTTAATATTTTATTATCTATTACTATTAAAAGGATTCTTACCCTTTATTTCCACTTTTATGGACTCTCGAAAATACCCCTATTAAAAAAACAAAATTTCTCCGCTTTATTTTATTTTATTCTTATTCTATAAGGGTATATATGAAAATTCCTAAACACACATGTAATTCCCTCTTTAATGTCCACTTTTTAGATGGTCCAAAATAACTTCACATATTACTCATCAAAAAAATAAAAATAACTTCACATATTAACTTTAGATAACTTATAAGACTTCAATAATTGGGGTTAAATAAGGAAAATACTATTTTTCAAAATCCTAAAATTTAGTGTCCATTTTAAAACTAACTCAAAATTTAAAAAAATTCATAAATTGAATTTTTTTTAAAAAAAAAAAAAAATTCACGTTCACCTCTCATTTAATTGAATTTTTTTTTTTTTTTCCTTATTTGAATTCAAATAACTCTTAGCCACACAAGTTATAGTTCAAAACAAAACAATACCACTAATCTTTATCCCATCTCATGCAGCTAAAAAAATAACTATGAAGTTACTCCTATATTTTAGTTAAAATTGCTTATTTAAAATAAATAAATAATAATAATAATAAGAGCAACAAAATATTTTTATCATATAATCATAAAGAGAATTTGAAAAACCAAAACTCATGTGTTCATATCAATACATCTCATTAAATTAAAACCCACGTTAAAAAAAAAAAAAAAAAAAAAAACACTCATATCTCCAAGTAGTTTTTTTTAAACAAATAAGATATAACCATTAAGGCAGACTTTCAGTTTTTTGCACTAGATTTCTAACTACTAAAAAAAGAACTCCTTATAACTACACCTAAAATTTAGGTCACATTTAAAATACGTATATATTCTATGCTTCAAACGCCAGTTTTCTCAGTGCTTTCGCACATGTAAAAATGTATCTATATAAATATTTGATGCTTCCTTTTATTTCTTTTTTGGAAAGCAATTTTCTCATTAGGCCATTAAGATAAGCTCAATTTTCATTTGCTTATCAAACTAAATAAATTATTTTTTCCCTTTAAATTTTGTTATTCTTCTTATTCACTACTTCGGGTTGTCTAATTCACTACTTATTTTCCTCTCTCTCTCTCTCTCTCTCTCTCTCTCTCTCTCTCTCTCTCTCTCTCTCTCTATATATATATTATATATATATATATATATATATGAGTTGGGTTCAAGTTACATGCAATGTAACTTCACAAGAGTTATACCTTTTCTAGATTGTAGATTTCTACGAGATTTAACCGTTAAAAAATGTCAACCCACCATGTTATTAATTCCTAAGCATTTATTTTCTCTCCTTGAAACAACATATATATACAAATTTAGACTCTCTGAGGAGAGGAGCATTTGAACTACGTTTGGACCTAATCTTCCTGCAAAAGGTGCGTAGGCAGCCTCAAGGCTCAGACCATATTTACAAGAATCATTGCATCCATCTCACCTTATGGCATAGGCCTATGGGTACAGATACAAATTCAGCCTCTCTAAGGAGAGAAGCGTTCGAACTACGTTTGGACCTGATCCTTCTGCGGAAGGTACGTAGGCAGCCTCACGGCTCGGATCACATTTTTAAGAATCATTGCATCCATCTCACCTTACGGCGGAGGCCTACAGGTACAGATACATCATTTCTTCGGCAAATGATCCCACGGTCACGTGCTAAATCCCATTGCATGCATTTGTTTGCCAGCAGCGTGAGTTTGTGGATTCCTGGATCTTGGTTAGACAAAACGGGAGTCTTTTCAGTCTTTTGACATTCATCGATGAAAGCGATTATGCCAAAAGAGGGGCAACTGTAGACATCCCATTTTGTATCTACCAAAATCCAAAATACTATCTTGTCTATCGAGAACAAATTTGAATAGTGAGCCCAAGAAGAAGGTTTGGAATAGGCTCAAAGCCCGAAAGCCCAAACCAGACCAAGCAAGCGTATGCTTTCTTTCCAAGAGGCATACGCATCCTCCATGGATGCGTACGCCACCTCAACACGCTTCATTTGAGCCAAGGCACCTCAAGGCAGCGTACGCCACTTCAACACGCTTCATTTGAGCTAGCACGCCTTAAGGTGGTGTACACCACTTCAAAGAGGCGTATGCCACTTCAAAGAGGCGCACGCAAGGTTTAGACATATCCCACAAATCACTCGATTTCCATACGAGTCTCAATCAGCCATGTAGGGAGTTGACAAGGGTCACCCTCCATTTTCTATATATACACCCCCATTTCACCATTTCAGAGGACCAAAAACTCTCAGGAAAAATTATATTCGAAACTATAGGCAAATTGCTCTAGAATCCATTGGTTACATAAACCTCTTGAGAGCTTGGCTATTTTCTTGAGTTCTAGAACCAAGAAAATGAGCCTTTTTCTCAAGAGGCTAAACATATCATTTCTCATTTCTCAAACCTTCTTCTCATTTTAACAACGATGTTGTGATAGACAAACAACCGAGGGACCAGTTAAGTAAAGCTTCCTAAGTCAAGGTAGGCATAAAGGTGAGAAATAGATCTTCTTCATAGTCCATTTTCTCCACCTTGACTTCTCCCTTTTTACTCATGTTGTCATTTCAGTCAAATAATCGTTAAAATGTTCATTTCCATTTCTGTCAACTCAAAATTCCATTTCCCACATTTGAATATTGGATACTGGACAAGGTAGCGTACGCCACCTCCTAGTGGGTGTACGCCACCTTCATACAAGCATACACTTGCTTGCCCAGAAAATTGTTTCCTTTTATTTTCTCATTTACGTTCGCCTGATCGAACTTACAATGAGGCTTATAGAGTTGAACTCTCAGACTCAAGAAACCTGAGGTTTTCACATGGAGTTGATAAAGTAAACTCAAGGATTTAGTTGAGTGGTCTCATTTAATTGTTTTATTATTTACTATGCATACATAAGATCCAATGATGAGTCTTCCATTCAAACACCTATACAAGATCTTCAGATTTTGTGTGAGGGTGGTAGAAAGGACTCTAGGATCGCATAAAAATTGCTCATCCATTTGTCTCTTTCTATTTAATTTGATGAGAAGCCTTCATTCATACATCTATCTGAGACCATCGCGTCTCAAGGATGATAGAAAAGGCTCTAGGATCATATCCAATGTTCATTTTCCTTTGTTTATTTAAATCCAATGATGAACTTCGTTTCTTATAAAGATGTCAAGTCTCCAAACCCCCAATGAGGGAAACCAATGAGAAAGGTTTTAGAACGATGATCACCCCATTCTTTGTTAATGTTCATTTTGTATCACTTCTTTTACACATTATATTATATGTTGATATGTTCCCCATGAGGTGCTCCCCATGATATACTCCTCATATTATATGTTTGTTCTACCTCATATGTTTATACCTCTCCATTTTCCTATATATTGCTCTATGTGCTATATCTTCATACTATATATTGTTTGAGTGTTTACTTGCTTTGATATATATTGTTTTTGCATGATAAAGGGTTTACAAAATAAATGTCATTATCAGTTAAAATCCAATAGTAATACAAACGAAAGCCAACCGTAAGGCTGGGTGATCTTGGGTGCCTAACACCTTCCCAATAACGTACCTAAGCATCCAGACCTAATCTGCGGCTAGTACCTTTGTGCATGGATGTCAATAATGAGTTCCTGGACCTAAAAATCGGGTGGCGACTCTTTATTCTCCACCCTAGTCCTTGAGGCTAGTAGGCATAAACCCGAGCCCACGTGTTAGGTTTGGCTCACACCGGGCAAACCCGATCCACCACCTCACAAGTGATTCATTAACTCCCATTCGAAAAGGGAGAGAAAACCAAGTGACCCCCCGGGGAGGGCCTCGAGAATAAAGTATCTGAGGGGTGCTCACATTCGCAGATAACTCGCTCACGTTCACACATATCATTGAGACTGCTCTAACTCATTTTGCTCAAAACTCAATACCTATTTTTTTTTTTGGGATGATGCCTGTCTCACTACCTGTTATCTCATAAATCGCATGCCCACTCCTATTCTTTATCATAAATCTCCCTTTCAAATTTCTTTCCATAGAGATCCTAACTACAATTTCTTAAAAAATTTTGGGTGTGCCTGTTATCCTCACCATCGCCCTTACAATAAACACAAAATTTAATTTGGTTCTCTTCAATGTGTGTTTCTAGGATATAGTCCACACCACAATGGCTGTAAATGTCTCCAAGTTCCTACTAGCAGATTATATATTTCATGGGATGTTTTATTTGATGAATTTATGTTTCCTTTTTTGTCACATAATAACCCCTTGTCCCATCTCGTGGCCTCACCCCCACCCCTTCTCTCTGTCTACTACTATGCCTATCTTTCTAACCCCTATGCAAATTAGTGACTCTAACACCAACATTGACATTACACCAACCATGGCCTCCACACTTGTATCTGCTCAGTCTCCTACTGTCTTGGCCTTTTCTTCACCAACTGGTCCCTCATCCCACTCTCTAGCATTGGCTCATTCAATCATGACACCGCCGGTCTCTCCATCTTCTCCAATGCCGCAAGTTCATCTAATGACCACCAGATCGTAGCTTGGAATTTTTAAACCTAAAGCACCAGCTGATGGTACTATTCGGTACCCTCTTCCTTGAGCAATCATCTCTATGATCTCTCCACCAAATTAGGATCCCACTTGTTTCTCCACGGCTATCAAATTTCTGGAGTGGCGTGCTACCATGACTTCCGAATTTAATGATCTTCTCAAGAACAACACATGGTCCTTAGTTCCTCCTTCTCGTGCACGGAACGTAATTGGCTGCAAATGGGTTTTTCGTATCAAGCACAAAGTCGATGGCTCTATTGATCGATATAAAGCCCGTCTCATTGCAAAAGGTTTCATCAACAATCTAAAATTGACTACAGTGAGACTTTTTCAGTCCAGTGGTTAAGCCCACCACCATCCGTTTGGTTCTTTCTTTAGCCATATTTGCTGGCTGGTCATTGCGCCAAATTGACATCCGAAATGCCTTCCTCCATGGGCATCTCTCCAAGGAGGTTTATATGCAATATTCATCCGGGTTTCAGCACCCATCTATGCCTCATCATCTTTGTCATCTACAGAAGGCATTATACGATCTCAAACAAGCTCCATGTGCCTAGTTTTTCTACCCTTGGTTTTACAGCTTCCACGACTGATTCCTCCTTGTTTATTCTTCACCATGATTCTTTCACCTTATAAGTTCTTATATACGTTGATGACATTATCATCACTGGCTCAAATTCCTCTACCATTACTACTCTTTTATAGCAACTTAGTAGTGAATTTGTTGTAATAGACCTTGGTCCTCTCAATTTATTTCTTGGCATAGAGGTCATCTCCTAGCCCAATGGTATTCTTTTAAGCCAATAGCGATACATGCTCGACTTGCTCAAATGCACTAATATGCTTTAAGCCAAACCAATCTCTTCTCCAATGTCCAATACCAAACCACTCACAACCTTTGATGGAGAATTATTTCCGTATGTCACTCTTTTCCATAGCACCATTGGTTCCCTGCAATATCTTTCCCCAACACAGCCAGACTTATCTTTTGCTATCAACCGTGTTTGTCAATGCATCACCCTACTACTCTTCATTGGCAAGCCGTCAAACAAATTCTTCTCTATCTCAAACACACGATTTCACATGGCTTATTGATGTCTCGTTCATTGTCTTTGGCTTTCACTGCATTTTCTAATGCTGATTGGGCTGGCTACCCCGATGATCCCCGCTTCACCAGTGGTTTTTGCATCTATCTCGGCATTAACCTTATTTCTTGGAGCTCTCGTAAATAACCTATCGTTGCTCGTTCAAGCATCGAGGCTGAGTACAAAGCCATAGCCAACACCACAGCCGAGTTGAATTGGATCCAATCTCTCTTTCGTGATCTTGGTATTTCATTGCCTCACTCACCTATTCTCTGGTGCGATAATATTGGAGCTGCTTATCTGCTGCTAATCCAATCTTCCAGGAACGCACAAAACATGTGGAAATTGATTTCTACTTTGTTCATGTTAGAGTTGCAGCCAAGTCATTGGAAGTTCGGTTTATTTCAGGCAAGGATCAACTTGCAAATGTCCTTAAAAAATCGCCGGTTGATTCTCGGTTTCATCTGCTTACTTCCAAACTCAACATGTGTTCTCCCCTGTTAAGTTTGAGGGAGGGTATTTAGACATCCACAACCGAAGCGGTTACCAAGAAGATAACTATCACATGAATTTGAATAAAGTTGTTTCACAACCAAACTCTATCTACAAGAGTTTGAATTCAGATTGCCTTATCAGTTTATCACCGTGTACAAAATTCAAATCTCCTTTTCTATGAGTGTGCTCCCCAATGGTCACTAGTTCGAGTCTTCTTAAAGGCTATCCTACCCAAGGCAAAGCCTTGCATCTATCGTGGTACACATGCTAGTAGGGTGTTGCGTGTCCCCTATGAATTAGTCGAGGTGCACGTATCTATGGAATGCTGGCCCGAACACCCAAGGTTATCAAAAAATAAAAAAAATCTCCTTTTCTATCTCCGATTGTATACATCTGTCAATCTTATCAATTGTAATTTTTATTCAATAAATATGAAACAAGAGCAAAGCTTACACCTGTGTGGGAAAATATTATTCTCTTAATATATGTTTTATAACCTTTTAAGTGTACAAAATATTATTTTCGAATTGCTGAATAAAGAGCCCAAATTGTATATTGGTGTACAAATTAAATTTTTTAAATTTCTTTAACTTCTTATATTGGTGTGTTAATCTTTTAATGTGTAAAAAATGCTTTTTGAACATGTGATGGATTGAAATTTTAATATTTATAACTTTTACTAGATGAATGCATTAACTTAAAAAAAGTTAACCATATAATTTGCCTAAAAAATAGAAAGAATTTCTGAACACACGCGGAGCGCGTGTGAAGAGGCTTGTATAGTATTATTTCAATATACAAAATTTTTATTAAATTTTTTTTTTTTTTTCAATGAAATTCTTGACAATACGGAAGTAAATATCTCACAATTGTCATTTTCAAATATAGTAGTGATGAATATACACTTATATGCTTTTTTTCTTCCATCGTTTCTTTGTACTCGTTTTACCTGAAGATTTTCCTATAAAAAAAATTGTAACTCAGTTGTTCATTCTTGCGTAAATGTTTATAGTAGCGTCTCTAATACATGCGTAGTATAGTAAAACAGAACATGTGTTTAAAGACATAAAAATATTTAATTACTGCCATCTATTAATAACATATAGTTATGTTTTTTATGGTTAAAATTTGGTCTTAAATTTAGTGGAGATTACTAATAATTTAGTGTGATTTGCTAATTTTACTGTTTAAAGTTATACATATTAGTTTACATTCATTCAGAAATGTAATTTTTAATGTTAATATAATTAAACATATGATCATATACTAAGTGAATCCACAAATATTTAATTATTTTAACTAGTTTAAGTGCACAATTATTTTTTATTTTTTTTCGTATGAGTTATTAAATTTGCTTTTGCCTTTTGGAGATTTTTGTACCTGTCATCCATGTGTGAAAAGTTGGGATGTCAAGAATATCTAAAAGACACTAAATAATAGCTAGTAACTAAAATATAGTTAACTTAGTTAAAAAAAAAAAATGAATATAGTTAGTTGTCTATTATCTTTCTCGTTTGAATTGGAGCTCTGCTATATCTATTTATAATCCAGACAATCAGATTCTAGAAATTGACAAGTGCAAAGTATTAGTCATTACAACATGGTCTTTTTATAAATTGACATGTACAAAGTATTAGACAAGAAAACCTCACCATTCTACAAATTGACATGTACAAAGTATACAAAACTGAAATGTACAATGTATGAATTGAACGACTTGTACAACATATGAATTGAAGAACGAATGTAAAGATCTAATTGAAGAGAATCATAATATACTAAATATTTATTGTTATCATTCTTATGATTGAATCTTGAACTATAAGTTTAGTAACATCCCAATATTTTAGGAAATAAACTTAGTAATGTTTATTTTAAACTTATACCTTGTTCCAATTAATAAAAAACTAGAAGTAACAACTCACGCTTAGGTATAAGTCCAAGGTTTCAACATAAACATATATTTAAACATAACCATATATTATTAATACGTAAAAATAATTAATGAGAAACAATAAAAATCATTAATAATATCATAATTATTAAATTTTATATTTAGACAAACAATAAAAAATAAATAAAAAATGATATATTAAATTTTCGCGTGCATTCCAGAAGTCGGTTTGTAGTTTCAAATAAAAGAATATGTGGTGGAGAGGGAAGAGAAAGAAAGGCGCCAAAGGCAACAGACTTCATAAACATGGGATGGGGGCCACCACAACACAAAGTGACACGACGAGAAAATGCCAAAGCTTACCAGACCCAGAAAGCGAAAGCTTACATTACTGTCTGTGCCCAAAACTCTTTTGTTTTTAGATGTAGTAAATAAACATGAACATTAAATTCTCTCAACTAAATCTGCTGGACTCCACAGTCAGAGACTATAGAGATTTGGTCACACATTATAGAGGAATAAAGGGTGTTCCTGTCTCTGCAAGAATCTTTCTTTTCTTTTGCTTTTCTTTCCTTCACTAAACTAAGTAATATGGCTTCCCTTTAAGACATTCTGAAAAAAAAACAAAACAAAAATAGTTGTCAAATAAAGTAATGGAGAAAGAGATTATTACCTCTTTTATTATTGAGCAAATAGAAGTGTCGGTTTGTGAAGCTTTCCAGGTCATTTTATGTGAGTGTGAGTGTGAGTTTTGGCACTTGCTGTGTCGTTGAACTTGTTTCACTAAATTGTCTTGGCGTGCCCAAACAGAAACCTCCATCCTGAAAAAGAGTCTGCTATGTGTCAGTAAGATTTGTTTTAGACCCTTCTTTTGAATGTGTGGTTGAAAAAACTTTTGGGTTTTGTTCAATTGGGTCATTTGAAAAGAAAAACTTGCAGTTCCAGGGACTTTGATGTAATATATGCTGTCTTTGAACATTCTTCTGTTGGGTTTTCAATTTGTAAAAATGTCAGATCATAGATGTATCTAATGTAGTAGAACTGCTTATCCTCAGGTGGGTATTTGTCGTTTATGAATTTTTTTTTTTCTCTTTGTCTTCTTATATTAGTTGGGTTTGGTTGTAGTTTACCAGTCTTGGAAGCAATTATGGTGGATAATTAACTTCAATTGAAAGTCATAATCCTTTATTTATTGAAATTTTGGTCACAGGCTTGAGCAACAAGTTTTGGGGTGGAAGTTGCTGGCTTCATCTTGATCTTGAGCTTGGAGAGAACTTGCACATTTGAACTCTTAAAGTCACAGGGATTTGTGTACTGTTTATAGAGGTAAGCTTTTATGAATCATATTTAAGAAATGTTTAAGTTTGAGATTAAAGAGTAAACTATATTGAGGAACAAATAAAAATTTGCAACATAAACAATGCAAACTCTCACTCTTTTCAATTTGACCAGGAAAAAAAAAAAATTGTGATAATTCTTTTGGTTTTTATTGGGGTCCTTAGTAACGTGTCCCTTTTCTGAGTTGTATGACTATAAAATTGTCTGAGTTATTTGTTTATATATATATTTGGTTGCAGGAATTTTGTATGTGATCCTGGGAACTTGAGCTTCAATGGGAAAAATGTTCCACCATTCTGAGCTTCTAGTTGTTTTTGTTGTTTTCCTTTTTATTAATCACTCAGAGCAACTGCAATCCTCTCAGGTTCAGACCCTTTTAAGAATTCAGGGACTTCTAAACTTTCCAGTCCTTTTAAGCAGCTGGAATAACAACACAGATTTCTGCAACATTGAACAAAATTCATCTTCAACTGTTGTATGCTATGAAGATAGCATAACCCAGCTGCACATAATTGGAAACAAGGGAACTCCACTTTTACCTAGGAACTTTTCATTAGATTCCTTTGTGACCACCCTAGTTAAGCTTCCTGACCTTAAAGTCCTCACATTGGTTTCTCTTGGATTATGGGGTAATTTACCTGGTAAAATTTCACGTTTATCATCCTTAGAAATATTTAATGTGAGTTCTAATTTCGTGTATGGTTCAATCCCCCAAGAGCTTTCATTCTTGACAAGCCTCCAAACACTAATACTTGATGACAACATGTTTGCTGGCCAGCTACCAGATTGGCTTGGTTCACTCCCAATTTTGAGAGTTTTAAGTTTGAAGAAGAATTCGTTTAATGGGTCTTTGCCAAGCTCATTGAGTGATTTGGAAAATCTTAGAGTTCTTGCACTTTCACATAATCACTTTTCTGGATCAGTGCCTGATTTTGAACGTTTGACAAACCTTCAAGTGCTTGATTTGGAAGATAATGCTTTTGGACCTCAGTTTCCTCGACTTGGTAACAAGTTGGTTACACTTGTGCTGAGTAAGAACAGGTTCAGGTCTAGCATCCCTGCTGAACTGAACTCCAATTATCAGCTTCAATCTCTAGATATATCTTTCAATACATTTGTGGGACCATTCCCAACATCATTGTTATCCCTGCCTTCGATTACTTATCTGAGTATTGCCGGGAACAAATTCACTGGAATGCTTTCGGAAAATCTATCTTGCAATCCAGAGCTTGAATTTGTGGATTTGTCCTCAAATCTTTTGACTGGAAACCTACCTAGCTGTCTGCAGACAGATTCTAGGGAAAAGGTTTTCCAGTATGCCAAGAATTGTTTGGCCACTGGAAATCAAAATCAACATCCGTTTGCATTTTGCCGCAATGAAGCCTTAGCTGTGGGCATTCCTCCACATCACAAGAAACAGAAAAGAGCTTCTAAAACGGTTCTTGCCTTGGCTATAATTGGAGGCTTTGTTGGGGGAATCACCCTTCTTGGACTAGCTTACTTGATTTTTAGGAGACTAAATGTCAAGAGAGTAGCAACCAAGTTTAAGAAACCACCAACAAGATTAATAGCAGAGCATGCATCTTCTGGGTACACCTCAAAGATAATTTCGGATGCAAGTAAGGTTTCATTTCTCTCTCTAGCATATGTGCATGTGCATAGATGTAGACACTTGCTTGTATGCATTTATGCCTGTAGGCTGTGAGTAGACAGAATGAAATACAGTTTTATGTTGCATTATGATAATCCCATGTATGAAATTAACATGTTACATGCTAAAATAGACTGTGTGTGTGTGTGTGTGTCTGTGTCAGCAGTTGTGTCTGCACAGCTGTTGACACCGTCTTGTATACATTTATTATGCCTATAGGCTGTGAGTGGATAGACTGAAATTCAGTTCTCTGTTGTAAGGATAATCCCATACAGAAAATTAAGATGTTAAATAGACTCTCTTTTTTGGATATTCCAATAACAACAAGAATATGTGTTCTTGTAGCAAAATAAATTAGTTATTAAATTACACGTTAAATGTTAAACCTGTATTAGCTATTACAGAATCACATGGTTTTTAGCTCCATCGGTTTTCTGTTAATATTACACTTTCATCAAGCTGTATGAAGGAAATGTGGTCATATGCTATATGAATTTTATTTAGTGATTCTTGCATTGTTGAATGTGGTAAAACTTGACATTGACCCTGAACTCACCTTATTGCTTTAAGCCTTTGACCAATAAATTCTGGTTTACGATGTTTGCATTGAATAGTTGAAGTTTAGGTTCAATTCAAGCCTCTTTCTTATTAGAAGAGTAGATGCGAAAAAACAAAAAATGATGCAGTGGAGCATTCTTCCAACTTTATCATGTATCTGACATATGATTAATTTTCCCTCACCTGAAGGGTATATATCTCAAACAATGAAGTTGGGAGAACTTGGTCTTCCAGCTTATCGAACCTTTTCATTGGAAGAACTTGAGCAGGCTACAAAAAACTTTGACACATCTGCTTTCATGGGTGAAGGTTCTCATGGACAGGTATGCAATCTGTTTTAATATATAGCTGAGACTTTTGACACAAAAGCAACATTTTACTACTCTCAGATTCTATTTTCAAACATGAAATTTTGGGATTCCTTTTGGTAGTTCATAGGTTACTTTGATAAGCTTTCTAGCATATGCCAAACATAACTGCCTTGATTACCCTATAATATGCTTTAAGTTGCACTATATGACTCCTTTTGCATAATTTGGTTAAGAAGACTAACCATAATTGATTTCAAATTCAATCATAACTTCCTTAATTAATCTTCTATGTACTCCTGTCCGTTTGTTCATGAAGCTTGAAAAAGTTTGGCCTTTCTTTTTTCCTGTTATTTTCGCTATGAAATGAACAGGTAGCTTGTTTCTAGGCACTTGGTTTTCATTTTCAAATGCCAAACTATTTTTCTTTAAGATTAGTGCTATTTGATATGTATTGAATTTCCTTATCAAATTGTCTTTCTCATTACATGTTCCCAGATGTACAGAGGCCGGCTAAAGGATGGTTCTATTGTAGCTGTTAAATGCCTAAAAATGAAAAGAAGCCACAGCACTCAAAATTTTATGCACCATATTGAGCTGATATTAAAACTCAGGCATCGCCATTTGGTCAGTGCTCTGGGACACTGCTTTGAGTGTTACTTGGATGATTCAAGCGTTAGCAGAATTTTTCTTGTCTTTGAATACGTACCAAATGGCACACTAAGGAGCTGGATCTCTGGTAAGTTATTAATCTGTACATTAATTCTCTGGTTGAAAGATACAAAATCCTCCTTTGCATTAGGCATTAGGCAGCATCTCTGCATGAAATTCCGTTTTCAAAACTAGCTCTGAATTGTTGATTTTCCTTCTCTTAACCTTTGAGCATATGTAATGATCATTTTATGATATTGTGAATACGTTTAGTTCAGGTACCTATAATCATCTGATTGAGTGTGTGATTCTTTCCACCTGTCAATTGTTGATGTAAATCTTGACCATATGTTCTCCATCCTGACATTTTGAGTTACTTTATACATTAATGTAATGAGTGGTCACTATTTCTTAAATTTCATCTGGCAGAGGGACATTCTAGGCAATCTCTCACTTGGACGCAACGAATTGCTGCTGCAATAGGAGTAGCAAAGGGCATCCAATTTTTGCATACAGGAATTGTGCCTGGTGTATATTCCAATAACCTTAAAATAACAGATATTTTATTGGATCAGAACCATGTTGCAAAAATTAGCTGTTACAATCTGCCTTTATTAGCTGAGAACATGGTGAAGGTAACTTTTCTTTCTATTGGGTGGTATATTCTTTTCCTTGGGGCAAAGCCTTCAATTTTACATGCACCTCTTCGCATCCTAGCAGTTTGGTAAGGGAAGCTTGTCTAGCGGATCCAAAGATCCTATTGCTAATGCAAGGTTTGTAGTCAAACTTTTATGGTTTTTTTGAGTCGTACACTATAACAATTATAATTATATTGTTAAGTGAAAGGGCCTAAACTCATATAAATATTCATAGTATGATAAAGAATGAGCAGTTGTCATTACAGTAAAACCTATCTGATAGTTGTGGTTGCCTATGTACACACAAGATATAATTCTTAACTGGTTTGGGGAAAATAATGACTTGTCATTGTTCTCATTTCCATATTATCAGATTTACGTTCTTGTCAGTTTTGGGGTGTTTGTGTTAAAAACTACACACACACACACACATACACACTTATGATTTGTTTATTTTGTTATTGTTAATTATATAGTCAACTCCAATACTGTTTCACACAATTGTTGTCTTTGAATTATCACTCCACAGGGTTCACCATGAGGAGAAAAATGATGTTTATGACTTCGGAGTGATTTTGCTAGAAATCATTTTGGGGAGAAAAGTAAAATCTGGAGATGAAGTGGACATTCTAAAAGATCGGGTAAGAATGGTTCTGTTATTATATTTTTCTTTTGAAAACCCATTCTCAATGTGTTTTTCAAATTCTCATCATAAACAGAAACAGTAATATCATCAACATCCACTTGTATGTTTCTCATAATTAGGAGATACAATGTGTACTTAATCAACTGTATTCTTGAAAATTTCTATTGTTTACATGGTTAATGCATTGTAGAGATTGGAACAGTATGAAAATTGTATATTGCCCATGGCATGATTTGGAAAATGAATGTACACATCTTTTTTCCCTTCTTGCTAATCTTTTGGACGGGTCTTGTCACTATATAGTTATTTGTCTACATCTTTTTGACATAGGATGAAATCTTCATAGTTTGACTTATTGCATGAAACATTTAGATTATACTGGTTTTTAACTTACCAGAATTAAGTAGCCATAAGAATATTAAACTTACTTTTGTATATGATAAGAATAGATGTCAAAAGAATATTAAACTTACTTTTGTACATGATAAGAATAGATGTCAAATAACCATTTCTCAAGGCAAAAGGAGTCTTTTTCTTGTAGTTGTTGATGACTAAGCATCACTCACTGTTATTTTCTCTTGTCTAAAAGTTTCTTTTCAGGATTTATCTCTGCATTCTTTACATACTGGTTTACAAATTTATGTTGTATATATTTTCAAAGTTTACATTTTACACCAAAAGGAATACTTATTCCTCAAGGAGCACGTGAAAAGGACTCATTATCATGTGTGTTAAAGCATAACAGATTCCTTTTGTCTTTTCATCAACAATGAAGTTTGATTGGTAGCAGACCTACATTTAGTGCTGTTCCTTGTACCTTCTACATGTCTTGAAATTATATGACCCTTTCTCAAGTGGATGATTGAATCTGAAAGTTGAAAAAAAGAATTGGTTAGGAAATTATTATGGGAATTTTAGTGGTTGAAAGCCCTTGTGTGCTCTTCCTAAACAATTTCAGGAATTATGGTGAAAAAATTGTAGGCAGAAAAAGAAAACTAGAGAGTGGCTTGAACATTAAAAAAATAATAATAATAAAAAACTTCTTAGTATGCTGATAATTAAACTCATGCCCTTGCCAAAAAGAAATTATATGAATTTACAGCAAATTATTTTCACCACTCAATTGAGATGGAAGACATCATATGGATGTTGTTTGCATTGACCACCACTCACCTCATTGCTAATTCATCTCTACTTTCATACCATGATGATTCTGTCATATATATATATATACATATCTTCTTTTTGGTAGTTGGACATATGTAATTTTAAAGTGGCACTGCTATATAAAACTTGTCATTAGAATCCCCAAACTGTTAGTTCCCTCAAAGTTATAAAATGAAATTGAATGATACAGAGAGAATTGGTATGGTTTTGCTGCACAGTTTTAGCTCAAGAGTGGTGTTACTCAACTCATTGTATCTCTAAAGTGGCTAAGCTTTATGCCAGCCATCAACCTACCACAACATTCCCCCTTTCTCTAAGCCTCGGGATGAGTTGGGTACAAACTTTAGGACACTAAGAACTAATATAGGTAGAGTCAGTGTTCCCTTGTCAATATATATTATATGTTTTACTGTCCATGAGCTTGCAGAATATTGGTAACCAATGTTTGCTTAAATCATAGCATGATTGATGAACTCATATAATGTGCATAATTTTATGAATCACACGATGCAGTTACAAGGATGCATTGCAGCCGATGATGTAGCTCGAAGGAGCATGGTTGATCCGGCAGTACACAAGAAGTGTGTGGATCAATCATTAAAAACAATGATGGAGATCTGTGTTAGGTGTCTGCTTAATGACCCAGCAGATAGACCTTCTATTGAGGATGTGCTCTGGAACTTGCAGTTTGCAATTCAAGTTCAGGATGCCTGGCATGGAGATTCTCAGAGCAATGATGGTTCTCCAGTCTCGGCTTCACAATCTCGACGACTCACCTTGTTTTAGTGGAACATACAGGTTGTTATCTTTTTTGTCTCACTTCATATCTTACTGTGGAAATGGATGCGACATGCGAGTATGATTTATAAGAATGCTTTTACTTTTTTTTTTTTTTTTTATCAGTATAAGAATGCTTTTACTAGTGTAAAGAAGGGAACTTAAGATACAATTTGTGATCTCCGGTCGTGACATTTTAATTTTGTGAAGTAATGAACATGTAAATTCATCTACTGCAGATGGATGAAAGTTCTAGAAGGACAAGGAAAAGGTTCCCCTTTTCAGAAGAGTGTCGGTGCTCCATTTTTGCTGGCATGACAAGTGTGCTTGATCTGATCTCAAGTCCCTTATTCCCCTCTCCACTTGTTTTTTGTTTTTGTCAAAATCTGTATTCTTATTTACAAACAATTGGAAATGACTGTTCATATAAAGGTATCCCATGTGAAAAAATATCTCATTTTCCATCTACTCTTTCTTCTTATTGATGTGAACCATTCTAACACTCCAGAATCGCTCTTCATGGCTTCATAAAGACAAATCAATGGTGGCTAATACATTGCTTTTTCAATCATCACATCTATATCTATAATCTATAATCTTTGAGAGAAAAAATTTTTTCTCCTCCAAAAACCGCAACGTCATAATCTCTTCACCACAGATGTCCATGTCATCTTATCCTCTTTTTCACTCACTCACTCTCTCTCTCTCTCTCATCTTTAACCTTTTCATCTCCCTCTCACCTCTTCATCTCCCACTTTCTCCCCCTCTCGCCTCTCCATCTTCCTCAACTCTTCATCTCCCATGGGTTTTTCCATCCTTTGCCTTTTCATCTCCCTCACCTCTTCATCTCCTATGGGGTTATCCCTTACCTCTTCACCTCCCCAATTGATTGCACCATCAATCTCCTATTTAAACTCTCCACTACCCACTGCCTCAACAATTGGTGATGTTGCGCTCAAATTTCTTTTTACCCCCATGCTTTTATGGTAGTTTGTGTATGAAAGATGCAATTTTTTTCCTCTTTTGTTCTTTAATTCGATTTGTGGATTTTGTGGTATATGTTATTACTAGGATTGTAGTTTTTATTTTTATTTTTTTATTGGATTTATGGGTTCTGAACCTTTATTTGTAGTTTTATGGTAGTTGGTATTTTTTTTTCCCTTGGTTTTGTGATTGACGTTGTATGTTTTGTGTTATGGTCAAATTGGATTTGTTTTATTTTGTATGTATATTATCATCAAATTTATGCAATGAAATATATATATATATATATATTCTCCAAACACTACTACGTCATAATCTCTTCACCCACGACGTCCATGTCGTCTTACCCTTTTTTTCACTCACTCTCTCTCTCTCTCTCACATTTTCATCTCCCCCTCACCTCTTCATCTCCCACTCTCTCCCCCCCTCGCCTCTCCATCTCCCTCAACTCTTCATCTCCCATGGGTTTTTCCACTCTTTGCCTCTTCATCTCCCATGGGGTTTTCCCTCACCTCTTCACCTCCCCAATTGATTGCACCCTCAATTTCCTATTTAAACTTTCTACTATCCACTGCCCCAACAATTGGTGATACTGCGCTCAAATTTTTTTTTACCCCTCGTACTTCTATGGTGGTTTGTGTATGAAAGATGCAATTTTTTTCCTCTTTTGCTCTTTGATTCAATTTGTGGATTTTGTTATGTGTTATTACTAGGATTGTAGTTTTTATTTTTATTTTTTTTATTGGATTTATGGGTTCTGAACCTTTATTTGTAGTTTTTTGGTGGTTGGTATTTTTTTTTTCCTTGGTTTTGTGATTGACATTTTGTGTTTTGTGTTATGGTCAAATTGGCTCTGATACCAAGTTAAAGTTGTTGAGTGATTGAGTGAGCGGAAGTGAAATAATGAGAAATAATGAAAGCGGAAGCAAAAGGTTTTAATGTGGTTTGGTCTTAGAGACCTACGTCGACAGAGGAAAGCTCTTGACGGCTACATTTTACTATACAATTCCTCTTGTTACAATAGATCCAATGTAGGGTTTATATACTAGAGAAACCTATACTAGTTCCATACTAGTTAGGACTAGGTTTGCTTCTTCTACAAGTGCATTGGCTTGTTTGACCTACAATTATTGGGCCCTACACTAGGTTGGGTCTCATGGGCCAACATGTCTGTTGACACCCCATTTTGTAAATATTAATTTTACTTTTTTACACTTTAGTGTATAAAGGGTAAAATGGTAATTTCACAAGCTTGAAAATTCGAAGTTGGTCCATAAATTTAAAATTATATTTTAAGTGATCAAAATTGAATTAAGAATGAGAATGCATTTTTCGAATTGGAAATTGGATTAAAAACCAAGATTTTATTAAGGAAATAATTTGATAGGTTGAAATGATATTTACCATAAGCTCACATACATAAGATTACTTGTTAATTAATTTGATTGGTCCTCTAAAGGATTAAATTAAAATCAATTAATAAATAATTCCTATTGGTTTAGAACACCTTAAAATGGTAGGTATTCATGCACAAGATATTCATAAAAGAATAATTCTTAAATTGATTTATTTTTAACTTAATGAGATAATTATTTTGACCAATAATTATCATATTAATTATTAATAAATTGATTAAAATCAAGAAATATTGAATTCAGCCAAATAAGGACTTCTAAATCCACTAGAGTTGACCAAAGATGAAAACCCAGAATTATCCAAAGCCCAATTCGGATTTGGATTCTAGCCTGTACACTGATAAGTATTTTAATCATAACTTTTGACTCAGTTATCCAATTGAGTTGATTCAAATTGGGCTGGAAATCTGACATGATGGGCTACAAATATGTGTCTAATGACTATCTCCAAATTCGAACTTTTAGAGGATCAAAATTGGCCCACAATCAGGGCCTAAAAATAGTCAAAATTTCGGGATTTTCATGAAGTTTATCCAATTTCCAAAACCCTAATGCACTCCCATGAAGTCCAAAATGTGGATAGGTTTATTTTAGGGCTGCCATATAAATAGAAAATATTCTCATTTTAACAAGGGGTTGAAAAAGTTAGTCAGAGCAATCCTAAGCAAAATTCAAGAGAATTTTTGCAAAGGGTTAAACTTTGGAATAAGAACACAAGTGTGTTCTTATATTCAAGTTCAGAGATTGCAAAAGCCATTTTTTGTAATCTCTATTTCTAATCTTTCAATTCAATTTTTAATCTATTTTAACCAAATTTAACGGTTTTTCTCAAGAATCAATTTTTAGGACCGGTGGTATTCTCGATCAAGAGATCGCATCCCACCACAATCAAATTCAATTTGAGACACTCATTCAAGAGGTTGCATCCCAAAAAGTACAATCCTTTCTTTTTTTGATTTAATGCAGCAACTTTAATTATGTAAAATGCATGATTAGATTTTAATATTAATTGCTTAATTAATTTTTAATGCACAATTACTAAATTACATTGTTTTCGGTTTCTGTTTTGTGAATGATACAAATCTGATTTTTCTAACATGTTGTACTAAAATTACAACAACTTTAAATTATCTTTTTCATGTGAGATGCCTGCTTAAATGATTTTAAATGCTTGATGATTAATCACTATTTAATTTTTTATTGCATGTACTGTTGTGATGCTATGAATCAAATGCGAGTATGGTTTGTTTGAGGTTGTGAACTTAGACTAATGGATCCTTAGAGACTGACCTAGGTCAGGTTGGATGGGTGCCTAACACCTTCCCATCCAATCCCCTAGCCCCCGAATCCTAATCTTAGGGGATGATTAGATTAGTTTATGTATCCTATTTACTTTCTTGTTTAGATTGTATTTAGGACCAAAGCCTTGTATTTTGCTTTCTTAGATTGTATCTAGGGCAAAATATTGTAATTTATTACTTTTCCAAACCATTGTATTATTATTCAATCAATAAAAGATTATTTTTTTTCTTAACTTTTTTTTTTATAAAAGTTAGGTGGCGACTTCATTGTAATTTCCCCTAATAATTAGGATGGAAAACAATGTAATCACCATTTTTGAGAATCATGTTTAGACCTTTATTGGTTAAGGGTCGTGGTTCTCACAATATCTTTAACACATAAATGTTTCAATGTCTTCACTTGAGATCGATCCACGTCCTAGCAATGTTTGTTGCCTATGATGGTTGACCCCATCGAAAGGAGCAAATGGCATGTCATATTTGTTAACCAAGTATGCTGCGTCAAATGTAACTACATCACCAAACTCTTTGTCGACCCTTAGTCTACTATTTTCATTCAAATTATCATATAAAAGAAATCATAATTGTCATCTTGCATTTTAAAAAAGTAATTATGCATAGCTGTAGAATCTCCTTCCCTGAGGCGTAAGAGCATTCCCATCCGGACATGTAAACTTTATCTATTATACCTCTCCAAAAAGTCACTTTTTCTATTTACCTATTAACTTTACAATACACCTCACATCTCATTATCTATTTTACACTACATCCTATTAAAATATTATAAAACAATCATTTATTCTTATAATTTTTCTCATACATCCCAAAGCAAATTGACCAGCAACCACCATACCCACGTCGGCAACCCACGCCCCAAGTCGATGGCCCACGCTGGCAAATCTTCAAAACCCCAACAAGCACAACCACCACCACCACAAATCAAGCACAAATCTTCAACCATACTCACAAATCAACCATAAATCTTCAACACATACTCACAAATCAACCACAAATATTCAACCCAAACCTGCAAATCAAACACAAATGAATTTAACTTCCGAATAGCCATTTTCATGAGCTTTTCATACCCAAGAATCAAATAGAAAAACAACAACTCCATAACCTTTTCATACCCACAAATCAGATAAAGAAACCCTCAAATCCATAACATTTTCATACCTATAAATCAGAAAAAAGAAAAAAATAAAAAATAAAAAATAAAATTATGATGAGACCCACGGTGACAAATGAGAGAGAGAAAAAAAAATTCTGATGAGAGATGAGAGAGATGTGAGAGATAAAGTTTATGAGAGAGAAGAGAGAGTTTTTGAGAGATTAGTTCCAGTGAGAGGCGAGAAGGCGGTGGAACCCATGGACTTCTTGGAGAAGACGGTGGAGGAGAGCGATGACAAAAAGAAACGCCGACAAAGCTGCCTATCGGAGCAAAAGGTTGCCGCCTTGCCGGAGTTCGGGATTTTCAGAGGAGAGAAGTTTTGAGGGAGAGAAAAAGGGGGGCTCTGAGAGGACTGAGTAGAAGAGTAACAGAAATAAAATAAAAAAGAGAGAGGAGAAAGAAAGAATGAATAAAAAATTAAGGAAAATAAATTTATATCAGTAACAGTAATTGGTATCTTTACTTCTGATGTAATTTCTACAATTCTTTTCTAGGAAAGAAAAATTCTAATGTCCCATTGCCTCAACCAATAATGAATTAAAATTATTGTTTAATTCAAGCCTTTTTTCACATGTGGTTCTAGTATTCTGTTTCATTTGTAAAATTGGATTTGGTTGGACTCAATCCATGATTATGATCAAGTACAATGGATCGCAAATATAGGATGAAAACATAAATTTTCTTAACCGACTCTCTAGATCGAAAGTCGGTGTGCCATGTTGTTTGTGGAGTCGTCTCTTGATTTAATTAGTTGGACAAATGAAGAAATTCCAAAAAACAAGAGTGTAAATCTTATTATATTCTATTTCGAATTTGTACAATTGCTAAATGAAAATAGTGTGTAAATGTTACAAATAAAATTCCCCTAGAATACAATCTAAGAAAATAATATTGTATGAATTTCCTAGTTTACATTCTACGTAAAAAGAAAATTAATTTTTGTTGTAAGGCACTTGCATGCGAACCGAAAATTTCGTTTCGGAAGTTTGGTTACAAAACGGGAAGATGTTAGGTACCCTGATTTGCCCAATAAAAATCAGCGCTCTTATATTTAAAATGGCCAATCATGTATATGATGTCAATGCATTAATAATTATGTTGTGCACACAAGTTGTTTTTAGTTGTCCGTGTTGTTATTATGTTGGTTGCATATGATATTTATGTTATAGTTGTATATTAAACATAAAAAATCATAATGAACTTAAAAGCATAATGTAATGAACAATAGTTAGAGAAAACTAACTCGCATGCAAAACAAAGTAAAAATAAGATATTGTAACTTCACAACTTCTGTGGTTGTAAGCTTTATGATTTAAAACTCTAAGGATGTGCGTAAAATTGGTGTGTATGAATGATTCAAAACTTTAACGGAGAAAATAACAAAGTAAACAACAAACTATGAAATTGAGAAGAAAGAGAAAAATGTCTTGTCTCTATAATTACTTAGACCAATTAGACAATTGTTTTTTTAAGAGCACCATTAAACAAGTCATATATTTGTGGGCCAACTCATTTTCTTAAACTTTAATAATTATATGAGTTATACTATAGATATAACAAATTTCACAACATTTTTTACAACTACTAAGTTTATAGGCTATTAGTGATTTTCATATGAGCCCACTACTGATACCACTTTATTATCTACTATTAACGTGCCACTCTCAACTATTATGAAATATGTTTTCTTTGCAGAGTTATTGCAATTATATATTATGTAAATTACAAATACCACCTATGTGGTAGACCCTAAAAACAATGAACTATCTTATATTTTATTTTGTGACATTTACCTCTCTTGTGGTTTACTTCCTTAAAAATTTATATTAACTAAAACTAAATTTGATGACATAACAAATAAACTTATTATAATGAATGGATAAAAAAATCATTCTATCCCTTAGTGACGTCACCGTGTTAATCTCCTTACTCTTTTTTCTTTTTCTTTTCCTTCTTCTTCAAGCCCTACTTAATTAATTACTCATCAATGAGAATGGAAATTAAAGTAAATTAGGATGGAATGGTTCTATTATTTTTTCTTTAGTGTAAGTTTATATGTCATATCATCAAATTATGATATAATTAACTAAAATAGGCTTACAAAATAAATCAAATAAATCACATGGGAGGTAAGTGTTACAAAATTTGTTTAAAGGGATATCTATAATATTGCCCTTTTATAAAAGGATATTTAAAATTTTGAGGGGCCAACCATGTGACTAGTTCCGCCCCTGAAGGCCTGAAGACATGAACAAACATGAATCCGCGCTCCTGTGGTTACTTGAGCAAAATAGCGGATAAGGTGGTGAGCAAGAAGAAAGTTTATGCAATTTGCAGTGCCAGAAAGCTAGGAATGTTGATGGTTACATGGGAATTGGGAGAGAATGAAAGTGGAAGTTGTAGTAGATTCCCCTTTTAGATGTGGTACTTATTTCGCTAGAATCCCCAAGACTGAGATCGAGAAGTTTGGTTGGAATTTTGGTACTTTGAATCAAGCTGCAGCTTTCAAATGTTAATTCGGAGCAACAGGCCAGGTTTTGGTCTGTGGATATTGGCAAGACCCTCTCGGATATGCAAACAGGTTATTGTCCTCTTCTATTTTTCTTCATGTTATTCTCTAAAATCGGTTTCTGCTCGGATGTGTTGGATACATTTGTTAAAAAGGAAAGCATGATGATCGAGGTGGCATGCATGCAGGATTGTCTAAACAAAGGTTCCTCCCCTCTAAACAGTTTCTGGTTGTATGTGTTAGATACATTGTTACAAAGGAAGCATGAGTTGGCATGCATACATGCATGAGCTGCCTGACTTTGTTTGGTATGTTACAAGTGAAGCACATGCAGCAAGACAGGTGTTGGCACGAGTTGTTATGGATGGGCCTTTAAAGGGAAACAAGGAAGAGTATGCTAATATCATATAGAGAGAAGCACAAACAACATGGGTGTAACCAAGAAAAAATTGTCATGGATGGCCTTTACCCTTATACTAGTTTCAAGCTTGTCCTCCAGTCTGGCTAGAAGACTAGCAATACCAAAGACTGATAATTTTGGGAATTCTACCATCTGGGCCCTCTACCTTCCCACCAGATCATCCCCCTCATCCAAAAATTGATAATTTTGGGATGCTACCATCTGGACCCTCTACGTGGACACCAGGTAATCCCCCTCATACCGTATCTTTGTCAGCAAAGACTAATAATGTTGGGATGCTACCATCTGAGCCAAGCACGTTCCCAGCAAAGACTGAGAACTTTGGGATGGTTCCATCTGAGCCCTCTAAGGGCCCGCCCAGCTATGAGAGGCCACCCGCTCCTCCAATTGTGCAATTCAAAACACCTACCAGAGTGCATTAGAGGCTTTTGTCTTGAGTTGTAGTATGGCATATTTGAATGCAAGCTAAGAAATCATTATTGATACATTCAAATTGCAGAACAATGAAATACTACCGTGGTAATTAATAAATAAGGTAAGAAAACAAATCTATAATTTTATTTCACTATCAAATTTGATTAGTTAGTTTTCCATTTGTCAATACCACACAATTTATTTTCTCCGTTGCCACTTCTTTGACTCACTCAACCAAAATTGACGTGCTCCTACTAACTAGATTACTTTAAACTATTAAACTATTAAACTTTGTGTTGACTCACAAGTTTTCATGCAGTGTGGCCAATTGCAGGAGCTAAAAAAACGTAATGATCGTCTCTAATCACATTTTTCATTCCATTTAAAATTTGTGGATATATATATCCACAATTTGTGAACACAATGTTTAATTTTTTGTTCTAGATATCTCCATACTTCGATCGTATACGATGTGAGACCAATTTTACCCGGCTAAAAAAAGTAACAGGTTGCCAATGCCAATGCTAAAATTTATTACTTCTTATTGAATTCATCACGATATATTTTTGCATCTTTTTTTTTTGAATTGCATTTTTCTCCCTTAAAATATTTGAGATTTACAAAGTCTCCCTTTAGTTTAAAATGTAACAGTATTCCCCCCTTAACTTTTCATAATAAGCACTTTATCCCATTTGGTATTATTTTCCATCAATTTAACAAAAAAGTGTCTACACCCACACTAGATTAACTCTAATACATGTTGTTATAATTTAATAGGTCAGGATGGACCCAAACCCATGATCTGCCCACTACGGGTTGTGGGTCCCATTATCTAATAACTACTCATGACTTGATTTAGGAAAGTATCACAGGATAGTGAGGGATGTGCTTCTACCTAATAAATATATTTTTTATGAATATATTTAATGGGATAGAAGACTAAACAGATATTACTGATCATACAAAAAAACACACACACACAAAAAAAAACTTAGAAAAGCTCTCATTCTCACTAAGTGTGAGACTCTCTTTAGAAATCTCTAGGATTTAGTTTCGTGGATTATAGGGCAACTCTAGTAGCCAACCTCAATCCACGAGAACAAGGACGAACACGAGGGCTAAGGGAAGTTCGTGATTGTAGAGGAAAAACAATGTAACAAGCCAACCAAACCGATCTGGATCTTCCCCAACGAGAGTAAGTTTCTCAAACCCGGTTCATATTCTATTTGTGTATGATATATGAATTAACACCTATGAAAACCACGACCCTCAAAAATAGTTCTTAAGTTTAGTATTAAAAGGTCTAAACATGATTCTCAAACACAATTGTGACTCAACAATGTATTAATCCCTCCTAATCCTAAGGGAAATTACAACATAGTCACCACTTAATTTTACAAAAACTAAGAAAAGTACCTTTTATTGATTAATAAATACAATGATTTTTTGAAAATAAAATATTACAATGCCTCCTAAATACAATCTAAAAATAAACTAAAAATACAAAGCTTTGGTCCTAAATACAATTTAAGAAATAAAATAAAAAAGGATACAAAAACCTAATCTACAATTCCCATAAAATTAGGATTTGAGAGTTAGGGGATTGGATAGGAAGATCTTAGTCACCTATACAACCTTACCAAAGTCAGTCTCTAAGGCCCACTAATCTATAGTTCACGACTCAAACAAATCATACTTGCATAGCTCAATATTCACGTCATTAAACAATACATGTAGATAAGAAATACAGAGTTATAAACCATCAAGGAGAAACCTCATGATTAAAGGAAATCAAGAAGACTTGATTTCCTACCAAAAACCTTCTATAAATAAGACCCTTAAACACCACCTTAAGGGGCAACTTAGACATCGCTATCTCAATCATTTTTTATCATCCTCATCATCCCAAACACTTACCCACGACTAGATCAAATCACAACACCATTGAGAATGCAAGGATGGTTGAAACTCGTTACGGCAGTAATCAAACTATTCTCCTCTATAGCACTTTCTAGTATATTTCCTCAAGTATAAAGTTCTAAGGTCATCTTCAGCCTTAAAACTTTGATCCTCAACCATAAACACTAACCCAAGTCTAAGACACCATGATCTAAGCTCATATCTCCAAAAGTGTCTCTTGGCAGATATTCAGGTTACAGCAGTAAAGGATATATTGAGCTCTCGATCTTCTTCAACCTTGAGACTCACCCCACAAAAGCCTAAAAACTTTCATTTTACCCTCATGCATGCTTCATAGGACTGACTCTCTACTACTTAGTCAAACTCTTTTAGTCTCTACAAGCTCATTGTTATAGGTTTTATTTGTTGCAGCAGAATATTAGTGATAAATTCATGCCTTAATGATTTTGAGTCCATTTTGGGTTCAAGTTGTTATATTTTGAGTTCAGATTCTCCATAGAGCAGTGGAAGCCTTATTCCATTGTTACATTAGGCTTTTATTGAAAAAACCCTCTTGTTGTGCTATTTGGCTATTGTTATTATTGCTGTTCACTTGGCTTGGGCATTGGCAGATTTGACTCTTATTTCTTCAAGGAAGGTGCCCCATTAGCCCTTGGGCCTACGATTAGGCCTTTGGTTGAATTTTGGGTTCAACTCTCTTACCCTTTAAAGTTCAATCTGTGTTCCAACCAATCTCATTATGGCACGTGGCATAGCACAAAAACCCCCCTCACACCACTAAATAATGAAAATTAAAAACAAAAAGAAGACACCAAAAAATAAATTTCCTTTTAAAACTTACTTTCCTTACTGAATAAACCCAATTGAGATTGCATTCAAAAAAGCTTCACGACCCAGATTCCAAAACCAAAAACCCACTATGCCTAACCTTCCAAAATATCTTCTTTCTCCAAATTGCAAAAGAAAAACCCGAATTGAGTTTCAATTCTATCCGATCAAATCAACCAAATCCATAAACTTTATTTTTTTTCTCGATCAAATCAACGGCTCTACAAGATCCACATTTTCACTCCAAAATAATTCACAGATTTTTCGAAACCCAATAATTGGAAAATCTGTTGATGTTACGGTTTGTGTGGGTTAGGTCGATTGAGTGTTTGATGTTTTAGTGTTAGTGGTAAGGGTATTTCGGGGTTTTCAAAAAAATAATTGGATGGTAGCTGGTTTGGGCACGGGGGGTAACGGTTGTGCAATTGGATGCAATTGGGGGATAAATCGTGCATTTGAAAAGTTTGGGGGGCAAAATGAAAAAAATAGGTGATAGTTGAGGGTAGTAAAGTGTAATTTTCCCTAGTTGTTACCATGAAATATTCAAGATATATATCTTGAAGAATGAGAGGCCCCTTAAATTTTAATTCATTCAGGAACTGTATCATAGAGATATTTGCAGTAGCATTAAATGTTACCCTTTTTTTTTATCAAAATCGCCCATTATTCATATACCACAGTCAAATTTTACAAAAGAAACATACAAAACCAACATGCCAAGGATGAACAGAAGCATAAATATAAGACTAAGAATTGACAAATATAGAATTTCCCTCTTCGTTGAAAAGAAAACCAATATAATATCCTTTTTTTAATGGGCTTTATAATAATATAAAATATTAGATAAGCATCTTTCGTTTAATAATGTATAGTAAATTACTCAAAATAATAGTTTAACACATAATACTCATACATTAATCCTATAATTTGCTCAAGATATCACATAGCAAAACAAGATCAATGTGTTTAGTAAGAATGTCATCAAAATAGTATACTTGGAAAAGTTAAAATAACATGTTCAACAAAGTTTTTATGATGCATCCAGCAAAGCTAGGATGAAAGGATGATGCATTTAGTTGAAGTGAAAGTAATGTTTCTACCAAGTGCCATAATTGATGTTCTGCCACTTCAGTAAACTAAATAAACTTCAATTGATAGATGAGATAGAGTGTTGTTAATTATTAAAGACTCTTTGTTTTACTTATTTAGTTATTCCATTCATCCTCTAAAAGGATTTGGCAATTTTTCTATATTAAGTCTCGCAAATAGATCACGATTGACAAATTTTTTTTTTTTTTTTTTTTTTTTTTTTTTTTTTTTTTTTTTTTTTTTTAAGCATAATAAAATTATTGTTTTCTAATTATTATTTAGTCTATTTTAGGTGCATCTTTATATATATATATATATATATATATATATATATATATATTTTAACAAATAATTTATTTTCAAAACTCCTCCACATAATCCTCAATCATGTGGAGAAAGAAATATCATTGCAAGTTCAATGGCATCAGTGTAGTTATTGTTTTCCTTGTCTTTTTTCTATTTTGATATTTCCAATTAGTATACGTATTAGGCTAATGTTTCAATATCATTATCTGAAACTTGATTGTGTTTTTTTCCTTTGGATAGTTGAAACATCCAAAAGGGGAACTTTTGTAAAGGTAACATACAAAAATGATATCGTTATGTGCTTGATTTTGACTTTAGGTTTAAAAAGTTTTAGCCACCACAAGCATGAACACTTTGATGATTGCAAAAAGATACATGTACATATAACGACAAACAACATAAACATATATGACCGTTGGGCTATGTTAATGGAAGCCCAATTCTAAAACTCTTGTGACGCTCAAGTATCATGTCTGCAACATCCACGAAGTCTGTAACATTCATCCCTTGGGTTATGTTAAAGTCTCTGCCCTCCTTCCATGTATCGCACGTTGATGCACATCGCCATATTAGTAAATGTAATACATCCTTGTTCTCTGCCCCACAACTCTCGCATCTTTCATAACTAAGAATTTGTCTTCGAACCGGAATTGTTAAGGAACCTTCAATGACCAGATCCCTTTTCCGGAGCCACGAGACTGGGCATTGTTGGACGAACTCGACTGTCTATTGTTGTTCTCCTCTTTCAACATTTGGTACACACTTCAGACTGAATATATATTCGCCACTCATCAATTCCTACCTCGTGGGGCATGAGGTAGGAATCGATGAGTGCTACATTCCATTGATTTGTTTCGGCATCAATGAAATGTCTATTATGGCATCTGGAGCAATACTATTTTGCGGGGAGGTGAGTCTTCTACATGTTGGATTTGGGATTCAAGGATCAGACCAAATTTTGATGGAGCAATATTGATTATCCACTCACCATACTGCACCTTTCAAAATGAAGGCTCTAACTTTTAAAATACTCTTCCAAGCATATAAAACCTTGAGAGTTTTCCTTACCAATCAAGACTGAGGCATTAGGAAAGAACTTGGCCTTGAAAATTGACGTAGGACAAACCAGAAAAATTGAGCAATAAATTGAAAGAATAAGAATAAATTAAAGGGATATGACCTAGGAGTCACCTAAACCTTGCTTGGAGTCAACACCAAGCAGGAAACCACTGTACCAAGCCATAGGACAATTTCAAAACAAATATTTTAATTCATCAATAATAATCTCCTTGCCCATAAGATTATAATGCTCTTATATAGAGATACTAAACCTAATTCTAAATTGACATAGGAAAACCTAATTTTAATGGGCTTAGGAAAGCTCAATTATAAAATTACAAAACTAACCTTGACTTTAAATAAAAATAATAATAAGTCTAAATACTAGGACCTAAGATATAACTGACCAATAAAAATACAATTGACTTATAAAATTAAATAATACTAAACTAAAATAATTACTTCTTTGAACGTTCCACATCAAAAACCCTATAGAGTAGGGAGTCTTGGTTGTTAATAAGGCATCATTAAAATCACTCATTTCCTTAAAGTCCAGGTCACCCATATATTTTGGTTCACACAATTTTCCCCAACTAACCCAATGTACTTTCCTTTGATCACTTTTTTTCCCCACCAAAATGGTCGAGTCTGGGACGCAATGTCTCGACATAATCCTTTTGGAAGCTTGAAAATACTCATTGTGTATGTAGGATTGCTTGGACTACCACCTTTATCAAGACCTCCCGCCCGACTTGAGAGAGTAGTTTTTACTTCCACCATTGCAATTTACTCCACACATGCTCTCTGATTTTGGAAAAACTGTGTTTTTTGTCTCGCCCTATGAGAAATGGAAATCCCAAGTAATTTTCATGTTGGTTGCTCACCGGCACTTGCAAAGTATGCTTGAGATCTCCCTGCACATCCTGCGGGGTATTTGAGCTGAAAACTAAGCACGTTTTGTCCTGATTTACCTTTTGGCCCGATGCTTCCTCATATACTGTAAGGATAGATAGGATCTTTTGACATCGTCTGCAAAATAACAAGTGTGAAACTTTGGGGCCATTCCTACATATGGAAACTCCTCTAATAGTCTCTGACATGGTGGCATGTTGGATAAGAGCATGCAGATCTTCCGCACACAAGATGAACAAATATGGAGATAATGGATCTCCTTTTTTACGAAGGCCTCTTGTTGGATTAATAAACCCCTCGGTTCCCCATTTAAAAGGATAGAGTAGGAAACAAAGGAGATGCACCCTAACATCATTTCAATCCAACGGTCATGGAATCCCATCTTTTTTATACCTCCCCCAAATATGACCACTCCACTCTATCATAAAGCTTACTCATATCCAATTTCATTTTCATAAACCAATTTTTCTCATTCTCTTTGTTTTCATGAAATGTAGAGTTTCAAAAGCGACTAACACGTTGTCAGTGATTAACCTACCTGGTACAAAAGCACTTTGAGAATGTGATATAATTTTGGGAAGGATTATTGTGAATCAGTTGTAGAGGCTAATAGGTCTAAAGTCAGTCACCCTCTCAGGGCTCTTAAATTTTGAGATGAGGGCAATATAAGTGTGGTTTAGAGTGGTTGGTATTATGCCCCCATTTAAAGAATTAAGCACATCCTCCGTTACTTCTTTACCTACTATCGGCCAAAAAGTTTTGTAAACAAAGATCAACATTTGGTTCATTTCCTCTGCCTTTGTGTTGCTCATCTATGGAAAAACCTAGTGTTACGGTCCCCCTTCTTCAACCATGCCATCAGTCCACCGATTTCCTCCCTAAGTTCTTTTACATTTTCATGACCAAGACCTTGCATGGACTTCTCCTTCTTCCTCACGAATAAGCGCTTGTTTTTTTTGCAAGCTCGGCACATATTGTTGAAGGATTTGATATGATAAAAAAAATATATTGTGACTTTGAGGCATGAAAATCACTTTCTTTAGGGTGATAATTTCCTTAACTTGAAAGAGTTTTGCTGGAAGGTTAAAGCAATTCACCTCCAAGATACAATAAAGTCACCAATTACAGACACCAAATTTCACTAATTTCTCTATAAAGTATTCAAAACGAAATTATGGAATGAATATCCTATATCCTACTTTTTGTATTCCATTTTATACTCCACCAACTATAATATACCATATGTCAGATTGTGTTTGATTTATTTCCATTTTAAATTTTAGTTATTTTATAAGGAAAGAAAAAGAAAAAAAAAAAACACTTATTGAGTTGTAATTTGTGGAGTATAAAGTGGAATACAAAAAGTGGGATAAAAGATTTATATTCAAAATTATGTATCTGGTAATGAATTAGACTCTTTAATTTATAGACATTTAATTTGCACTGTTCCAAAATAGTATAATGTTTAAAATAATTAATAACTGTCATAAATAATTATTTCTTCATCACAAAATAACTTCCATAAACAATTATTTTGTATTAGTAAATAACTTTCATGGGTTATGATCCAGTGCATCTCACTTTATTTAATAAAATAAAAGATCACCGTTCGATCTCACACGCGCCATAAGTGCACGTGCCAAGTGCACCACAAAGTGCTACTAAAACTCCACATTACACCACTAAAATGCCACATTACCCCACTGCCAAAAATGGAAGAATAAGAAAGAAAATAAAATAAAAATTGAGCCAATGGAAATAATGCTAAACTATTTTAAATCCCAACTATCCAATTAAAAAAAAAAAGAAAAAAAGAAAAAAAGAAAGATAGAAGTAAATTAGTTAAGCTCATTACTTCTTCTTTTCTTTATCAAATATTCTATAATGTTCTTTTCTACTGTTCTCCAATATATATTAATTAAATATCTATAGTATATAAATATTTACTAGTAAGTTTGGAATATGGAGGAGGAGGGGGTTGCAATTGCACAATTGATTGAAAGTTGAAACCCGTGGGATCCATAATTTCCAATGGTTTATTTGAACTAAACCTAAAATCTCTGCCATCAAAATTAGAGAGATTTTAGTCTCATGTTTTTAAAAGGATATAAAAAGAGCCAAACCTATTGCCAGATTTGTTTTCTAAGATTTTCAAATTTTGGTCAAAACAAATTAAAGATTGTCAAAAAATTTCACATACCTAATGAACAAAAACAGACAAGCGGCACAAAAAGTTAAAAACTTTAACACCATACAACTATTTGATTTTCTATTTATTGTCACAAATTTTGATGCTTAAAATTGAAAAACATATACGAATTCTCGTAGGTTTAAGAGCAGAGTCAATTACACGAAAATATTAAAAGCGGAGATAAATCCATCCAACAAAGAAGGGTAAACTAAAGTTCAATATTCGAATCAATGATAAGAGACACAACTAAATAAAGGGAAAAAATAAAAATTCAGTTACATATTACAAAAGCC
Source organism: Fagus sylvatica (assembly GCA_907173295.1). Taxonomy (NCBI): domain Eukaryota; kingdom Viridiplantae; phylum Streptophyta; class Magnoliopsida; order Fagales; family Fagaceae; genus Fagus; species Fagus sylvatica. The sequence continues at coordinate 40,815,184 of OU015761.1, forward strand.
ATAATAAAATTCTATTAAAAAAAAAAAAGGAGATTAATGGTTTAGCCGCAGTTGTTCCAAGAATTTGCCACAATGGACCATTTATGACGCAACTCAGACTTAATTATGCAAGGAGAAGGAACTAGTGTTGTGGAAGAATGAGAAGTTGGAGGAGGTTGATAATAAAGCTTGTTATTGTTGTTGCTGCACATCTAAATCAATAAAATTCAGTTTTGGTGATCAAGATTTCAAGGAGGATCTTGAAATTGCTGTTCAAGGGACAGTTCTAAGGAAAAGCAAATTACACGTGTAAGTTCAATCAAGGGTTGAATCTATACAACATGTTTGTTTACTAAGTTTTCTACTTCAAAGAGTCATTGGTGCTCAATTGTATGTAAAGACTTTTATTCATAGTGGATTGTTTTCATTGAGGGTGAGGCATTAAATCCCCGCAGAGTTTTTATCCAGGTCAAGTTTCTTTGCATGAACAAATAATTGTCTACTTTATTATTCCACACTTTTGTTTATTTGTTTTCATTGTTAAACTCTGAAATTTGCCACATAAATTGGTTAATTAATTCAACTTGAATGAACTTGATTTAAAATCAATTCAGTCAAGGTCTTAAACTCTTAATTTTCTTTCACCTATAATTCTTTAGGTATATTGTTGTCTAGGATTGCTGTTGATGGAAAATTTTGGGAGGTGACAAAGAATATGCTTATCTTTGTTAATTTTTTTATTATTGTTTTGTTTCAATTCTCTCATTTTCGAGCAAAACGGTTTGGAGCTCAAATTTTTGGGATTTGGATTTTGAGCTTACACATATCTTAAAAGTAACTTCTAACAGTTTTTTAATATTATTTGTGTGAGTACTTCTATTGTGAAAGTTTACTTCACATTCAATGCACACAAATAACATAAACATAAACATAAATGTATGTTTATACATATGTATATTCGTGTGTTTCCTATGATATTTATCTGTAAGACAAACAAATAAAAAAAAGTTGTGTATAATGAATGTGAGGACTTAAAATCATATTCTTCAAAAGTAAAATCATAGGACACTTTTTACCCCTCAAGTTTTAATTCTTGAGTCAGATCATTAATTAAAATTTCATCAATCAATTTTTCATCTTTTGCAAGTTGACCATTAATCTCAATGGACGAATCATAGCCCTTATCACAATTACATTTTTCAAGAATAGAATCATAAGACACTTCAAGCTCTTCGAATTCTAAATTTTGAGCAATAATTTTATCTTGATCATTTTCTATAGAATGATCATATTTTTCAGTAGTAGAATTATATGACATTTTAAACTAGTGGTGAAATATACTAACATTTTAAACAAAACAAAAATAGACCATATGTTATAAATTTATTAGGTCATGTCTTTGAAGATGTGTGAGAATAATCTTACGCAAGAAAAACAAAAATAAAAACATTTAACTACAACAATCTACATAATAATATAACATGAAAGTATTTGACATTTTTTTTTTTATATTCTTTTAATGTTGTTACATTGAAGAAGTGTAAGCATATTTTTTTTATATTTTCATATGAGAGGTGGGTGTATTAACTTTCGGTTTTATGATGGAAGATATATTTAAAAAAACAAATATAACAACTTGATATTAGTTTTTTTTTTTTTTTTAAATGAAACACTAGTTATGATTAGCAGAATTATAGTCAAGCAATAAGTAAAAGTAAAGCTAATGATATGTCTTCATGGCCTTGCAGAACTCCATAGGGTGGGTTTACCGCTATTTGTAAAGTCATGCTTATCATCATCGTAGCGACCACTAATATCATCATGGTAGATAGTTAACCTCATGAAACCAAATAAATCTAGACTTTCTATCAATGATAATACTTGTGTTTCCCGCATAAGAAAATTGTTGGAGGTGAGCTTGAGAGATACAAAATTAGCTATATTAAGATGGGCAGGATAAGGATATTTGGAGGAAGATGAAGTAGTCATTTTAAATTGTTTACTCGTTTGAGTTTCTACTGCTATGATACCATAAAGAAATTAAAGATACAATAATAATATGTAGGTTAGCACAGTTAATATTTTATTAATGATGCATACTTTTATATAAGTCTTGCACTAATTGAACTGCTACAAAATAGGATAAGGATAGACTCTTATCAAAGACTAATCCTAGATTATTTGAAAATTCAAAAGATATCTGCACATTAATAGTTTGAAATACAAACTCAACGTCTATTACAAGCAGATGAGATAAGAAAAACCACTTTGAAGTTCCACACATTCATGGACATGATGATATCTATGTTTAAGTTTATGTGTAACTGTATGTAACTAATTAAATTTTCCACACAGTTACACCGATATAAACATATGTGTAGGATTATGTTTATGTTCCCAATATATAAACACCACCACCGCGGACCAAGACACCCTTCAATCCTTGCAACTTTTAGCAAGTAATTGTTGAAAAAATTGTTAGAAGTGAATGAGATATTGCCTCCTAAAAATGGGCCAAGCGAGTCTATGTGAGTTAGGCCCAGTCTGTCCAATTTATTTATTTATTAATACATCAATTATTCTCTCAAAGAGTTGTGTCTTTTTAGAACTGTTGTGACTGTTCATCTTGCACTTTTTCCAAACATGTGTGATTTCATCTATTAATAGGTTGTCCTCTCATTCATTTAATTAAGTTTCTTTGAGTTTGTTGATTTCTATGATTTTGAGCAACTCATTTGCATAAGTCAAGAGAAACAAAGAAATACTAGTTATATTCGTTGTGCAGGAAGATTACTTATACTTCTTTTGCATGCGGAGACATTTTATCTTGGGAGACAGACGTCTATGAGTCTTAAAACTCCACAAAAATAATAGTGTGAGAGGCGAAATTTGTCTTAATGAGATAGCGTCAAATGCTAAACTTGATCTATTCATTATGTATTCGCTGTAAGTTTTTATTGTTTATTAACTGTGACAGATTTCTTGTTATTATTGTTGTTTATGTTAGTATATATTATAGGCTTATTGGGCTTTAGGCCTAATATACTTGTACTGCACATACTACTCTGCTTATATAAAGGCAGTTCCGTATATTAACCTAATTACTGAATATATCATACAGAGTTATTTTGCTCACTTTCAGTCTCTTCTTTCTCTCTCTTTTCTTATTCTCAACATGGTATCAGAGCCACTTTCTTGTGGCCTTCACTAGGCAAAATCCGGCATTCCTCCGCTGCTACGGGTTCACGGTCTCTTCCCCGAGCTCGCCAACCCTCTCGCCGTTTCTGCCTTCCTCGGAATCCATATCTCCGAGTTTCTGTTCGACTCAAGAACAACTTCATTGGATAGATCTCATCAAGATCTGTCCATTGCCACCAAAATCGGCCGGATCCAGCCTCGAACGCCCCCCCACACGCCGCCAAAAGTTTCTGGTTCTCCAGCCATGCGCGCATGCGCTCCCATGCGCCGACTAGTGCCGCCATGCACCCCCACGCGCATCCACGCGCCTCACGCGCGTTCCTTCTCTCTGCTGCCACGTCAACCCTAGTGACGTCACGCTGACGTCAGCCCTAGTGAAGTCAGCGCCACGTCAGCCCTAGTGACCGCCGCCGTCTTCCGGACAGACAAAAAAAAAAAAACTACTGTCCTTCATGATTTTTCGCGTAGATTCCATTTTTGAAGTCTGTTTTCTCGTCCGGCTCTTCTAGGTATGGGTTCTACTTCAGGTCATGAGATTACACATCCCATCACTGTTATTCTTGATGGTCCTACTTCTTATCATGCTTGGTCCCAAAACATGATTGTTTTTCTCAAAGGGCGCCAACTTTGGTGTTATGTTACTGGTGACATTCCAAAACCAGTGCCTGGGCTTGTCACAAACTCTGATAGTTCTGATGGTGACTCTGTAGCTGAAGCAGTTGTTCAGGTTGATGATTTTGAGGCACATCTTGAGGAATGGGAAAGCATCCAATGCAGGATCCTTTCCTGGTTCATTAACACCTCTGTGCCTGCCATTAGCAGTCTTCTTCCTCGATTGGAAACAGGTCAAGCGGCTTGGTCTTTCTTAGCTACTCGATACAACTGCATTTATGACTTTGCCTTGGAATTTCATATTGAAGTCAAGCTTTATCAGATACGTCAAGAATCAGGTCAGTCTATTTCTGATTATTACTCACATACTGCTTCTATATGGGCACAGCTAGCTGCTGCTGATCCACCACTTCGATATGCTGAAGACATCGATCTTTTTGCCAAGTACAAAGATCGTCATCGCTTCACACAATTTATTATGGGTCTCCGTGAGGACTTTGAACCTACTCGAGCTGCTCTGCTTAGTCGCTCTCCTCTTCCTTCACTTGATGCTGCTGTCAAGGAGCTTATTTCTGGAGAAAATCGACGTCCTCACCATCATTTGTCTTCTTCAGATGTTGTCTTGGCTACACCCCATCCTCCATTTTCTTCTTTTGATCGACCTCGTCGTATTTGCACGTACTGCCAAAAACCAGGTCATGACATCACTGAGTGCTATCGTAAGAAAAAGGATGACAAACGGAAACAACATCAGTCCCGTGGTACTTATCCTCGTCCACAAGCAGCCGCTGTGAGTTTTGTCCCTGTTGATGATCCTGTGGTCACTGTCTCTCAACTTGAGAGTATGTTTCATTGGTATATGTCTCAACCTTCCCCTGCCCTTTCAGTCACCTCAGGTTACAAATCTTGGCTCCTAGACTCAGTTTGCTGTAATCACATGACTCCTCATGCTTCCCATTTTTCTCAAAAGACGCCTTTAGCTCATTCCCCTATCATTTACACTGCTGATAGCTCACATATGTCTGTTAGTCACATAGGCACTATATCTTCCCCTGATTTGACTATCCCTGATACATATCTTGTTCCAAAGTTGTCCCTCAATCTTCTTTTTGTTGGTCAACTTTGTGAACTTGGTCTTGATCTCCACTTTTCTAATTGTGGTGTTGATGTGCAGGATCCACTGACGGGCAAGCTGCTTGGGACAGGCCGTAAGATTGGACGTTTGTTTGAGCTATGCAACTTGCAGATTCCCTCACATATGGTCTCTTCCTCTGTTGCTGCCACAACCACCTTATCTCCAGACTTATGGCATTCTCGTCTTGGTCATGCCTCTTTATCTCGTCTTTAATTATTAGCTTCTCAAGGTCACTTAGGGTCTATTAGTTTTAATAAATTTGATTGTATGTCTTGTCAATTTGGCAAACAAACAAAATTACCATTTAATAACAGTGACTCTTTTTCTTCTGCACCTTTTGATCTTGTTCATTCTGATGTTTGGGGTCCTGCTCCATTTACCACTGAGGGGGGATCTCGCTATTTTGTGATATTTGTTGATGATTATTCTAGATTCACTTGGATTTACTTGTTAAAACATCGTTCTGGCCTCATTTCTATTTTTCAAACTTTCCACAAAATGATCCAAACACAATTTTCTCGCACAATTAAGGTTTTTCGGTCAGATAATGCCCAAGAATATCATGATAAATCTTTCTTCTCCATTTTGAATTCTAATGGCACCCTTCCCCACTATTCCTGTCCCTATACCTCTCAACAAAATGGTCGTGCCGAACGCAAACTTCGTCACATTCTTGATGTTGTGCGTATCCTCCTCATATCTGCCTCTGTCCCTGAGCGTTTTTGGGGTGAAGCGGCTCTCATTGCCGTTTACACCATAAATCGCATTCCCTCACCTACTACTCACAAGAAATCTCCCTTTGAGTTACTTTATGACAAACTCCCAAACTATTCCTCTCTTCGAGTATCCGGTTGTGTTTGTTTTGTCTCTCTTCCTTCCCATGAACGAAACAAACTTGAACCAAAGTCTCGGCTGTGTTGTTTTCTTGGCTATGGTATCTCTCAAAAGGGTTTTTGTTGCTATGATCCCATATCTCGTCGTCTTCGTATCTCCCGTCATGTTGAATTTTGGAAACATCAGACTTTTTCTAGTCGTCAACATTTTCCCTTTATCTCTTCCTCCATGACTCTCATTTTCACTGATCCTTCCATTGACCTTTACCCTAACCTTGTGAGGGACTCTGCCCCGCCTCCTAGCTCTTCAGATGTCCCATCTTTGGTTCTGTCTCCAGCTGCTGGCTCGCCTGATTCAGATCCTACACCATCAACACTATTAGAGTCTCCCACAGATATACGTCCTTCCACTCGGGTAAGGGCTCCTCCTTCTCATCTTTTTTATTATCATTGTTATTTTGCCCTTGCTACCCTCCATGAGCCTCATACATATCGTGAGGCTGGCACTAATCTTCTTTGGCAGCAAGCTATGGCTGATGAACTTGATACACTTCACAAGACTCATACTTAGGACATGACCACTTTGCCTCTTGGCAAGTCTGTAATTGGTTGTAAATGGGTCTATAAGATCAAGACTCGGGCTGATGGATTCGTTGAACGTTACAAGGCTCGCTTGGTTGCTAGGGGATTCACTCAGGAATATGGCATTGATTATGAGGAGACTTTTGCTCCTGTTGCTCGTCTTACTTCTGTTCAATCCTTACTTGCTGTTGCTGCTGTTCATCATTGGCCTCTGTTTCAGATGGATGTGAAAAATGTCTTCCTTAATGGTGATCTTCTTGAGGAAATCTACATGCAGCCACCTCCTAGCTACCTTGATTCTCATAATCAAGTCTGTTGCCTTCGCCGTGCTCTCTATGGTCTTAAGCAAGCTCCTCGGGCTTGGTTTGCTAAGTTCAGTTTTGTGGTTGCTTAGCAGGGTTTCACCCCTAGTTCTTATGATTCAGCTCTCTTCATTCGTCATACATCTACTGGTATCACTCTCATTCTTCTTTATGGTGATGACATGATTATTACAGGTGATGACACTGCAGGCATCCATGATTTACAGAAGTTCCTTAGTCAACAGTTTGAGATGAAAGATCTTGACACTCTTAGCTACTTTCTCGGTCTTGAGGTCACCTCCTTTTCTGATGGTTACTATCTCTCTTAGGCCAAGTATGCTTCTGATCTTCTCTCTAAGGCCGGTCTCACTGATAGCAAGACTGTCTCCACTCCCTTAGAGTTTAATGTCAAGCTCAATACTACTGATGGTGAGCCTTTCTCTGATGCTACTCTATACCGATAGTTGGTGGGCAGTCTCATCTATCTTACTGTCACCCGTCCAGACCTTGCTTATGCTGTTCATCTGGTTAGTCAGTTCATGTCTGCTCCTCACTCCACTCATTATGCTGCAGTTCTTCGTATTTTGAGGTACATCAAGGGGACACTCTTTCATGGTCTTCACTTCTCGGCACAGTCTTCTCTTGAGTTGCGCGCCTATGCTGATGCAGACTGGGCTGGAGATCCCACTGATCATCACTCTACCACAGGTTACTGCTTCTTACTGGGTTCCTCTCTTATCTCTTGGTGTAGCAAGAAACAGTATGTTGTTGCTCGTTCCAGTACTGAAGCTGAGTACCGTGCTCTCGCTGATGCCACCTCGAAACTCCTCTGGCTTCATTGGCTCCTGCCTGACATGGGTGCTCCCCAGACCACCAGTACTCCTATTCACTGCGACAATCGTAGTGCTATTCACATTGCCCATAATGATGTTTTTCATGAGCGCACCAAGCACATTGAGATTGATTGTCACTTCATTCGTCATCATCTTCAGCAGAGTGCTCTTCACTTACTATCTGTCTCCTCTGAGGACCAGCTTGCTGATGTCTTCACCAAGTCCCATCCACCGGGACACTTACGCGATCTTGTGTCCAAACTCAAGATGGCTTCTTCGTCACCACCTTGTGTTTGAGAGGGGATGTTAGTATATATTATAGGCTTACTGGGCTTTAGGCCCAATATACTTGTACTGCACATACTTGTACTGCACACACTACTTTGCCTATATAAAGGCAGTTTCGTGTATTAACCTAATTACTGAATATATCATACAGAGCTATTTTGCTCACTTTCAGTCTCTTCTTTCTCTCTCTTTTCTTATTCTCAACAGTTTATTTTACAGAATTATATGATAAATACCCAACAATTTTAGGACAGACTCTAAAACTGTCTTTGAACTTAATATTGTGATTCTGTGAAATGATATTGTCCGTAACATTGTTGTTTTTGTTTGTGATATTCCTTTGCGTTAACATTTTTTTTTTTTAAAGGATATTGTTATATTAAAGATATTTTTGCGAATTTCATATTGTGCGATAATATTCACTGTAAACCTAGAATTGTTAATAGTTTCACGCTATTTGCGAATTCAATTTATGTAGTAAATTCCAAAAGTTGTGAAAAGTTATTTTATTTGTTGAAACATTTGTACCGTTAAAGTCAAAAAATAAAGAGTTATACTATGTGCAAGTCACGTTTTTTGTTTGGATGATATTATGTTGCTTGTATATATGCAAGTTTTTTTATTGTGTTAATATTAGTGAATTGGTTTCAGTGAATCCGCCTGATATAACGTTGTTTTTATAACTTATTTCGGTTGACTAATATAAATGTTTTGCTTAATTCTTCAAATGCTTTGAAGCAGTTTATCTTTTACGTCTTCAATCGATTGAAGATTCAAGTTAAAGAAACAACAATATATAAACAGTTGGTTTGATGTTTGTTAAAGTCTTGCCTTTATGCAAGTTTCTTCCCTTCAGTGCCTCCAACCAGTAAGGATCTTCGTGGTTCCGTTTCCAATTTTTCCTTTAGCGTTGTTTTTTGAAAGTCATTGTTTATCTTTCTGATCTTTGTGTTTCATGGTCTTCTCTATAATTCTGTGACTGTATCCATCATTTTCTATAATGACTTTGGTCGGATTGGTCATTGGGGAAAAATATTGTTCTCTTCTCCCAAGTCCCACTGTCCTAATTCCTAAACTTGTCGGTAACTGCAGAATATGGTCCATGGCTTCGTTTTGAGGGTGATGGTACTTTTTCAAGGAATTCCCAAGCCACGAACCAACAACCCTAGGAATGATTCACGAGTTCCCAATGTTTTGTTTTTTATGGAAACAATACTTACAAGTGTGATCTTTGGTGGGTTAGAGGCTTATTTATGGGGATGATAACAACAATGCGTTTTGTTCTTAATGTTGGTATTTCTTCATGCATCTTTGAGTTTGAGAATGCATGTTCTTACATAATCATGGAGCATGGTTGCGCCATCATATGGACTTTTGACGGTCGAGACTTTATTGCTACGAAGGCATTTTCAAAGTTGTAAATTTTCTTTTGTGTGTTAAATGTGGCAATAGAGTTTATCAATCATTCTTCTTTTGTTTTTCTGCTTCTTTAACAGATGTGTACTTCCAATTTGATTATATGAATGAAATTTCGAACTTTTCTTTAAAAAAAAAACCACTCATGTGCAAAGTCTAACATATTCAGTTGATTTGAAAGCCAAAAAAGAAAAAAAGAAAATAGCCAATTGCTTTTCTGATGTCTTCTCTTTCTACTTCTTGGGGGGTTCTGAAATTAAGTGTAGAGGAAAATGTAGAAAAGAAGAACAAATAAGAGATTGAGTTTATTTTTAGGAACATATATGTTAATATTTTTCGTTATTTTCCTTTATGGATCTGTTCATTTTATTTTAAATTTTTGTTTTATGCTTTTTTGGGTTGCTTAGTATCATGGAAAATGAAAGGAAAGAAAATTTTGTAATATTCCTACAAGCCTCTTCACACGCATTTCGCGCGTGTTTAGAGGCTCTTTCCATTTTTTGGGTAAATTGTATAGTCTTTTTTTTATTATTATTATTATTATTATTATTTTTTTTTGGAGAGCTATCCCTCATTGTGTAATATGGTGCTTGTGAAGTGTAAGAAATGTTAAGATTTTTGTGGGATGTGAATGGAACATTTTAGAGCAAAAACTTCTTATGTTTTGAAACTTTTTTTATTAGATGACTATTGTTGGCTTTTTTCATTTCTCCAATTTTTTTGAGTTCTTTGATTGTTATTCTATTAGAAATTAATGGTTTTCACAAAGTACATGTCTAGTGTTCTTGATGCAATTTTTCCATGATCAATAAAACTTATTACTTATAATTTTTTTTTTCTTTTTACTACAGCACATCAAAGGGTTGAATCGATCATCAGAAGAAGAATTAGGCCAAAAATCAGCAGCATCCACAAGTTTTTTTGCAGCCTCAGATAGTCTATGAAGAGCAGATCCAATTATATTAGTATCTATAATTAATTTCTTATGTGTAATACTAATTTTATTTCCCATATATATTTTATGCACATAGTGGATCATTATTGGGAACGATAAATTCCCAATTGTAGGGTGAAAGGAATTCTAATATCCTATACATAAATTATTTAATTCCATTTAGAAAGAAAATTAAAATAGATTTTAAAATATATGAAACTTTTAATTTTGGTGTCATTAACATATTTATTTTCCCACCTATTCTTTTACACGGGCTACAGGATGTTTAGAGGCTATTAAAAAAAAAATAAATAAAAACTCTTTTTATTTTTTGAGTTTAAAATCTAAAAGTTCTAAAACCTAAAATTCAAATTTTAACATGCACCAAGGCCTTCTTTTAAAATTAAACAATGTAAGAATAGTACCAAGTTTTGAGTATGTTGGTTACAATTTTTATTTTTTTGAAAAAAAAAAAAACACACCTATGTTTAGAAGCTTAAAAATTTAAGAAAAACTAAAAAGTAAAGTAAAGTGTTTATTTCACTTCTCACATATGTTTTTTAATATTAGATATCTCAACAACAGAGTAAGGTACAAAATCTTCACAGGCAAAGAAGGAAGAAAAGTTATAGAACATCTCAATGATATATTTAAAAGGAATATATTCATATATAACATCTTTGGGTTTTACACATTTGTCCATTGGAATAATTACAGTACTGCATAGACCTAAATTAAAAATATTTAGATAATTAAATGTTGATAGAAAATTACATTCAATCAATCCACTGCATTGATTTCTAGCTGAAATGCATAATACACTACATTAAGTATACCAATTATTTCCAAATATATTTGATATAAACCTATTTTGAGAATACAAAATTTAATAGTGACTATTTTATTTATTAAAAAAACAAATAAACAAAACAAAGTAATATAGATTATTCATTTGCAACAAATGTGTGGTTGCTATGCATTCATTTCATTAACATTGAATCTCGTATCCTCTTTTCTTTCCCAACAATGGGTTTGCTCTAGAACAATGCGTCTAGCCCCCTCTCTTCTCTCTCATGTTGACGTCTCTCACTAAAACTCCAAGGCCTCACAAATCAAAAAACATGTATCATAACAAAACAATCACCTTTCTATGTGCTTCTCAATTCTTCAATGGTGCCATTTTTTCAGTTTGATCCTTGCATCATCACAGTATCTGAGTTGAGATTATTGTATGTTTTTTTTTTTTTTTTCCAATCAGAAGCAGGAGTTAAAAGTAATCTCCTAATTTATAATAAAAGATGAAACAAAACAAACTAAGGTTCAATCAGGCAGTATCATTTGAAAGATAGTCTAATCAGAAGACATTTCCACATGAATGAAACATTTAACAATAACATAAGTAACTAAACTTGCAATATCAACTGAAAACTCAATCAAATCAAATAGCATAATAAGTTCAACACTAATGGTTCTTCAATATCTCTGCTTATGACTATCCATCCACATTACAAAATTCATATTTTTGAATAATAGAAACACTGCAAAATTGTGAAACCCCGTTAGAGTCTTAGAGCAGAATCAAGCAACCTGAGAATTTTATTCCATAATTGCAACTCCACAGTAGCCTTTATTTTCTCTATTATGTCATTTGCCTTCTCACTTATAAAAGATGTGTAGAATGTGTAGAATCTTATAAAAGATCTTGATTTACATAAATAAATAAAACACTAAGTTCTAACGAATAAATTAAAAAAAAAAAAAAATCTAAAGAGTTCCAACAGTTGTCTTGCTAAAGTATACTGTATGGTATAACAATGGCCAATGGTTTTATAATCTACACATACTTGGTTTCTAACGCACACATGCCTATTTTCTAAAGAGCTCCGATCAAATTGGTGCTCCTTTCCAGATTTTCTCTATGCTTTTCGTGCTTTCTCTAACTTAACATAAGTTTATTTTTTTCAATTTTAAAGAAGAGGAGAAAATGTGATAAGGACGGAGAGAACCATTTGATAGTGGAGATGTGCGTGAGTTGGTGCCTTAGTGGGAACGTGGATAAGGATGAAAGGATGTGTGAAGTTAGTGAGAGTCTTGGAGGAGTTTTTTCCGATCAGTGTTCAATAGGTATCATTTACTAACATATCCTTGATTTCTCTTATTTGAAAAATCAATTACAACTTAGTAGTGGATTAATTTTGGGCCAAGACAAATTGAACACTAATAGTGTCATTGTAATTTACTAAGGTAACCTTGATTTGCTTTTGTTAAAAAATCAATGACAATTAATTAGTGTGGTTAATTTTGGAAGAACCTAGAAGTGGACATAAAGGGAAGGAACCTAAAACTGTTCATTCTTACTTGTATATCTCTTTCTTATATCCTCCACAAAAAAATACATTTTAAATTTGTTTCCTTTCAGCAAATTAGAGCCATTGAATTTTGGAGATTTAATCATTTCAAAATTGGTAAGTCATGGATTTGACCAATGGCTGCACCACATAGTAGCGAGGGTGTTCAAATCAAGGTAGTCAATTTCGTGCCGTACCGGTCGGAATAGCCGATAATTTTCGTACCAGTACAAGAAACACCTCTGAAACATACCTCTTAAAATTTTGGCCTATACCGGGGTGTACTGACTCGATTTATGTGTTTCGGCCGAAAACATCATTCCGGGCCAATATTTGTCTTCTTAGTACTTTACAAATCTCACTTTCTCTCTCTCGATCACTCCGCCTCAACCCCTGTAGATCTGCTGCTGTCTCTTCTTCGTCTTCTTTCTCCTTCCTTTAGATGTATTGCTTCTTCTTTTTCATTCTCCTTCTAGATCTGCTACTGCATCTTCTTCTTCTTTCTCCTCTTTCATATGCTGCTTCTTATTCCTCTCTCTCTCTCTCTCTCTCTCTCTCTCTTTGTGTTTCTGAGTTCTAAGGCCATCTCCAGCAGTGCTTTAAATTTATCTCTATCTTTATCTCTATATTACACTATTTAACAACTCTCTATTTATTTTTACTCCAGCAGTACTCTCTATTCTATTAAAATATACTTTTTTATTATTATTTCCCACAAAAAATAACCAACTACCACCAAATCAATTTCTCACAGCAACCAAACAAACAGCAACCAACCAAAAAACAGATTAATTATTTCAAATTAATTTCAGCAACCAAAATTTTCTCAGCCACCAAACAGCACGGCTCCACCACCTCCAGGCCGAGCTCCACTTCCGGTGACCCTTTCTTTGCAAGTTCGAATTCATTGGGACTGCTGGGACTGGCTAGGCCGAGATCGGCACGGGTGACCTCCAGACCGTTGGGATCGGGGACGGCAAGCCCAGGCGGCAGGCTTGGCCGTGGGGTGGGTCTCTCTCGTCCAGGCCGAGATCGGCACGGATGGGTGACCTCCAGACCGTTGGGATCGGGCACGGCAAGGCTTGGCGGCAGGCTTGGCCGTGGGGTGGTTCTCTCCAGTGCGGGTGGGTATCTCCTTCAAGCCGTGGCCGTGGGGTGGGTCTCTTGTGGGCGGTGGTGAGGTGCTCTGGCTGTACAGATCTGAGAAAAGAAAAAAAAAAAAAAAAAAAAAAAAAATTTCTCTGTTGATTTATAAAAAAATATCTCTGCTGGTACTTCATGTTCTTCGATATTTATTTATTTATTTATTTTTTTTTTTTTGTTTTCTGAAATCATTTTCTGAAGCTTTTAATCAAAATAATATTTATAAAAAAAATCAACATTCAACGGTAACATTGTTCAACGTTATTCAACGGTAACATTATTCAACGGTAACATTGTTATTTCTTTTTCAACAGTCATATTTTTTAGTATAAATAGGACTATTTCATATCTCAATTTTCATTCACCTCAAACCAAATTTTCTCTTTCATTAATCTCAAACTCAGTTTACTCACTCACTATCAAACCCAATTTGCTCTTTCATTATCAAACCCAAATTTCTCTTTCATATATTATGGATCATAATTATCATCTTAAGCCTCGTGATTATCAAATGAGGGAAATGGAAATGGCTCTTCTTGAGTCTGACTCTGATGATGACGTTGAGATACTTTTAATTCTTGCAATGGAAGACGAACGATTGAAAAGAAGAGCGAGCATCAACATCACATCGTGGTTCAATTGTAGGCCGCAAGGTCATTAAGCGCAATTATTTGCAAGGCGAAGAAAGGCTTTTTCATGATTATTTTGCAGATAGTCCGGTTTTTCCTTCTTATATATTCCGAAGGAGGTTTCGGATGAGTCGTCCACTTTTTTTTCGTCTTCAATCTGCACTAGAAGCGTATGATCCATATTTTATCCAAAAAAGAAATGCTGCTGGAACGCTTGGTTTGTCGTCCCTTCAAAAGATGACTGCTGCACTAAGGATTCTTGCTTATGGAGTAGCAGCTGATTCTACTGACGAGTATGTGAGAATTGGGGAAAGCACTGCAGTAGAGAGTCTAAAAAAATTTGTTAAAGCGGTGGTTAATATTTTCTCTGAAGAGTACTTGAGGTCACCAAATAGCAATGACATTGCTAGGTTGCTCGCGGTTAACGAAAAGCGTGGATTTCCAGGAATGTTGGGGAGCATTGATTGCATGCATTGGAAATGGAAAAATTGCCCGACAGCATGGAAAGGTCAGTATACTGGTCATTCTCGTGAACCAACACTTATTTTGGAAGCAATAGCTTCATATGATCGTTGGATATGGCATGCATTTTTTGGTCTACCTGGGTCTCATAATGACATCAACGTATTAGAGCATTCTTCTGTATTTACGGAACTTGCTCAAGGGCGTGCTCCTCCAGTGAATTACTCAATCAATGGTCATGATTATACAATGGGATATTATCTTGCTGATGGTATATATCCACAATGGTCAACTTTTGTGAAAACAATCTCAGCTCCAGTAGAAGCAAAGAAAAAACACTTTGCTAGAGTTCAAGAGGCATGTAGGAAGGATGTGGAATGTGCATTTGGAATACTTCAAGCAAGATTTTCAATTGTGCGTGGACCTGCACGCTTTTGGGATGAAGCAACTCTCAATGATATTATGAAAGCATGTATAATATTACATAACATGATTATTGAAGATGAGCGCGATTCTAATGAAGTACAACAAGATGATGATTACGAACAAGTGCCTGAAAGCATCCCTATACCCGTGTCACGAGAGCCTACAATTGAAGTTCAGAATTTCATTCAATCTCATATTCGCATTAGAGATAGAGAAACTCATTCTCAACTCCAAGCTGATCTTGTGGAGCACTTGTGGCAACTTACATGGCCAATCATAAGATTATCTAGTTTTAATTTTCATGCTTGTATTATTTATTTATGTTACTCTTTATTGTAATTTGAAGTTTATCAAATCTATATAATTCTTGTGAAAGTTCTTTAAAATTCTATTATCAAATAAAAAATATATTAACACTTATAACTTGCAAAGCCAATGCTATATATATTTTACCACATTAACGTTCAAAGTAATAAATTAAGTTATCAACCATAATAGCAAATGACATTTAATAGCAACAAAAGTTCAAAGTATTCTCTTAATTCATACAACACAAGAGCATTGATGAATATAAACAAAAAATAATACAATATCATTTACTAATTACCACTTCTTTTTGCAAGGATTTCCGATTGGCGTTGACGAAAATATTCTTGTTGCATTAGAGGCAACGCATCTACATTCATTGTCATAATTGCCGCCTCCTCTCTCAATGTTTCCCTCTCCTCTTCTCATTCTTTCCCTCTCCTCTTTCTTTCTTTCCCTCTTTCCTCTTTCATTATTGCCAAACGAATTGTTTCTTCCTCTTTTTTATTCTTTCCCTTTCCTCTTTCATTTTTGCCAAATTGATTTTTTCTTCCTTAATACAAAGACGCTTATTCTCTTAGCTCCATGTACTGAACACGACCCCTCTCAAGAAATTCCAATCTCGTTTCCGCGATTTTTTTTTTGTCATCCGCCATGGCATTCAACATCACTTCCACATTTGAGCTACTACCTTCGTCGCTCTTTTGTTTGTTCAATCGAGCTTTTTCGGCCTTCCTACCCGGTGGTCTCTCCAAGTTTATGTTGGAATCATTTGCGACACCTTTATCTTCTAGATTTACCGAAGAAGATGTTGTCTCCGTTCTCTTTCTTCTTGGTGTCTCATTTTGATGACTATTCAACCATTTTGGTGCATACTTCAACACGTTCCAACAATGTTCAAACATAAATTTTTTGCCATATTCTGCTTTATACATTTGTTTTGCCTTGATCAACCTAAAAAATTCCAACAATAAAAACAATTAATATTTTCAATAGTTAAAACAAATTGATGCATTAACAAATTTGAAGAGTTAATAAGATGCACCTTATTTTCCTCAGTTAGACCACTTTGACGCAATGATTCAATCTTTGCCAAACACCCAGAATATTTATTGGTGCAAAGTTGAATGGTTGACCACCGGTTCTGAAGAGAACCTATAGTTCGCTTAGTTTCGGAGGTCGTATGAGCATGAAAATATTCATGAACTCTAATCCACAATATTTCATATGTTTGATCATTACTTTGCACCGGATCTTGGCTAATAGCGAGATATGAAGATATAAGAGTCAAGTCTTCTTCTATGGCAAAATTGGCTTGAACGTGTTTTAGGTTTTTTAGTGGATTCAACTTGGGATGGAAATGGATTATTATTATAATCCATCTCATTTGGGGTTTCCATCATATACTCGTACGTATCTTCTAGAAGATTAACGAAATTGGGGGTTTCATTTTGAGAATTCATCCCTAAGTAAAAATACAATACAATATTAGGTATCAATCACACATGAAGAACGTATGTAAAAATAAAACTGTTGCAATTACCAAACAGATCCAACCTATAATTTCATAACACATACGTATGTAAAAATAAAACTGTTGCAATTACCAAACTGCCAGGTATATATGAAGTTAATAAAGTTTGGTTAGCCCAGGGCAATGTATTCTAGCAGGGATGGCAAATTATCCATCCAAAAGAAAATTATATACTAGAAACAGATTATAATTGCAAAGCATTTCAATACCGAATTCTTTTAGGATGAACAAGAAGATAAAATTATGGATTACTTCGTTCTATTTATTTATTTTTGTTGTATTTTATATTTAATTTGACTATCTGATTAAATATTTTTTTATAACTTACAAACGTTTGGGGGGTACTTTGTAGTCCAAAACTTGTTGGGTTTCGGCTCTGGTTTCTCAATAAGCAGATGTGTACTACTTTAAACCATAGTTTGTTACAATATTGAATAGGTTTTATGCTTCAAAACTCTCAACTCAACATTATTTATCTGCAAATTCAATTAACTCAAATTTGCCAACTAATTTCTCGTTCCACATGAAAGTTGATTTCTTTCTAAGTATATCCAATTAAACCTATAACAGAACCTCAACACACAGACATACAAACTCACAAACTAATTCCAATCAAAATCATATACAAGACACAAATCATTCAAAGCTCAACACCAGTAAACAGAACCTACAAACTCAACCCGAAACAAACCTCAACAGCAGTACACAAACAGACACAAAATTAACCCGAAACCAACCAACACCAGTACAAAACAGAGGCAAAATCATATACAAGACACAAATATCTAAAGCTCACACCAGAAACAGAACCTAAAATCAACCCGAAGCAAACCAACCCAGTCAACAGACCAAAATTAACCCGAAACCAACCTCAACACCAGTACACAAACAGACCCGACAAAATCAACCACAAAATCAACCGAAACCAACCTCAACACCAGTACACAAAATCAACACACAAACAGATAAAATCAACCCGAAGTGATGATATACCTCACGCCGTTAACCACCACCATGCCGGAAGAGAGAAGAAGAGAGATCGGCAGAAAATCACCCGATACACAGAAAATCAACCTCGAGATCGGCAAGCCCAACCACCGAATCAAGTGCTCCGCCGTTAACCACCACCACGCCGAGATCGGGAAGCCCAACCACCGAATCAAGTGCCACCGTTACCATGCCGGCAAGCCCAAGCCACCACCGAATCAACCACCACCACGCCGGCAAGCCCAAGCCACCACCGAATCAACCAGTTTCGTGCTTCAACAGAAAACCCAACAAGCCCAACCACCGAAGAACCGACGCCGCAAGCCCAGCAAAGAACCACCGAGAACCAACCACCGAGAGAGAGAGAAGAGAGAGCAGAGAGAAGAGAGAGCAAATGAGAAGAAGAGAGAGAAATTTTCGGAAGAAATGAGAGGAGAGAGAGAAAAAATTCGGAAGAAATATCAGTTGTAGGGGGTGGGGTCAGAACTGAAAGAAATTGGTTTTTTAATTTTTACAAAGTGTACAGTAGCCTTTCAAAAATGAAAGGCTACTGTACACTTTGTAAAAAAATTTGAGGATGAAGAGTGCAGTTTTGGATGACTGCTGGAGCCGGCTTTTTCGTTTTATTCTCTACAAATAGAGATGAAGAGCAGTTTTGGATCACTGCTGGAGATGGCCTAA
>OU015761.1:40833911-40879437 GCA_907173295.1 Fagus sylvatica
TCAAATAAATTTTGAACACTTGATCCTAATAAACTCAATCCACTTAACCCAACAAAAAAAAAAAAAGCCCAAATAACAACAAAAAATTAACTCAAATAACAACCATAATAACAAAATAAGCCCAAATAACAACAACTGGTGATGGTTTGATATGCGATAGTTTGTTTGTTTCACAGTTTTACTGTGTCCACGTGTGTGAGTTTGTGCTTTGATTTGTGGTTTATTTATTTGGTTGTTTGTGGTTTTGTCACTTTGTAGCTTGTGGTTTTGTAATTAATATGAACAACTGAAATAATAGTGTTTAATTAATAATTTAATTAATCATATAAATTAATTAAATTAATTTTTTTTGTCTATTTATTTGCACATCACGTGTTGAATGTCTTATAGTTTATTTTTTATTCTTTTGCTAGTACTATGGAAAATTTCTAATAAAGAAATCACTTATACTGAAAGATTAATCTTGTACCCAAGATAAACAAGATGATTATAATAGCAGACCAAATTCTTTATACCGCAAGATTCATGTATTATTATTATTATTTTTTTTTGTATGTTATATTCAAGTTTTGTATTGAACACCCTGAAAAAATTCTTGGAGCCGCCACTGCATATATCTACTATAAATAAATTAAGTATGCTGGCATCTACTTGCTTAAACTTAATTACCAAGAACAATTTGAAAAATCATTTATCTACATAATAAAATAATTATCTTATTCATGCACTCTAATCTTTTTATTTTTAGATTGTAACTAATAATTTTAATGCGTAGTTTGAAGTTTTGGTGGTAGAGATTAATTTTGACAGAACAACCATGATAGGCTGCTTGGTAGTGTTAGGGATAGCTTTTGAGCATGTTTTAAAAAAGCAGACTGGACCGATTGGTTCGACCTGATAAATTGGGATTGGTGCTTGATTCGGTTCGATTTTCTAAAAAACAAAACGGAATAGGTTTCAAAACTGGGAAAAACGAAAAAACGGGTGGTTTAATGGGTTTGAAATATATATATATATATATATATATATATATATATATAGAATAGGTTTCAAAACCGGGAAAAACGAAAAACGGGTGGTTTAATGGGTTTTGATATATATATATATATATAACTAGTCGCAAACCCGTGCGATGCACGGAAAATGAATTAAAATTAAATCTAAAAAATTATTGGTCTAACTATGATTTTTATTGTCTTTTATATTTTATCTAAATATGAAAATTGATAATTATTAAAAGACATTTATTATTATTGTGTTTATATATAAAATATATTATAGTATTAGGCATTTATTGATTGTGTTTATATATATGGAATAATATATTATTTCTATTAAAGAAAATATAATATGTCAAGATTCTAATGAGATGTTTAATTATAGAATAAAATTTAAATTCAATTAATATATATATATATTAAAATAATGAGGTGTAAAATTGTGAGAACTCAAAAGCTTATGTGGCGCAATATTATGAGGTCAACCAAAAGTCAAAAAGTTTCGGTTTTACATTATAGTATAGATATATATATATATATATATATATATATATATATATATATATATATATATATATTATATATATATATATATATATTTTATTAACTTATTTTTATATGTTAGGCCTACATAAAATATAGTTAAATTAAACTAAAAAATGTTAGGCTCACACAAAAGGTAACCCAACATTAAACTAATGAATGAAATTCCATAAAAAGGAAATAGCTCATATATTCAAGTTTAAAAATTCTTAGAAATGTAGTTTCCATTTTATAGAAGTGTAAGTATAGCATCTTCTTACATTCCAATGTGTGACTTTCAAGAAGTATTTCCCACAAAACAAGTCTCACATTGAAAACATAAAATGACATTAACAATGACTTTACTTATAAATGTAAGAATCACTCTTTTTTCTTAAATTTAATTATTGATGAGTAAAAGTCTCATATTAAAAAATAAAATAAAAACTTTTTTTAAATACTTTCTTATTATTCTGGGCTTCTTGATGTACAATAATAATAGTTTCTTATGCTAAAAAACTATTAATATTGTAATTGAATCAAAGATTGTTATACTTTCTTATTGTCCTAGGGTTCTTACTTTTAATTTTCTAAATATAAGATGTGAAAACTCACATAAAATGTTTTAAAAATTATATATATATATATATATATATATATATATATTATATATATATATATATATATTATATATATATATAAACTAAATATTAATATTAAAATTATTAATAAATTATTTATGACGTCACTGGTTCGACCACCAGTTTGACGCCGGTCAGACCATATAACCGATAATCACTCCATTTTCCAGCTCTTCGACCGGTCTGGATTTTAAAACCATGCTCTTGAGGTATCTAAGTTGTTTTTTATTGGACAGATTTTACACAAATTTTCAGCATCCTAAATTTATATATTTTTCATGTGTGTTCGTGCACGCTTATGTGTGTGGATAGTTGTAGGTCAGACCATATAACCGGTGACCACTCCATTTTCTAGTTCTTTGATCGGTTCGATTTTTAAAACCATGCTCTTGAGGTATCTAAGTTGTTTTTTATTGGACAGATTTTACACAAATTTTAGGCATCCCAAATTTATATATTTTGCGTGTGTGTGCGTGCCGGCTTATGTGTGTGGATAGTTGTAGTTAAGGTTAATTACAGTAAACCCTCATATGGTTAGGCCGAGTTTCACTTTGCCTACCCATGCTTTAAAAAGTGTCACTTTACTCTCCTGAGGTTTAAAACGTTACAGCCGTAACCCACTTAACCCTTTTCCATTAATAAAAACAAGTAAAACATAAAACATACAAAATTTTGGATCTAAATTCACGTTAAAATTTTTTTTTCTTTTTCATTTTCCAAAAATTAAAGAACACAACATTCTCTCTTTTGTTTTCTAAAAAAATTGTAAATAAAATACTCCCCCTCAATTGTAGACACCTCGTTTTGCTACCTACATAACCTAACAATACAAATTAGGGTCCTTTCTAAAATAAACCCAAAGAACGAAGCATACAACTTCTTTAAAACAATTTTGACCATTTGATTGACAAATTGAACTGATTAAACAAATCTCCACTTCAAAATACTCAAAACAACATGTCATAAGCCCAAATCAGACCATAAGTGCAAATGTTATGATCAACTGAAGATTTAACGGATAGAGTGCATAATGATTTAATAATTCCGGGTACATAGGATTAATCCAAACTAATTATTATTGGTCCATTAATTGGGTTGATTTTAATTAATGAGGTGTAAACATCCCATTGGCCTGTAATGATAAATAATTATGGACTCTACTACATTAGATAAAATCAGCTTAAGTTGGATAAATAGTGTGATTAATTAATTAAAATATAATGATTAATTGAAATAGATCAATTCAAATATTTTAAAAGGATTAAGAAGATCACTATTATATCTGGTGTTTATCATAAAAAGTTGGACAACTTTGAACAAACGGATAAATACAAAAAAGAAGTTGAAAACGTTTTTTTAAAACTCAAAGTACCGCCCGACACTTTGATTGGGGTTTGAAGTACCGGCCGGCACTTCAAGCTCGTATTTGGCACTTTGATTGGGATTTGAAGTACCAGCCGGCACTTCAAGCACATTTTGAAGTACCGGCCGGCACATTGAACCACCAATCCGGCACTTCGAACTTGGAGCACGTTTTTTTATCCCAAAATTATCCTTAAACTTGAATTTTGAATTCTCACATATCCAAGTTAGTTCACAGCTGGTAGAGGATAAGGAATAGGGATTATTTGAAAATAAAAAATACAAAGTTAAACAAAAGATATCTTATCGTTTGTTTGGCTATAAAAAGAAAAGAAGAGGTCAGTTACAAGGGTCCCAAAAGTTTGAGCTTTAGAGAGAATTCCAGATCATTCTATGTATGATTTCTAAAGCATAAAACACCTCCAAAGAATTCACCATTAAAAGACAGAGAAAAGCTCCAACAAAAATCCTCTTTGGATATTCTACGGCGAAGCTCTGTTTACGTGTACCTTGAAGACCATCAAAGAAGCATCATTGGAGTTCTCTTTTGCAGCTGGGCAGTATACAAACTCCACACCATTGCAGCCATACAACAACTCTTTTGATCTTTGCTCTTCACCCCTTTTCAAAGTTTTCCATTGTGATTATTCTTTGTGTCTTCTATTAACCAACTTTTTGATTGCAACCAAAGTTGAACATAACTTTGGTGATTCTAAAGCAATCAACAAGATCTTCTTCCACGTGCATGCAGGTAGACATTCTTTACTAAATTTCTTTATTTGTTTGCCTATTCACATGATGATGACGATAATATGCATTTTCACATGTAAATGATTTAATAAAAGAACTTGAACCTTTAAAATAAATTTTATGATGAACTATGTTTTTGTATATTGAAATATTTGTTTTTGGCCAAGCTTTATCCTAAAAGACCGATTTTAGTCGGGTAAAACGAGGTGCTTACACCTTCTCGTTTTGTAACCAAGCCCCCGAGTCTAGTCTTGAAGGTTCTAGATTAGTTTATTTGTGAATGTAAATTTCTATTTTACTATACTGTATTTAGGAAGCATTCAAATGTAATTTTCTTAGATTGTACCTAGGAAACAAACTTTTGCTATGTA
This sequence comes from Fagus sylvatica, assembly GCA_907173295.1. Lineage (NCBI taxonomy): Eukaryota > Viridiplantae > Streptophyta > Magnoliopsida > Fagales > Fagaceae > Fagus > Fagus sylvatica. The sequence continues at coordinate 40,838,556 of OU015761.1, forward strand.
ATTTTCTGTTTTGGACACTCAATTGTAATCATACAATCCAAATTGAATAAAAGAGAGGTATTTTTTTAAAGATTTTTCTTGTTTTTCTTTCTTGCAAAAATAAGTGGCGACTCTACTGTAACATCATCTTCACTCTAGAGGAATGATCATTAGTTAGGTCACACTTTGAGGCCCATTTGACCCTCGGGTCATGGTTCTCACACCAACCATCTCTCTTTTATTTCTCTCTATTCAACCCATCCCTTTCTCTTCTACTCATTCCTATTCAATCTCTTCTTCGTTTCTCCATGATGACCTGGTCTGAATCAACCGAAGCCTCCTTGATTCAGATCTTCGCTTGTTGGAGGTTTTTGAGGCGACGACGGAGCCAACGAGGCCACCCTAAGGCGATAGCGAAGCCATTGAGACCACCCCAAGGCGACGACGGAGCTAGGCGACCCGATCTCTCTCATTGCGACGAGCTGAGCTCTCTCTCTCTCTCTCTCTCTCTCTCTCTCTCTCTCTCTCTCTCTCTCATCATGATTTGCAGGTTGTTGGGTTTTGTAAAATAGTGGTGAATGGCAATGGAGCTCGTGGTGGATTCAGATCTTGGGCTATTTTTTTTTTTTTAAATTTCAGGTGGTGATTTTGTTGATCTAGGTTTTGGTTTGGTGTTTTTCTTGATGTATTATGCTTGATTTGGATTTGTTACTTGGTTTGGTGTTGTTCTTGATGTACGTACTGTGCTTGGTTGTGATTTGCAGGTGGTGGTTTTGTCAATTTGATTTGTTGTTGGTGTGCCTGAGGTTATGTTGTTGTTGTTGTTGTTCTTTGATTTTTTTCTTCTTTAGATTTATTGATCTAGATGTTCTTCAATTTCTAAAAAAAAAATTGTTTTAACGTGAATTTAGATCCAAAATTTTGTATGTTTTATATTAAAAAAAAAAAAAAAAAAGAAAAAACATCAAAAGACAAAAGCAAATTTAATAACACATGCAATTAAGAACATAAAAGAAAAAACAAAACATTGTGCGCTTAAGCTGATTGAAATAATTAAATTGTGAACTCAATAAAACATATTAATTATATTAATATTAACAATTTACATTTCTTAACTCCTTTTAGTAACATGTAATAGATACATACACATATATACATGTAGCCAAGGCTGTAATAACTTAAATTTATGCTTTGTCACTAAAAAGAGTATTAAGATGGTGTGGTAGCTTAAATTTATGCTTAGTCACCAAAAAAATAAAAGTATTAGTGAGATAAATGAATTTATTTCCATGTATAATTGTGTGTGTGGTGCCCTAATTATTTATATAAAAGCCATTTTTTTTTTTTTTTTTGCAACAATTGCAACAAAATCTACTAAAGGTAAAAGCAAATTTAATAACACAAAATCAAGAATATAAGAAAATAATTATGCACTTAATTTAATAGAAATAATTAAATATTAATTTAATTATTTTATTAAATAATTAAATATTTATGAAAAATTTATATATACTCTCTTTCTAATGACATGTATATATAATTGAAGTTAATTTCTCAAAGATTATAATATATAACAAGTATTACACATGGGTCATAAAGATAATTACTTACAAAGTTTTTCAAAATGAATCTCTAATATGTGCCCAAACATCATGTGGGACATCAACTAGTAAAGTTAAAAATTTAGCAAAAAAAAACTAGTAAAGTTTGTTGGGGTAGATTTTGTCACATTGCCACATGTTAAAATCTTAGTGGCTAAACTGTTGGATTTGGATTTCAAGGAGGAGGGAAATGCCTGGACTCCTGATGGTCTTGCTAAAAGTCCAACGACTCTCAATGCAATAAGCCCAATTTGTGGATCAATAGCACCTCTTCTGATAGTGTTTGGTTCAGCTACATTTGTTGACTGCAATAGTACCGTGAACAGTAAACATTTTCAATAAATATGATAACAAACAATTTGAAGAGTAAAGATTTGGATAGGGAGAGAGAGTGAGGGATCGGTGCATGCAATGGACTAAAAGATGAGTAAAAACCTCATATCAAAGAGATAAAAGTTGGGATTTCGAAGGGTTTTGAAGATCTAAAGTTTTGAAGATTTGATTTCACTACAAATGTTTATGTTACTTTCTTGAGAATAGCTATGGATATTTTCTAAAAGAAACGTGAACATTGTGGATATGGGGTTTTTTGTGATGATCCTTGTGGTTTCCCTTCCCTCTCTATTTATAACCCAAATTTCTTAGAACTCAGAAAGCCCCCAAATCCCTTTGCCATGGCAAGTTAACAATAAGTTCAGTGCTTCGGGAAGAAAAATGATGGAGTCTTTTTAGGCACTATAGCTTTCTTTCACAAACATGGTAGATCATTTAGGTTGTTTGATTTGGTTTTGCCCAAAGAAGGAAAGGGGTTAGCAACTGGTTAGTGGGTTTTTCTAGAGGGTTTGGCTTGGGTCAATTTGTGTAGAAGGTGGAGCATTTAATAGCCATGCTTGTTTTGGCTAAAGGAAAACGTAGAAGAAAGAAAGGAGTTTTCAACCTAACCCATTGCAAACATTAGCTGACACGCCTTCTTCTTGGTTAGAGCATCCCTAAGCTGATCTTTACCAAGTAGGTATGGGTGTACCATATATGAAATCCCTTACCATCCCCAACCATCCAAACCTTACCTCTTTTAAGAAAATTCGGCATCAAGGTGTTGATGTGCTTAGGAGGAGTTTTGACTAAAGGTGTTGGGCTCAATGAGGCAGCAAGCATGTTTAGCTAAACCATTGACAAGTCTTTTTCTGGTGTGTCTTGCCAAGGTCAACATGAAGTCCCTTTTGTAGTCAAAATATGGGATGCTGTGAGGGTTATTGTTGGGCTTTAGTGAAGTGAAGTTGGCTGGTATTATTGAACCCAATCGATGAAGCCTTTGGTTTGGTTCAACATGACCCTTTTTGTTAACGTGAAACAGGTTGTGCTTCTTGAGCCTGTTGGACCCGTTGGGCTGGGCTTTAGATGTGGCCTATGAAGCTCATTTTCCTTGTGATGTGTTGTTGATTTGTAATGGGCCTTTTGATGGCCATTGGACCCATTGGGCTTGTGCCTTGGATATGGCAGGTTTGGATAAAAAAGAGTCCTCAACAAAATTAAAACAAAGCATCTAGAAATGTATCATTTTTTTTTTTTTTGATTAAGTAAAATTGATCAGTTTAATAAAAATAAAATAAATATATATCAAGCAAGGCTAGGTTAACAAAATGCAAAAGAGTGCACAAATGAACATGTACAACAAAGTAATAAAAATTCCATTAATGCTAAATAAACATATTTATCAAATTAATGTAAACAAATTTAGTAAAAAGCTAAGTATACATTCAACAATGACTTTTTGTAGTTACGTAAAAGGTCTACGACAAGGTCAGGTAAGTGAGATTAGAAAGTAACATAAACATCTGTAGTGAAATTAAATAAACTACCATATACCCGTGCAATGTACGGAAAAAACTCTGTATAAACACATAATGTGTATATGATCAGAATATATATTCAGAATTATTTTATGGAAAATATGTTCCATAAAAAAAATAAAATTGGTAATAACAAATAGATGGAATTGCACCAACAACAGAAAAATAAAAGGAATTAATAGTGTATAATAATTGAGAAAAAATAGTTATCTTTAATTGATAAAACAGAAAATAAGTTAGAATCAAGCAAAAAATAAAAGATTACCTTAGTCCAATTGCTCTTAGATCCCCTTGCAGTCATATAAATGTATAAAAAACAAAAAAAAAAAAAAAATCAAAAAAAAAATAAATAATAAAAAAGAAAAAGAAAAGAAAAAAAATAAGACATTGTTTAGATAAGCAGATTATGCAAGAATGAGGAACTTTCAATTTAACGTGTTCCATTTATCTTCCTTCTATCAAAGAGTATGTATGTTCAGCAAATAATATCTTAAGTGATTGTTCACCAATCAATACATTTTCACTAAAAGAGTACTCCTAACACAGTTACACAGTAAGAGATTTATTATCAAGAATTTGTTATTATTTATTTTTATTTAAAAGTGTTTAGCAGTTATTAAAATCACGCACCTATGATCCAAGAAACCTATCTCGTGCCATCCAAAATGATTGGACCAGTATGTTATTTTCATCAAGCATTTGAACCAAGGCTTGAAGCACATCTTGGTCAATTCCATTATGTTTGGAACTTCTCTTCATAACACTTATTCTGTTCTTAACTTTATTTTCAGTGTCAAAGATGTATAGCTGTGCAAAACGCGGGTTCTGTCTGTCAATTGGTAATAGTGATCCAATTTTGTGGTGGTTTTGACCATTTAAACGAAAAATATAAGGGCCCTTGCCATCATTTATATTACCATCAACATTTCCTCCCATAGATGTCATAGCAAGCAATGCATTATAGGCCCTTAAATTTTCTATAAATCTCCTACATCGTTGATCTCCATGTCCATCCAATAGTTCTCTTAGAACAATTGGTGCTTCCTTTAGAAAAGGCAATTTGACTTTACCTTGTTGACAACATATAGAAAACTTTGGATTTGTAGGCCTTCTGGATTTCTCTGTCCTTTCTTCATACCATAATAAAGCATCACAATACACACATTTATGAGTTGGATGTCCAAAATCCAAGCGATCCACATTTTTGCCTGCAAGCAATTAAATTTTTTTTTTCCTTAGTTAGGTATGCTGTAGTAAGACAATTTCAATATGAAAATGAAATATTTGACGAAAATACCTGAATTTGATTGACTTGGAACTGTTTGATTTGTTGATGCTTTACCCGGAGTAGGATGTATTCTAGAATACAAATTACACTCCAAACTAACTCTTGGAGGACCCATTAAACGCCTTCTATTCAACCTTGCCATTTTTGCTTTGCAAATAATAGATGTTTGGATTGTTGTAGGCTCAAAAATACTTTGTGAGGTACCTTCACCATGGGTTGGAAGTCTTTGACATATTTTCTTGACTGCTCTTTTCTTTTTAATGATAGATAGCCTCCTTTTTCGAGCATTTTTGGCATCATCCATTATCTCACTATTGTTAATTTTTTTCCTTCCTTAAATTTCTTCCTAAATATTAATTGCAATTCAAACACCACATGGCAAATGTAAGCAAGAACAAAGATGCATACTGAAATGGTGGATTTAATTTGACATGAATTTATAATACTCGAATTTATAGTTGCAACAATTGTTTTTTTTCCGTTGTAGTGTTAGATTAAATTTATATTACTATTTCAATATAAGGTGGAGAATTTAATTGGGCTTTGATGCTATTGGAATTTGCAAGAGTAAAGAGTACATTTTATATAAATGTAATACGAAGTGCGCTTTAAAAAATATAAGGTGGATTATTATTACCTTTAAAAGAATTCAACGGTGATTTTTCTCTATAGTTCCTGCACAGCAAGATAGGTATTTTATTTAATGGTTTATAAATATAAGGTAGCAACCAATTGTCACAAATAAATAAATTGCTAAAATCTGGATGATGAATTAAAAAAGCAGATAGGAAGCATTATTCATAATTTAAGTCCTGCTACACATATAAAGAATACACATATATACCCAATTTTTTATATCCACCCTGGGATCAAGCAGCATGTTTTAATGGAATATTTATTTTTATTGGTCAAAAAACCAACCAGAAGACCCAAATTAAATAACCCAATACTTCTAACTTTCTTTGAGTTTACTAAGTATACTTCAAAGTCAAATAATCTACTTATTCAATTTTAATTGTCTCTAGAATCAATTCTATTTTCTTAGACAACCCCCCCCCCCCCCACCCCCAAAACAAATAAACCGAATATTTCATTAAGATTAGTAACGGAAAAACTCATGACAGTTTCATGTAAAATCTGAAGGGTGAGACTTTCATTTCGGTTCAAGTTTAGGGTTTACTGTCATTCTACAATACCTCGAGGGAGGGTATTGTAATTTACCCTTTCTTTTTTCTTTTTTTCTTTTTTTGCTAAAAATGGAAGAGAGAGACTTAGAGTAGTCCTAATGGCAGAATTAATTGGGGAAGCTCGAGGAGTCCATGAAGAGATTTGAAAAATTATTAAATTGATTACTCAATTAACTATGCTTGGAAAGGAAATCTCTATCGATAGGGATAGATATGAAAGGGAAGGAATTAAAATCGGGAAAAAAAATTGGAGGCATGATTCTTACGTATATTTTTATGGGAATAGAAAGTCTGGTGTGGTATGTCTTGGGAGAAGTTTGAATTAAATGTCATGTCTTGCCTATTAGATAGTGTATAGATAAGCTCATTTCTTTAATAAATAATATTTTAAATTGGTTTTAAAATAATGTTATGCACCTCTATTTTCCCACAAACAGGCATCAGAGAGGAAAAAAACATATGCATGGTTTTTAACCAAACTAAATTAAAAATCTGATTCTCAATTTGTTTTATTAACATAAATAGAAATTCATTAAAAAGTGTCAAAATTGGATGCCAAACATTGATTACTAATAATGTCACATATAATGCAATATATCATATTTTATGGTAACTGGATGCTAACCACATATCGGATTACTAATAACGTCACATATAATCGCAATATATCATATTTTATGGTAACAATAGTTAAGATATGAGTGGATACCACACCTCAAAGAAAAAAAAAAATGAATATTGTAGAATGACCCACGACCTTTATCAATTTTATATATTTTTCAACTCACATGAAATGTGGAACAAATAAGCCCAGTTGAAACTCAAACAATGCATGTGGATGCTAGTACGGAGATGCTTAGCAAATGCCAACATTTTATATATCCAAAATCCTCCAAAAAGGAGTTACATAAGAAATATTTCAATTTTATGGACATAAACATAATAAAATGGGTAGTGCTAGGCACTTTCAAATATTTTTCTAATTTTCAACTTAGAATATTTTCTGAAGATGTTCAACCACATTCTTCTCAAGTTGGAAGGCGTTGGTGAGAAGATCTGGATTAATGGGAGGATTTGATCCAAATATAGTGTTTGCAATTATGACTATGCCTGGATTTTGGCTGCTTAGAGAAGCAGTGACAACTGCATTGATTTTTCCCACGTTGAATGCAAAGTGAATGAGACCAATTGGAAAGACAAACACATCTCCCTTGTTTAGAACTTTGGTGAAAAGGCGGTTATCTGGATTGGATGTTACAAAGCCAACATAGAGAGTACCCTCTAAGACTACAATGGTTTCAGTGGCACGTGGGTGAATGTGGGGAGGAGTTTGTCCATTTGGTGCAAAGTCAACACGAGCCACTGTTAAACCAAGTGTATTGAGGCCTGGTATTGTTGCAGGAGTGAAGTTTGCCCCAAATATATTTTCTGTGTTCCCGGCAATGTTCAATCCCGCAAAATAGAAATCATCAGCTGTGGCAAGCTTTGGATCTTTGCAGACCTTTCCATTAAAAAATACTGCATAATGAAATTGTTGTTATACAAACTTCAAAAAGATTGCTTAAGATTTCAATACGGAAAATAAGAAAGTCAGGTAGATAATATTTCTTTCATTTATAGTTTCGTTAGTGTAAATTCTTAACATGACAAAAATAATAAAAAGAAAAGTGTGTACCAACTGAGTCGGAGGAGTTGTTAAGTGCAACACAGAAATCCTGCAGGGGAGAGGGGTCATAGGCATAGGAAAAAGAAAATGCCAAAGCGAAGAGGGCAACAGTTACTAGGTAAGCTCTCGTCATATTTTTGCTTCAGGTGAGGGATGAGAAATGTGTAGTGGGAAGCATGTTTATATATACACATTGGCTAGACATTGAATAGTGGTTTTCCTTATTTGGTTTTTGACAATTACCAATTATTTTGTTTTGATGGGCAAAATATTATTTAACCACTAAATTTGAACACGTTGGATCAGTTCAATAAGATAACAAGTCATCACATCTAGAATTGAAACTTTTGCCAACTGGCCATTTTAAGTTCTCAAAGTAATTGACAAACGCATTGTTAATTTTCTGCCACAAATTTACGTTAGCGGATCATCTAACTGGCTAACTATTACATCAAGTACTCCATAGTCTCCATTTTTTTTTTTTTTAACTAGTAGTCACATTCGCAATAAATTAATTGCGAATAAAAATAGTGAAACCATAGGCTGATCTGATAGTAATTTATTAGGAGACTCTCTTTGGGAGTTCATGAAGTCAAAATGTTTTTGAGTCCAAGTAAAATACTAAAAATATTGGTTAATCTTATAATATTGCGTCATATAAGTTTTTGAGATTTTACAATTTGACAGTTTACTAGTCGGTAACTCGTGTAACATACCGGAAGGCATAACATAATATTATTTTGGATAAACTATTATTTTCGTCCCTAAACTTTGCATGAAATTTGGTTTTCGTCCCTGAATTTTGAAAAGTTCATTTTTTGTCCTTGAACTTTCAAAAATTTTCTTTTTATGAATGAATTTCGTCATTTTTATTGTCTCTTTCATTTTTTGTTTATAATGAAAATTGATAATTATGATAATTATTAAAAGACATTTATTGTTATTGTGTTTATATATAGAATATATTCTAGTATTAGACATTTATAATGATTGTGTTTGTATATATAGAACAATATATTTTTTCTATTAAAAATATATGATATGTCAAAATTTTGTTTAATTATAGAATAAAATTTAAATTCAATTAGAAAATAAATATTCAAATGTTGAAGGGTAAAAGTGTAAGATCTCATAAGCTTATAGCAATATTATGAGGTCAATCAAAAGCCAAAATAGATTTAGTTGTACATTATAGTATAAATTATTTTAATATATATTTTTTAATTGAATTTAAATTTAAATTTTATTCTATAATGAAACCTTTCATTAGAATCTTGATACATCATATTTTCTTTAATTGAAAGATATTCTATATATAAGAAAAATAATAAGATATTCTATTGAAAGATATACAAACACAGTCATACGAAATGTCTATTACTAGAATATATTCTATATATAAGCACAATAATAATAAATGCCTTTTAATAATTATTATAATTATTAATTTTCATATTTACACAAAAAATAAAAGAGAGAAAAGTCATATTATGTTAAACTTTTTTGTACGTTTCGACGGGTTATCAACTACTGTCAAGGGCGGATTTAAGGTGGAGGCAGTGGGGGCAGTTGCCCCCACATAAAAATTAAAACCCCTATAAATTAATTCAAAATTTTAAGATATTTTGCATTTTTCATTCTAAATTCTTTTGTATTTTCCCCCGCTATGTTGTTTATATAAAAGATTATGGGATCACATTAAAAAAATAAGAAAAATGAGAGAGGATACAACAATAGTTGGGATCGACTGAGTAGCAATAAATTCTTAGTTGTCTCCACTTAGACAAAATTCTGGATCCGCCCCTGACTATTGTTATAGAATACTCAAATATGATTTCCGACTCATAATATAGTTTTATGAGTCACTACATAATGAGTTGAAGGAATATTCCTCTAAAATTATTTAGAAATAAACTCTATAAATAAATTATTGTTGTATATATATATATATATATATATATATATGGTTGAGTCGGCCTTCACGAGTTCAAAAACGAGCAAAACTTTTATTTTAAGCAACGAAAGTCGGTTAATGACTAAAACCAAAACGTAAGTCAGACTTTATTATAATTTCTCACTTCTAACTGAATTAGGACTTCTCTAATCAGTTGGAATCAGGATTCTATCATTTTAATTAATTAAATAATAAATATTGAGATATTTATTAATTAAAACAATGATTCATTATTTAAAATTTTTTAAATTTAGAATAGCCTCTTAGAAATTACCAGATGCATTAATATTCACCATATTAGAGTGTTTCAACCAATAGGAATTAATTATAAATTAATTAAAATTTAATCTCTTGAAAGACCAATCAAATTAATTTAAAAATCTCCATACGCATGTGAGCTCATGATGAAATTAATATTCAACCAATCAAAATTCATTCCTTCATAAAATCTTGGTTTTTGCACATATTTGAGATCCGAAAATTGCTCTCTCATCCTCAATTCAAAATTGACCAATTAAAACATGGTTTTTTAATTTGCAAATCAATTTTGGATTTTGTGTAATTATCATTAATTTTACGCTATTTTATTAAAGTGTAAAAATAGTGAGATAAATGGTTACCAAATGGGGTGTAGAACACGACAAATGTGGAGCAAACAACCTTAGTGAAACTTAAACAGTGCATGTCGATGCTATTTTGGAGGTGCTTAACAAACACTAACATTTTATATTTCCCAATCCAGAAAAGAGTTACATAAGCAATCTTTCAAATTGAGATAAGCATATAAATAAAATAAATAAATAAAAATGGGAGTGCAAGGCACTTTCAAATATTTTACTAATTATCACTTAGAAAAGTTTTTGAAGATGTTCAACCACATTCCTGTCAAGCTGAAAGGCGTTGATGAGAACATCAAGATTAATGGGAGGATTTGATCCAAAAACAGTATTTGCTATTGTGATTAGGCCTAGATTTCGGCTACTTAGAGCAGCAATGGCAATTGCATTGGTTTTTCCTACATTGAATGCAAAGTGAATGAGACCAATTGGATTGACAAACACATCTCCCTTGTTTAGAACTTTAGTGAAGAGATAGTTATCTGGGTTGGAGGTTATAAAGCCAACATAGAGAGTACCCTTTAAGACTACAATACAATGACTTCAGTGGCATGAGGGTGACACTACAAAAAAATCAGCATATAGAGGCGGTTTTGAAAAGCTCAAAACCGCCTCAATAGACTATCAAACCGCCTCAATAGACATGAATGCTCTATAGAGGCGGTTTTTAAACCGCCTCTAAAAATTTCAAAAGTGCCTTTATAACTACTGCCTCAATAGACATGAATGCTTTATAGAGATGGTTTTTAAAAACCGCCTCTATAGAAAAACCTATAGAGGCAGTTTTCAAAACCGCCTCTATAGATCATCTATAAACGCCTCTGTAAATAATATGGTCTATAGAGGCGGTTTGAAAACCGCCTCTAATAGGTTTGGAAAATCGCCTTAGATTTATCTATTGAGGCGGTTATATAACCGCCTCTATAGATATATATATATAAATAAAAATAAAAATAAAAAAATAAAAAATAAAATAAAAAAATTTTCATTTTTGAAAGTGGTCTATTGAGGCAGTTTGAAAACCGCCTCTATAGATCTTTTTCTCTCTTTTTTTTTCTTTAATTTGCTTTTGCACCGATTTGATTCTCCTATCTTTTTTTTTTCCTTGTTGCTATCACCTGATTTTTTTTTCTCAATCAAATAAAAATTAATAGAGATGATGAAAGAATAAAAAAAAGAAAAAGAAAAGAAAAGATCTACACAACAAAATAGAATGTATCTTCTATTCATGAATGATTTCAATATGAATGTTATAGCATAAATTTTGGAACGAGACTAGGGGTCAAACCTACTCTAAACTGTAACTATTTACAAATAGAACAAAAATAAATAAATAAATAAATAAGGATGTCAAAGAGGATGCGGAGTTTTCAAGCAAAAGACTACATAAAACAAGTATTGGAACCCATCCTGGATTTTGCACACAATTGTGGTTTGATCTGCACGCTGATGTTCAGAGAAAGCATTGCGTTTTGCCTGGATTGAAATTTGTGAAAAAACTTCATGGAATTCAGCTATGGCATCCTTTATGGCTGCTAAATAAGCTTCACCCCAATAACACATATCTACATCTTCATTACCACCAAGATCTAGCTTCTGCCTCCTCACACCATAATGTAACCCCAGAATTTGGTCAATATGCTTCACTGTAAGGTATAAGATGCAACCCAATCTTGTATCAAATTAGAGCTCAACAAAGTGAAAGATTATATAATCCATCCCAATGCCTTCAAACAATTACTAAATTTATACTTATGCTCAAGCAAAACTACAAATTTATATAATCTGTCCCAACTAGTTTTCAGATCTGTCACAGATTGATGCATGTCTTACCAAATATGAACTTGTCAAGACAACTCTAAAACATGCAGAGCACTTGCCAAATGTCAACTAGTTGCAAGTCTGAGACCAAACATAGTAGAAAATAAGGAAATATTGATCCTTCTCCCAAATAGAGGATTTGACAAAAAAGCTACCTCCACCAGCCCTATATTTGACCCATCAAAGCCATGGTTGATGACTTAGAAGCACCAATCTATTACTCCGTTAATTTATGTCAACAAATATGTTGAAGTCTAAAAAATTATAACTATGTTAATGCTTTATCAATGTGAAAACAGTAGCACATATGCTTTTAAGTTTGAACATACAGTATGGTTCATGACAATTTTATACAATATCAGTGGCACATATGCTTTTAAGTTTTAACAATGTGAAAATGAAAATGAATAATGCATATAGTTCCATACAGTATCAGTATGGTTCATGACATTTTTAAACTTCATTTTATGCTTTACACTTTACCATATCAGTGAAGTTTATACACTACAACATATAGTCCTAGACAAATCTGCTATGGACTATGGTGAAGAAACATATAGTCCTAGATTAAATTGATGTTGGTGCTCTCATAATGTATAATATGAAGCTCCTTTTTAAAGCTAAGAACAAACATTTCCAATTTGTTTTTTGTATGTGCTAGCATGTCATTCTAGATTTTAATTCTGATTTGTAGTACTCATTAAAAAAGTTCCTCTGGTACTCGTCCTTCTAATAAGTTATCATTCAATAGCCTAAAAATAAATAGGATGTATTAAGAAATGCTATAAACCCTACTATGAAAAAACAAAAAGGGTTACAAGATCGAAACCATGTTCTTTAGCAATAAAAATATTCAACCAACAATTCGTTGGATAGGTTTCTGTGAAATAGATTACAAGTTCATAACAAGCAGGTATGATTATTGAGATCTTGTGACAGCTAGTCAAGTCAGTGAGAAATGAAGGGTGCACAGGAACATACCTCTGTTGCAACTTTTCTTCAAGCATTTCATATGCTGGCCTTATCCAATGGCTATTATTATTGCGAAGAGCGGCAACATCCTCTATTTGCAAATGATAACCATCCTAGATAGTCTTGCTCAAAATTTTCCCAAGAAACAAACAGAGTCAAAAGGACCAATCCGCCACATGGATCACTAAAAAATCACACAATTATTTCAAAAAAAGAAAATCAAATAACCAAAATAACGAGATCTAATCGAAGTCAGAAAATTAAATGCAAAAATCTAAATTAATTAAATAAAGGAAAAAGAGTAATGCACCAATTTATCAGAAGCCTACAATCACAATCGTTTTACACAATGACACTAAAAAATGAAGCCTAGAGTTCCAATGCCGCCTTGAATCTTCACATGATTATTAAAGTTGTGAAAAGCCAACGCCCTACATGAAGTCCCTAAAATAAAACTCCATCAGAAACATTTGAATTTGATGACATACAAAGTGGGCTTGGCAGATGTGGTAAACACACCATACTAGAAAACAAGCATGTGTGATGCTCCACAGATGAGCAAACTAAGATCATTACTTGAGCAATGCCATGTGCACAAAACATCTTTGATTAAAGAAAATATAGTCTAAAGAGTAGGAATACTGAAATGGTTCTAATCTACATCATTCAGATGGACTTTAATAATATTCTTAGTAACAATGATAAGAAAGCAATATTATATGAATCTAAAGGCACACTCACCAGCACCCCACCCAGTCTTTATGCCACAAGTTTCCTGGAAATTTCCAATGAACTGCAAGAACAGCACCAATCAAATGCAAATTAAGATGTTCAACAAATTGTATGATTCTTGCACAATAAAGGATTACATCATATGCAAGCTCAGCCTGTTGATTTGTCGCAGACTACCTCCATGCTTTTAGATATTTAACTCAAATGCTTGCCATGGAACAGAATCACTCTTACCAAGATAACTATATAGAGACAGATTTTCTGACATGTATACATTTTGTGTAAGTGAAAAAACCCTCATTCCCCCTTCTTTAAACAATTTTATTATTCACGATAGAACAAGCTTCAGATTCAAATTGCAAAAATGCCGTGAAGTACAGAGTAATTCTTAGGTAATAAAATATGTACAAGATGCTGCATTTAGTAATATACATTAAGAAAGACATACATAAAATATATTTTCCTAATGAGCTGGAATTGCAGACAAAAGTATGTGATTAGTGAAAAGCACCATGTTAACATTGATAAAAGTGAATGAATTTATTTTTTCTTTTAATTATATAAATTTGGTTTCGTTTGAATATTAGCATATTACCACATTATACTATATAATAGAAGAAAATATAAGCATAAAACAAGACTCATATATCTACGTGATTGTCACGCATGAAAATTAAAACATCAATGAAGAGCTTTAGAACTCACTGTTAGCAGCACAAGAAAAAGAAGAGAACTGGTGAAGCCCCCAAGTATGGTGAACAGCTCCGACGACGCTAACTTCCCTCTATACACTTCTTGAAGTGAGAGAATGACCGTGAATAGAAGGATTGAATAAAGCATGGAACTCCCTGGCCCTGCCATGGTCTTCAAGTTGCAAAGACAATTAAAAACAACAATCAGAAATACATCGTCAAGAACAACAAAGATAGCAATAACTTCCAACTCTAATATCTAGTAGATGCAACTACAATCACAAACCACAAGCCCATAAACAATCCCCAAACAGAAAGACAATCAAGAGGCTAACCATCTTCATTTTCTAAATGGAATAGGCTCCGCAACACAAAGAGTCTCTTTCTTTAAGAGTGAAAACTCATTTGGTAGCTAATTTAAAATTCTAGTATTTAATTTATAGAATACTATTTAAAATTCACTTTGATCACATTTTAGTATTTAAAATTCTTTTTTTTTTTTTTTTTTTTTAGGACAGATTGTAAATTTATAAGCTCTAAACCATAATATGTAGTACCATGAATTCTGTCATTTATATTTGTTCAATGAGAACGCCTTTCCCCTCCAAAACAAAAAAGAATTAGGTAGATGCTAACTAGTACTAGAGCAACTATTGCAGAATGCAGATTCATCTCTCCAGAATATAATAATTAATATGAAAGCTTCTCTAGGAACCTTACGAGACTCTAGACTCTAGACTTAGAGAGCTTCACAAACCACACTTCAATTTGCTCAATAATAAAAGAACTAATAATCTCTCCCAATTACTAAATGCTTAAAACACAGAACAACATCTAATTCAGTGCCCCATCACTATCAATAAAATCCACAATTGAAGCTAAATCCACAGCATCCAAAAAACACCAAAGGTAAGCAAAGTACAATAGAGGTAAGCTAACATGTTTCTTTGTAATACCAATGGCAAGTTTAAAAAATTGCCCAAATAAGAGAATTAATAATCCAGTCCAGAGTGCGTTTAAATCTTCACTTTTTTCAAAGAAACTTTGATTCAATCAGTTATGAATTAGTATATCAAGAGAGAACCAACATTGAACCAATCACCACTAACCTAAAAAACCAGCAGTAACAATATATAACAAAATTATTCAAAGAAAAACCATCTCAAAGTTAAGTTGGAAATCTTCCCATGGATTGTGAGCGTAGATTAAAATTTCAAATTGCTTCCAAATGATCATGAAAAAGATAGAATAGCATATCTACGAAAAGGTACCTATCAATCTCATAACCATAACTTTTGTTATTTTGGCAGTGATCCATAAAGAAGGTTTTACAAATTACAACAAAGGGATCTGAAAACAGAGGAACAAAACCCTAATTTCAATATTAAGCACGAATTAATCGGAGAGAGAGAGAGAGAGAGTTTGTGTGAGAGCAAACCTCGTTCGATGTAAGCCATGGGAGAGAAATTTCAAGGTCTTCTCGAAAGTCCAAACAAGACAGTGGCTGAAATGGGCGGAGGCAGCGGCGGAGAGAAATCGGCGTGGAGAGCTTGAGCGGCGCTGAAGGTGGAGAGCTCGAGCGGCGGCATGGGCAGCGGCGACGGTGGAGTTTAAAAAATTTATTGGTTCAAATAAAAAATTCCAACATAAATATGCTCTACTCAAACTCAGTTGATGTTGGCTAACAAAAATTTAGTTGATCACACCTCCTAAGCCACTGCATGCAGGACACGTACTCTTTTATAATTTTGGTCTTGACAGGCTTCTCTACAAAAATGCTTGATTAGCTACCATTTTATATTAACTAACCAATGTCCCGTGTGCATCCATGATAAATTCAGTTAAATACTGAGCAAAAAAAATTCAGTTAAAAAAATTTATTAAGAGATTATTTTTATGTTCCATATATAATTATAATATTTAAGAAAATTAATTTTTTTTATACAAAAGAAAATTAATTTAAATTATATTATATTATGTATTATATATATAATATTATATATATATATATATATATATTATATATATATATATAAAATATATATTAATATCTATTGTGAAGGTTTAATTAAGCTATTGAGGCAGTTTTTATGGCTACCTCAACAGGGCATATCTATTGAGGCGGTTTAATTAAACCGCCTCTATCTATTAACACTATTGAGGTGGTTTAATAAAACCACCTCTACAGATTAAAAAGTATAGAGGCGGTCAAAAAAACCGCCTCAATAGATGTCTGTAGAGGTGTTTTACTAAACCGTCTCTAGAAAAACCGCCCCAACAAGTCACATTTTTTGTAGTGTGAGTGTGGGGAGGAGTTTGTCCTTTTGGTGCATAGTCAACACGAGCAATAGATATACCAAGAGTATTGAGGCCTGGTATTTGGTCCACAGTCACAGGAGTGAAGTTTGCCCCAAATATATTTTCTGTGTTTCCGGCAATATTCAATCCCCCAAAGTAGAAATCATCAGCTTTGGATCCTTGCAGATCTTTCCAGTAACAATACTGCAGACAAAAATTTTCGTTATACACACTTCAAAAAGAATACTTAAGACTTCAATGTAAATCATAATTATAGTAAATTCTGAAGATGACAAAAATAATAAAAAGAAAAGTGCTTACCAACTGAGTCGGAGGAGTTCTTATGTGCAACACAGAAGTCCTGCAGGGGGGAGGGGTCAGAGGCAGAAGCAAAAGAGAATGCCAAAACGAAGAGGGCAACAATTACAAAGTAAGCTCTTGTCATATTTTTGCTTCTAGTGAGCGATATGAAATGTGTCGTGGGAAGCATGTTTATATATGGATTGGAAACATTGAATACTAGTTTTCCTTACGTGAATGATTAGAAAGACTTGCTACGTGTTTGACTATTAGTATTACCAATTATTTTTCTTTGATGGGCAAAATATTATTTAGCAACCAAATTTGAACACATGAGATCAGTTCAATCAGATAAGATAACAAGGTGTCACATCTAGAATTGAAACTTTGGCCAACTGTCCATTTTAAGTTGTCAAAAATGCATTGTCAATGGAAAGTACCACAATGTGGGTTCCAATTAGCTCAACTGGTAAAGTCTCTTGTCGTCGAGCAAGGGACCTAGGTTCAAATCCCGCCTACACCAAAAATCAATTGGTGTCTTAGCCTGATGGTAAGAGCAATCATCATGAGCGGACGCCATAGATTTAAAATTCTATCTCATAACTATCAAGGCCACTTGGGTATTTGGCCCAGTGGTAATCCCCTTCCCAAAAAATCTCCTTCTATGAGGGTGTGGGTTCGATCCCCGAGATCTTCAAAATATACGTGTGTGTGAGTTTAGATTAGAATTTCTATCATATTTAAAAAAAAAAAAAATGGAAAGCTTACCATTAATATTTTAATTGAAACAATTTAAGTCCTTAGCGAATCGCTTACTGATTTTTTTTTTTCATTTAGATTATCTAAAAGTTATTTAAATGCAGAATGCACGGCTCAGATACCTTTCCTTTCTTTCTATACAATTCTAACCGATTTCGCTTCTTCCTTTTTCATTTATATTTTGTTTGACTTCTTTTTTTTAGATCCGGGAAAATTCAGTTTGACATATTTTATTTACCAAATATTTGCATCTTAACAGCTGGTTTGGAACTCTTGTCATAGTCACCCTTTGTAAAAGCTTGTAAATTTTGATCTTAAAACTCCTTAATGCCATATGAGATGGTTTCATATGTCCAACCGTAAGATAGAATCAATCACGTTAAAAGAGATAGATTGAAATTCCTAACCGTAGAAGAAAAGGTTAAATTTAGTTTTAAGTTTTCCTCTCCTCTTTTAAGTTTTTCCTCTCGTTCTTTGACGGGTATCCAAATTTTCGCTATGGCAATGGAGTTGATTGAGGGTTTCCAAGGGATGAGTCAACGAAGGAGGAAGAAAATGGAATTAGATCTCAGCTGACAACGAGAGACCGCGTCTGAGGATTGTCTTTTAAGTCTGTTCGGGAGGTTTCTCTCTAAGAAGTCACGGAACTGGCGTGCAATTCATGAGGTGCTTAGAAGAGCTTGGAGGATGTGTCCAGACCTGAGGATAATTGACGTCGACATTGACATTTTTCAATTCAAGTTTCCTACTGAAGCGCAATGGGATTGGGTTTATGATAATGGTCCGTGGACTTTTAAGAATGACATATTGCTACTGCACCAATGGAAGGAGGGACTGAATGTGGCCAATATTCGTTTTACCCACTTACAGATGTGGGTGCAACTATGGGGTATCCCTTTCGATCTAATGTCGAAAGCTGTCGGAATGGAAATCGGGAATAACATGGGCACATGTATCCGAGTTGATGACAGGCTGTGGTCTACAGACCAAGCTCATTTCATGCGTATTAGAGTGGCTTTGATGGTGGAGGTGCCACTGCGAAGGGGTGGGATGATTGTGAGCCCGGAGGGGGAAAGGACTTGGGTCCACTACTGGTATAAGCGACTACCGATGTTCTGCTTTCGCTGTGGTGTCTTAGGACATGACGTCTGTTGCGATGTTTTAAAGTGCACCCAAGTGCAGGTTTCGCAAGTAGTAATAAAATCTCGGTAAGTCCGAGGTCGAACCACAGGGAATGATTGACACAGTGTAAAAACTCCTATTATTATGAAAAGAAAAGAAAATAGTAAATTGATTTGGTTGTTTCCACCTGAAGATGGAGCAAAATATTATGAAGACTATAATTAAAAGCAGATAAATAAAATTGGTTGAAATTAATGGAGAAAGGCACTAGGGTTTTAAGGATCCACCTAATATATATCTATGTGAACTTGGATTATTCTTTTACTCAACTAGGTTAGAGAGGCCACTCGCCTAATCGGAAGATTCAATAATAAAACACTTGATAAGGGTAATGTAGATAGTATATGGGTTGATTTAGCTAATAAATTCCAAAGCATGCTACAGGGGAGATTAAGCATTCAGCATATTTCGAATCATAACAAATCATGGCATTCATGCATTTGATATATTAAAATCATACTAAATCAAAATAACTTGTCAACACACAATGATTTCAAATAATGAATCAAACCCAATATTAATCATTAATTCAAGAAAATACATCCTCTAATCCAAGTCGCACATAGAAGATATATTAGGATTCACCCTTAACCCTAGCTGGAAATTTAGCTACTCATAGTATTGAAAAATAATATTAAAGTGCAGAAAAATATCAAAGCACAAGATAAACTCATGGTCTTGATTTTCTTCTTCTTCGCTTTTTCTGTTCAGCACTGCCTCATCCCCTTTCTCCCTTGCCGCTGGACTGTCCAAAAAATAAAACTAATCATCCCCTCTAGGTTATAAGTCATTCACCTATATAAAATAATCTGCCACCACTTGTGCCCCCATCCTTATATATATATATATATCTCCTTATATAGGTTATCAAAGAAACCTATTCTTCTTTCTTTTCTTTTTATTCCGCGCGGCTCCTTCCTTAGGTTAATAGAATAACCCAAATGCCAACCTTTTCTTCCTCCTACCGCTTAACTTTTCAGGTTCACTTAGCGCACCTCAACATTAGGCTATCAAAATGACTTTAATTCCCACAAATGTTAGGTTATTAACCAATTTCTTTTTCCTTTCTTCTATCCCACGTGCACCTCCTGAAGCTATTTCTTTTCTTTTTGTTTCTTTCTTTTATCAGTTCAGCTCCACCTTTTTGTATAGGATCTCTCCCTTGAATTCTCCTCAAAACAACCCATTAGGCAATCAATTGCATCCACTTGACACTTTGTAGATAAATGACTAAACTTTGCACCAATAGTCCAGACAATAAGAGTACTTCAGTGTGCTCTATTGAGAGTGGGTCTGCATTAATAAATTAACTACAAGTGAGGCATGTAGAATTTTTAATAAAATAATACACGTAAAAGAATAAATTCCATGTTATGCAATGGTATGAAAGAATTGTCCTAATTTACGTGTAATTGAGAATTGAATGCAAGAAAATTCCATTAAAGTCATATAAAAATAAGGTTAATGAGTCATTATTCATGACTCATCAACGTCCAAGTATGTCATCAAACCACGTTGGTTGAGGAAAGGGATCTCCAATATGGTGTGTGGTTGAGGGGCAATGGTGGAATGAAGGAGATGGGCACCCCTGGGTTTCCTTTCCGGTTCTCTGCCCGACTAGAGGCACCGGTTGTGACAACTTCGCAGCCAGTTTCCGGCGAGGGAGAATCTCAGGGGCATCATGATGTGGTCATTAATGCTAGTGTGATTAGGGGTAATAATGGTAGTAATGGTGGTGATGAGTCAAATGGGAAGGGAGAGTTTTCAAATTTGAATTCTCATGGTTTAAATATGGAAGTGGAAGTTAGAGGGAAGGAGACGTTGCATGAAAATGGGTGTTTAACTGATACGGAAAGGCTGGCAAGCGTGATTCGAGGAGATGATTCTATTGAGATTATTTCGGAATCTCCATGCAAGAATCTCAATAGTGACATACGCACTGATTTGGAGATTGGAGGTGGGCCTTCTATTCCTTCCCAAAAACCCAAGAAACCTGCCACGTGGAAACGGATCCATGTGGACCACATGCCTTACGTCACTTATACTCTAGGAAATGGTAAGATTGGCAGCAAGAGAAGTTTTAGGCTCAATGATGTGGTTCAACCTGTTATTGGGTCAAAACGTACAAAATCTGATGTGGAGGAGCACCACATTGTGGACTCTGTTTGTCTGGCGGCGGCTGATGCACAACCCCGCCACCTCCAATGAATCTCATCAGTTGGAACTGTCAGGGGCTTGGGAACCACCGTACAGTTCAAGCGCTACGGTCTCTAGTGAAAACAAAAGGTCCCAGTGTGTTGTTCCTAATCAAAACAAAACTTGATTCTTTTGAGATGGAACATATCAGAATTCTTGTGGGTTATGTTAATATGTTTGTTGTCCTTTGTTATGGCCGGTGTGGCGAACTTGCTTTGTTTTCTCCTGACATTGGCTTGGAGATTAGTTCTTACTCCCACCATCATATTGATTATGTGGTGGGTGTAGGAAGTGAAGTATGAATGGAGGCTTACTGAGTTCTATGGCCACCCCGAGCATCATAAGCGGAGTGCGTCATGGGCTCTTCTTGACCACTTGCGCACCCGAGACATTCGGCCTTGGTGTTGCGTGGGTGACTTTAACGAAATTTTATTTCAAACGGAAAAGCAAGGATACCATGAACGACCTGAGCGACAAATACAAGCTTTTTGAGATGTCTTAGCTCATTTTCACCACTCTGATATGGGTTTCCAGGGTGTTGATTTCACCTGGGATAATAGGCGTGATGGCTCTGCAAATGTCCAAGTTCGGCTAGACCGTGCTGTAGCTATGGAAAATTGGTTATCTCACTTTGATGCAAGTTCCATGTTCCACCTTCCTTACTCTCATTCTAACCATGTTTCCAATCCTTGTTCTGGGCTGCGTAGCATGGTTTTCCGACTCGACGAAGAAAGCGCTTGCATCAGTTTGAGGATAAGTGGGTCTCCACCTGGACTGTGAAGAGGTGGTTGAGTCCACGTGGAAGAAGGAAGTAACGAATGGTAGTCCCATGTTTATTTTATGCGAGAAGATTAAAGTAGTCTGCATGGCTTTAGTCCAATGGAATGCAAGGGTGTATGGGGGACCAAAGGAAGTTTTACTAGAAAAGCTCCAGTTTCTTGAAAACTTAAAACGTGCTAACAGGGATGGGCATTGTGGTGCACAAGTTCGGGAGGCAGAAAGAGGGGTGGATATGTTGTTACTTTCGAATGAGGTGTATTGGCGCCAACAATCGAAAGCTATGTGGTTGGTGGCCAATGATAAAAATACGAGTTATTTCCACCATTTTGTGAACCAACGGCAGCAGAAGAATGTAATAGCTGGGCTTTTGAGTGAAGATGGCAGCTGGTGTACCGACCCGATGGGGATGGGAAACATTGTTGGTAATTACTTTAATGAAATCTTTACCTCTTCAAATCCTCACAGAATCGAGGATAGTCTAGCTGCAGTGGAGAGAAGGATAACTCCAGCCATGAACCAACAACTTTGTGCTCCTTACTCTGCTTTAGAGGTTTGCCAAGCTCTATTTCAAATGCATCCCAGCAAAAGTCCTGGCCTTGATGGTATGTCTTGTCTCTTTTTTCAAAAATGTTGGCATATAATTAATGAGGATGTTATAGGTGCGGTGTTGCCCGTTCTTCATTCAGGCCATGTTCTCCGTAAAATTAATTTTATGCATGTTGTCCTGATACCAAAAATCAATGACCCTCACAACGTCTCTGATTACTGTCCAATAAGCTTGTGTAATGTTATATATAAGATAATTTCCAAAGTCTTAGCAAATAGACTTAAAGGCCTTCGAGATTCCGCTATCTCGGAGTCCCAGAATGTCTTTGTCCTAGGGAGATTGATTACAGACAATGTTGCAGTGGCTTTCGAGCTTTTGCACGGATTGAAGTCAAAACGAACTGGGAAGAAAGGACAAATGGCAGTAAAGTTAGACATGAGCAAAGCATATGATAGGGTGGAATGGACATTTCTAGCGCGCCTGATGGCGAAGCTGGGTTTTGATGGACATTGGGTTGCAATGGTCATGGCTTGTATTAAAACAGTGTCATACTCAATTATCCTCAACGGAGAGCCCCATGGCCTAATCCATCCTTCCAGGGGGATTCGCCAAGGGGATCCTATCTCTTCGTATCTCTTTTTGTTGTGTGCTAAAGGCCTCTCCTCTCTTATTCAGAATGCGGCTTTTAATAATACCATCCATGGGGTGTCTGTGTGTAGGGATGGTCCAAAAATTTCACACTTACTATTTGCAGATGACAATCTTGTCTTTTGTGAAGCTTCTCTGGTGGAATGTGAAAGATTGGGGTTGTTATTGAAGCTTTATGAGGCTGCCTCAGGTCAAAAAATTAATCGCCAAAAAACAGCCATTTTTTTCAGTAAAAATACAGAGGCCATGGTGCGTTTTGATATCCAGCTTTTCTGGGGTGCTTCCAACACTACTCATTTTGAAAAATACTTGGGGTTGCCTGTGGTGGTTGGGCAGAACAAGACCCAAGCCTTCAAAGGTATTCGGGACCGTGTGGTTAGGAGGTTGGAAGGATGGAAGGAGCAGATGCTATCCAAAGCAGGTAGAGAGGTTCTTATAAAGGCAGTTATACAGGCTTTCCCTACATATACGATGAGTTGTTTTTTGCTTCCATATAAGTGGTGTTCCGATTTGAACTCTTTCGCAGCCAAATATTGGTGGGGCGGGGGAGTTGCCGCTCGAAAAATCCATTGGACCAAGTGGAGTGAATTATGCAAACCAAAGGAGAGTGGCGGGTTGGGTTTCAGGGATTGGCGGGCTTTCAATATCGCTCTTTTGGCCAAGCAAGGGTGGCATCTCCTCACAAATACTCATTCTCTTTTCTACCGAACATTTAAGGCAAAGTATTTTCCAACTGGAAATTTTTTGCATGCCAAGGTGAGGTCCAACCCCTCCTTCATTTGGAGAAGTTTTCTCTCGGTTCATGAGGTCTTGCGAGATGGAATGATGTGGAAGGTGGGTAATGGGCGCCCCATAGATATATGGCTAGATAGATGGACTCCAAAGGTGTTCGCAGAGGGGATAGAGCCCAATGAAGTAAGCAAGGTGGTAGAGCTTGTAGACCAGGATTGTGGATGGTGGAATGAGGCTCTTATTGACCGTACCTTTGATGCTCGCAGTGCTGCGACTGTGAAACATGTGCTGCTTCAGAATGTATTGGGTAAGGACCTTTTCTGGTGGTGGCCGTCTCCTACTAGGATTTTCACAGTCCGATCGGCCTATGGTGTGGCTTTAAAATTAGGTTCTAGCAATTCTGGAGCGGAATCGTCCATAGCTTCTCTCCAACGTACCTTTTGGAGAATGTTGTGGAAGTGCCGGGTCCCGGGCAAGGTTCATCATATGGTGTGGCGAGCTTGTAACAATTCTCTTCCCACTCGGCTAAACCTCGCGCACTGTAGCATGGTGTTGAATCCCCTCTACCAAGTGTGTCACCAGGCACAAAAAGATGTGACGCATGCCTTATGGGCATGTCCCTATATGCTCAAGACGTGTGGGCTCTGGCCTCTCCGAAGCTCCAAAAAGCAGCAACCTCTACCGCTGATTTCTATTCTCTAGCTCGTTTTTTATTTTGGAGACTTGATAAGGATGACAAAGCTCAATGGCTTTCAATTACATGGGCCCTTTGGGCGGCTCAAAACAAATTTGTGTTCGAGGGGTCTCTAACCCCTCCCTCTAAGGTTGTGGAAATTGGAAATAATC
This sequence comes from Fagus sylvatica, assembly GCA_907173295.1. Lineage (NCBI taxonomy): Eukaryota > Viridiplantae > Streptophyta > Magnoliopsida > Fagales > Fagaceae > Fagus > Fagus sylvatica. The sequence continues at coordinate 40,863,203 of OU015761.1, forward strand.
TGTGTGGGGACTTCACTAAAGCACATGTTGGCAATAACTCTATCTCACGCCTCTCTTGATTACTTTTGCCAATATAAGGCGCGCAGTTCGTTTCTTTTCTGTCTTGTGGAGTCGTATCTAGACCAACTTTTTCTGCATTTTGTGGCAGGAGGGGATGTTTTTCTCCTGTTCACCATTTTCTTATACATGTATTTCTCATACTAATAGTATCAATAAAGTGTTATCTTTCTTCTCAAAAAAAAAAAATTCTATTTTCTTAGACACCCCCCCCCCCCCCCCCAAAAAAAATAAAAATAAAAAAAGGTCTGTATGTACGATTTAAAATTTTAAGGTGTTAACAAATTCATACCATTAATTACATTTAAAAAATATAAAAGAGGAAGAAATCAGCAGATAAGTAGCAAGTGTGATTATCTAAACACAACTATATCAGAGCATGTAGTTAAGAAATTCATCCCCCCCCCCCCCCCCCCCCCCCCCCCCCCCAAAAAAAAAAAAAAAAGGTCTGTATGTACGATTTAAAATTTTAAGGTGTTAACAAATTCATACCATTAATTACATTTAAAAAATATAAAAGAGGAAGAAATCAGCAGATAAGTAGCAAGTGTGATTATCTAAACACAACTATATCAGAGCATGTAGTTAAGAAGTAACGGTACATCTTTTACGAAAAGAAAATTTGGGTAAAAAAACTTTTGTATTTATTTGTCATTTAAGGGCATAATAAGAGGTGAAGAAATTCATACAAATAATTCAACTGATCAATGATTGATTAACAAAACTATAAACCAATCACATTCAATTTTTTTTTTTTTTAAAAATACTTATTTCCAACAGATTTTTCAATTTGCATATAATAAACTAAAGAGGCATTCGTTATGATAAAAACTAAATCCCAAGATTTTTAAAGATACATTGTTTTAAAAAGTTTCAGAAATATGAGTTATTGAAACGAATTACATCAATATTGGTAGAAATTGAGTCATTATTATTATTATTTTTTTATTCTATAGAAAAACTACATAAAATAAAGTCTAATTGTAATTTATGAATTCCGTTATGTTTATATTAAAGAAGTATATAGATGGAAAATATATTGACAGTAGGTCTCACAACAATTCCCTAAATTGTAGACATTGATAACAATGACAGAAATATTATTAGGCTAAATTGAGGGATTTACCAACGCTAACAATAAGAGAAATTCATGGGATACACAGCTGGAGGTCTATTTTAGGAGAAATTATTCAGTCCACCAGGAGAACCACGTCATCCGTCCACCCTTCCAATAAAAAACTGACACATATTTTAATTTAATGAATCAGTTTTATTCAACAAACAACCACGCTTACTTAAAAAGACCAAAATACCATTGTCTAATCTTGAGAGTACCCCGCACCATAAGATCTGGCTTCCATTCAACTGCAACTACCTCCACACCGGCGATGGCAATTTCAAAGTCTTCGTGCAATGAACTCCGGCGACCATACCCACCGCCAAATACCCTTTCATGAACCAAGCCCACCGTCAACGTACACCTTTATTTGAGGAGAAAAGGGTATGATAAGTATAAGGACGAGGTGAGGAGGAGGTGAGTGCAGCATAGGTAAAGGACACATGTTGATGATTTGAAAAGCTAATTTGATCTTATCCTCCCATCTCCATGTGTGAGTCTCTCTCTAGAGCTTTAGGCAATAGACTTTTTCGAACTAGATATGTAACCCAATTTTTTTTTTTTTTTTTTTTTGAGGAATCATAAAATTGTTATGCCATTCTTATATGCGTATGAGATTGAAATTCATTTTGGTAATGGTGGAAATATGTCTGTTGGGTCAATGTTATTTCCACCCACTCATTTTTCTAGGGAAAGAAAGAAATGGACAGAGATAAAAAATGAGAGAGGCAGAGATAGAGGAAGGGTCAAATGTTGTAGGTGAGGTGATATGGTGGAGTGGTCGTTATTGTTCCGACCAAACCCCTTCAGTTAATATTTATAAGCACACTTCTAGGAAGTCATTGGTGGTCGTCGGAGGTGGGTTTGGTCGCCGGAGTTCATTTCACAGAGAGTTTGAAATCGTCGTAGCCGGCGTGGAGGTGGTTGCAGTTGAATGGAAGCCAGATCTATAGTGCGGGGACTATCAAGATTAAACAGTGGTATTTTGGTCTTTTTAAGTAGGTGTGGTTGTGTAAATAAAACTGATTCATTAAATTAAAATACGTGTCAGTTTTTAATTGGAAGGGTGGACGGATGACGTGGTTCTCCTGGTGGACTGAATAATTTCTCCTATTTTAGGTATAAATCATATTTGATTTGTAGTCATAAGTGTAGTATTTGAATTTGATTTGAAGCAAGACTTCTATGGTTATCATGTATGTGTTCTCTTTTTTGCAAATCACAATTTGAGTATAAAAATCTCTTTTGATTCCTACGTTCATGGGTAGAAATATTGACTATAAGAAACAAATAACAGACTAAACATAGAAGATAAATGTTAAAAAATCATACATGTTGCGGTGTGGAAATCGTTCTTGAACTTAGCAGAAGACTTGTAGGTTATGAGTATTTATATTAAATTCTTACATCATCTTATTTATGAACATTTATTTAAAATTTATCATTTAACAATAAGTATTCAAAACTATTCATATTCCAAGGACTATTTAAGTCTAATTTTTGAAACTTTTAATTCATATTTATGTGCCACATGTTATGGAATTTTAAAAATCTATTATTCAAGAGTAAATAGTACATTTTATATAAATGTAAAACGAAGGGCGCTTTAAAAAATATAAGTTGGAATATCATTACCTTAAAAAGAATTCAATGTTGATTTCTCTATAGTTCCTACACATGATTATGGTGGGGGGAAAAAATCAAAGTTGATTTCTCTATACTTGGTGTGTTGACATACAAACTTAGTATTTTGGGGTTTAAAAGATAAAAATATCGAATGCTAGAAAATCAAATAGTAAAAATTCGTGTTGAGAAGTAGATCCCCAGTTAGGGAAACTTGCTAAATGTTGTATGGAATCACACAAATTTTATATTTCTAATTGGCGAAGACTTTTTTTATAAAGAAATAATAAGTTAAAAAAGATAATGATCTAGTAATAACTAAAAGATTAAAACTACAAACGAATTGCAAGTTTTTTTCCTATTCAATATTGGGGAAAAAAGTATTCAATATTAAAAAACAATAGAGATGAAATAAAAATAAAATGAAATCATTGCGCAAAGTGGCTATAAATTAGATACCGTTATAAATGAAATGTATTTATTAATATCAATCTAACTTCTTACATCAGATGAATTCTTTAACTATCTGATACATTTCTAGATCAACCGAGCATTTCTGGCAAGTAATGACAAATTCTTTTAGTCCAAAAGGATAAGGCCCGTCACGATTCCAATGTCCATTTCCTATTTTATTGCATGCTTGCATATTCGGCATTTCATATATTGCACTTCTAAAAGTTAGTGCTTGAAGATGCATTCGGCAAATTCTTATTCTATGTTTGCCATACTCATCATCTAAGACATGTAGAAGTCTAGTTATGCCTTCAGTGTTTGATTCACAAAGTAATGCAACGCCATAGGAATAAGTACCATCAATATCACCAGCCTCTATGGCTTCTGCCTAACATTGCTTTGCCTGTAGATCTTTGCCCTTGATGGAAGTACGCACAAGACCCTAGCGTGTATTTTGCCTGTGGGTTTCCTGCTAAGTAACATCTGGCTATTAATTTTTTTGTTTGATCTTAAAGGACTTGTGGGTGAGGGTAATGATTATATAGGTTTAGTCTTCGAAGGACCAATCTATCTGCAGTTAATGGGTTGAATTTCTTGCAGCTGTTAAAAGTAATTTTAGAAAACAATTAGGATATTACAATATTGGTTTAAACTATATTGAAAAATATAAATTAATATATTTTAAATTACCTTGTCTTAATGCTTCCAAGATTAGTTTGAGATTCCTTCCCCACTCTTGAAAAGATTTCGACCAAAATTTCATCAGGAAGGCTCTTAAAACGTTTCATTTCTTATGTTAAAAAAAGCAAATATTTTTTGTCAAGAATATAAAGTGAGAAAGAACATAACAATAACGCATGACAAAGAAAGAGTGCATTGACAACAATTTATAACCAATTGAAGATACATATTTTAAAAAATAAAAGTTATGTGTGTACTTTAGTTAACATATTCATCAAGAGACTGATAAGATACCATTATCCTCACTTTACTGTATAAATTTTACATATATGAATTAAATCTTTCTCATTGTATTTCCAAAAACTTTAAGTCATAAAACTTAACGAAGAGGCTAAGGAAAGACCTACCAAACTAAAAAAAGACAAACTAATAGTGACACTATCATCATTAAGATTTAGTAAGTTACGATTACCAGCCACTTGTAATCGTTCAGGGATGAAAATACACTATCATCATGAAATAAAGAAACAAAAACAACTAACTCATTGGTAAATACCACTTCATTATGATCAAAACACATCAAACACAAATACGAAACTATGAATAAAAATAAATGATGTACAAATACAATATATTTAGAATTTAAATTTTTAAAAGGAAAATACAATTTAAAAGAAAACTAACCTTCAGAGGGAAAAATACATGAAAGCTACAAAGTTTCAAAAGACAAACTTTACCAGGAAAACCTTACATGCAAAACAAATGTTAAATAGAATTCTTTTAGATATGTCCTTTCATTATCCCTTGAATAAAAACGGATTCATAGTAATTTGTGATTTGTGTCCATCCATTATCCATTAAAAAAATGTATCAGTCTGCTTGAAATTTCGAAACGTAATGGACAAATGACAGTTTTCAGATTTTATTTATTTATTTTGAATAAATACATTTTTATATTAATTTACAAAAGCCTTGGCATGTTAGTATTCAAGGTCTGTGAAAAATTGACGCGTAGAATTCACATGTAATTACATATATAATTATTAGGTCTAATGAAATAAATATTATTTCAATTTATTTTGTAAAATTTGAAATTAAATAATGATTTAAACCTGTCCATAACCATTCTCATTAAGGGTTATTGAAGCTAATATATATGAAACTAATAGGATTTGCATGTGTAATAAAAAAATTAAAAATTAAAACTAAAAATACCGCACACTAAAAAGAATTCATTAATATTTTCAAGTCTTTCAATCTTACCTAAGTATTTTAACTTCTATCTATATAGTTCCAATTTTATTTTCAGTGCTTTTTTCTTTTTCTTTTTTTAATAAAAAAAATGTGAGATTCCAAATTTTGGGATATCTTACCTATTTTTATTTTTTTGGGGATTTTTTTTTTCAAACTTCGCAAATGTGATGGTCTTATAGTGGAAAACTGAAATATGCATACGTGAAAAGGTATTGTTAAAGACTGAAAGTCTATGTATTATATTATGTGAATAATATAGTACAAGAGAATGCCTTTATATAGGCAGAGGTATTAGTACTACATAAGTAATAAGAGTACTCTACAAGATAATATATTAGGCCTAAGACCCATTGGGCTTATATTCTAACATCTCCCCTCAAACTCATGTTGGGTGAAGAGACATCAACTTGAGTTTGGAAACACAATCATGGAAACGGTTTGGAAGAATAGGTTTGGTGAATATGTCAGCTAACTGGTCTTGAGAAAACACTGAACGAAACTGCAAAGTACCCTGTAGTAAGTGATAACGAACAAAGTGATAGTCGATCCCAATATACTTAGTACGTTCATGGAAGACGTCATTGTGGGCAATTCGGATGGCACTTTGATTGTCACAATGGATCGGAACTACAGTAGAACAATCAACGCCTAGATCCTAGAGAAGCCAACGTAACCAAAGGAGCTCTGTAATGGTGTCAGCAAATGCTCGATATTCTGTCTCAGTACTAAAATGAGCAACAATAGATTGTTTCTTGCTGCACCAAGAGTGAGTCACCAAAAAGAAAACAATACCCTATAGTGGAACGACGGTCGGTGGGGTCCCCTGCCCAGTCGGCATCAGAATAAGCTTAGAGAATGAGCAACGACTAAGATGAGAAGTGAAGTCCATGAAACAAGCTATCTTTCAAATATCGAAGAATCCGAAGTACAACAGCATTATGGAAAGACCGCGGTGCAGCCATGAACTGGCTAATAATGTGAACGGCATAAGAGATGTCCGGTCGAGTAACAGTGAGGTAAACGAGACTCTCAACTAGCTGTCTGTAGAGGGTAGCATCAAGAAGTGGTTCTCTATCATGAGTATTTAGGCGATTGTTGTATTCGATGGGTGTGTCGACTATTTTGCTGTCTGTGATTCCAACTCGGGAGATAAGATTAGATGTGTACTTGACTTGAGTGAGATAGTAACCATCGGAGGATGAAAAGACTTCAAGACTAAGAAAATAACTAAGGGGACCAAATCCTTCATCTCAAAGTGCTGACCAAGAAAGCGCTTAAGATCCTAGATGCCCTGCACATCATCACTAGTAATAATCATGTCATCTACATATAGCAAGAGAAGGGTAATACCATGATCTGAGCATCGGAAGAACAGAGCTGAATCATATGAACTAGCTGAAAAACCATGCTGAGAAATGGTAGAGCTGAACTTGGCAAACCAAGCTCGTGGAGTTTGCTTAAGACCATATAGTGCCCGACGTAAGCAACACACTTTATGAGAAAAGCCTGAAGGATGAGAGAAACCAAAAGGGAGCTGCATGTAGACTTCCTCAGTTAGTTCTCCATTAAGAAAGTCATTCTTCACATCCATCTGAAACAGTGGCTAATGTCGAGAATCAGAAACTGCAATAAATGTACGAACAGAGGAGAGGCGAGCCACTGGGGCAAATGTCTCCTCAAAGTCAATTCCATACTTTTGAGTGAATCTCTTGGCAACGAGATGAGCCTTGTAGAGATCAACAGTAACATCTGATCGAGTCTTGATCTTGTACACCCACTTGCAACCAATAGTAGATTTACTAGCTGGCAAACCAACCAGATCCCAAGTACCTGTCTTAAGTAATGCATCAAATTCTTCTTTCATAGCTTACTGCCATAAAGTGTTAGAAGAGACCTCACGAAAGGTGTGAGGTTTATGTAAGGTGGCAAAGGCAGAAAAGCAGTGAAAGTCACAAAGATGAGAGGAAAGAATACTTACCCGATGAGAGCGACGGGGTTCAGGAGCAGTAGTATTGACAAGATTTGCAGCAGGGGCAGAGAGAGGAGACTCGTCAAAGATAGGATCGGCTGTAGGAGACTCGTCAGAGGTGGGATCAGCTAGGGGAGACTCGTCGGAGGTGGGATCAGCTAGAGGAGACTTGTCGGAGATGGGATGAGCTGACTCAGCAAAAGTGGAAGGAATCTCAAGGAAGAGATCAGGTAGAGTATCATCTTAAGAATCATCTTGTGTAATGAATAGAACATCTTGTGTTCTCAAAATACCACATGCTGAGAGACTGGAGGACGCTTAATGACTGGATCATAACACTGGTACCCCTTTTCTTCAGGGCTATATAGCCAAGAAAACAACATAGCTAGGAGCGAGGTTGAAGTTTAGTGCGCTCATGTGGTTGAAGAAGAACAAAATAGACACAACCAAAAATCTTGAGTAGACTGTAGTTTAGGGCTGTGCCAAAACCGTTCATATGGTGTTTTGTTCTAAACGACAGGTGAAGGGCATCGGTTGATGGTGTACACTGTAGTGAGAGCAGCTTCATCCCAGAATAAGACAGGAGTAGAGGCTGCATTGGTGAGAGCCCTAACAGTATCTAGGATGTGATAGAGTTTACGTTCAGTTCGTCCATTTTGTTGTGAGGTGCCAGTACACGAGGTATGAAAAATAGTTCCATAGTATTTAAGAATAGTAAAAAAATTAGTTTCTCATGCATTGTCAGATCGAAATACCTTAATAGCTTTAGAATACTGAGTTTGAACCATTTTAGCAAAATCACGATATATGATGAGAACTTCAGAACGATTTTTCATTAAATAAATCCAAGTGTAACGAAAACAATTATCCACAAAATAACAAAATATCTTGACCCCCCCACTGTGGGAATAGGAGAGAGCCCTCATACATCTGAATAGATAAGATCAAAAGTTACAGAAACAATAAACTCACTATTATTAAAAAGTAAAGTAGGTTGCTTGCCGAGTTGACATAGCATACAATCAAATGGACTGAAAGAAATTGAACCTAATAGACCCCTAGATACTAAGATTTTAATACGAGGAAGGGAAACATAACCTAGACGAGAGTGCCACAACTTGATGAAGGCAGAAGCAGCAACAACAGGTGTGGAAACTGATGAGTAAGGAAAGTGAAGGGAAGTAAGCTCAAACAACCGTCCAACCTTACGCGCGGTCTCAACGATCTACCCCGTCCGAGAATCCTGCACAAGACAACCACGAAAAGAAAAGAACAGGTTTAAACCAAGGTCGATTAGTTGGCTAACAGATAAAAGATTGAAGTGCAGTTTAGGAACACAAAAAAATTAGAGACAGATAAGTTGGGGGTAGAGATGAAGCCGATATGACTAACAATCATGGCGGAGCCATCAGCAATGGTAATAGTAGGTAAAACAGGATGAGTGTAGGCACTTGTGAGGTGAAGATTGTCCGTCATGTGATTGCAGCAAGCAGAATCTAAGAACCATTCAAAAGAGATACCTGGTACCACAGAAAGGGCAGGATTAGATGCACTGGAAGACAGTGGTTGAACCTGACTGAAGAGGGCTTGCAGATCTGCTATGCTGTAAGTAGGTGTAGTCAATGAGACAGGATCAAAAGATGCAACATCGAATGATGGTACAGACCTAGAGGCAGTCAAGTCTGCAGAGCATTGAAGAATGCATGCACGCTTGTTACATCGATCAATAATGTGACCGTGATTCTTGCAAAAGGCACAGATAAGATGAGAATTCGTCCAATTTGATCGCCTTTTATCATAACCCCTTAGCGGAGCTGTGACAGTGGGACCAACTAAGGCTAGAGCGGCAAGAACCGTCATGTGGCTGAGAGGAGCGATGAGTTTTTAGACGAGTTTCCTCACAGACCAAATCATTAACAGCTTGATTGACAGTGGGCAGAGGAGAACGATTAAGCAACTGACTGCGTATAGACTCGAAGTCATCAAGAATGCCCATTAAGAACTGATGAAGACGGAGATGCTCTCGGTGTGCACTGACAAGCTTGGCATCGAAGACGGACCTAAGGACTGGCTCAGAAGAAGCTAGTTGATCCCAAAGAAACCTCATACGACTGTGGAAAGCAATGATGCGCTCGCCTGAATCCTGGCGTAGCTGATATAAAGTAACTATGAGGTGATGTTCTCGAGCACCATCTGATCCAGCATATCGAGAAGAAAGCATGTCCCATATGTCCTTAGCTATGTCATAACCCCCAAATTCCATACTAACAGAAGGAGTGGAGGTGTTGCGGAGTCAAGTGATGATCTGATGATTGATACCATCCCAATCTTTGAGTCGAAGAGCGAAGGCATCTTTAGTTTCGTCCTTTTGTTGTTTAGGAGGGTGACGTTGCCCAGTCATATAAAGCCACAACTTGTGACCTTTGACAAAACTACACATACCTTGAACCCAAAGAGAGTAGTTATCCCCATCAAGAGTGACGTGAATGGGTTTAGAAATTTCACTTTGAGCCATAGAAATCTCAACTGCAAAAACAGACCACAAAAATGAAATAACATGAAAAACTGAGTAGGAAGCACCTGGGTTGCAAAAAGTCAACTCTAAAAAAAGTCAATGTTATTGGTCAAAAGTCAACTATCAAAAAGTCAACGCATGGTCAACTAAAAAAGTCAACACCGGTCAACGTAGAAGTCAACGACCAACATTGTTCAAAGTCAACGTTGGCCAACTCAAAAAGTCAATGGCCAACGCTGGTCAAAGTCAACAATCAACGCTAGGGCTGACGTGGATTATGGTAGCGAGGGAGTCTTAGCATGTGGGGGCGTGTGCAGGAGAGTGACGGTGCACCGGAACTTCAAGCTGCCCGTGAAGGCGCGTCCGAAGTCAAAATCGGAAGTTTTTTGTGCCGTTGAGTCAAGCGTCTCGAGAGCTTTCCAACGGTACTGGCGGTATCGTGATCGGAGTCCGGTAGCGGCAGATCTGAAGGTGGCAGTGGGTCCTTTTGGCGAAGAATCAGCTTCTTGGCAGTGTGACAACCGGATTTTGGACGGAAGCAATGCCAGAGATAGCTAAGGCAGCGGAATAACACCTGGAAGGACTAGAACTACACAAAATTAGAGCCTTAGCTCTGATACCATGTTAAAGTTTCAATGGAGCCTAACTCAATCTCAAAAGATGCCTTTAGAGATGAGGATTCCCATGGCCTTATATGCCCATTACTCACTCCAACTATTTCCAGTGTGGGATACTAATATACAACACCTCCCTTCAAACTCAAGCAAGGAGGTGGAAGCTTGAGTTTGGAATGTAGTGAAACCGGTTTTTTAGAGAAGATGCCTTGAACAACGGTATACCGTGCTTAAGACTACAACATTTGGGGGAGTTGTGTATTATTGAAAGTTGGAGTGGATAACCTAACTCTGATACCATGTTAAAGATTGAAAGTCTGTATATTGTATTATGTGAATAATATAATACAAGAGAGTGTCTTTATATAGGCATATAAGCAGAGGTATGAGTACTACACAAGTAATAAGAGTGTTTTACAAGACAATGTATTTGGCCTAAGACCCATGGGATTTATATTCTAACAGCTACAACACTACTAGCTGTGGTAATCGTTAATTGTGTTATGGGATTAAACAGTTTGTATTCTTCTAATTGGATATGATTAAAAAAAAAAACATTATCAAATTCATAAAAAGAAAACATTAATAATAATTAAAAAATAGAAACTGTTAAGGCAAAACCAAATAAACATTTCACTTGTAAACAACAAAAGGACTACAACATAAATGAAGTAAAGCTAATCTATTTAAAAACTAAATAAAATCTAACGATGGGTAGATACGCTTAGCATTTAGTAATGGCAATATTGCATCACTACAATTATTTTGCCATCATATACATTTCAAGATCAATAGAGCATCTCTTGCAAGTAACCATAAATTCTTCATCACCAAAAGGAAAAGTCCCATTACGATTCCAATGGCCTACTCTTTTTTTTGCAGGCTTGTATATTGGGCATTTCATAGAGTGTACTTCCAAAAGTTAGTAATTGAAGATTTCTTCAGCAAGCTCTTACTCTATGTTTGCCATGTTCATCATCTAAGACATGGAGGAGCTTGTTTATGCCTTCAGCATTTGACTCACAAAGAAGTGTGACTCCATATGTATACGTTGCATCAAGATCACCACCTGCAATGGCCTCTTCCAACATAGCTTTCGCAGTAGATCTTTGATCATGATTGAAGTAAATGAAAGACCCAACTATGAATTTGGCTTGTGAGTTTCCTGCTAAGTAGCATTTGATTACTAGTCTCCTCGTTTGTTCTTGAAAAAATTATGGGTGATGATAATGGTTAGATAGGTTCATTTTTTTAAGAACCAATCTATCTTCAGTCAAATAGTTGAATTTTTTTATAGCTGTTAGAGGTAAAAATAATAATAATAATAATAATTAGAACATTATAATATAATTTAAAATAATAGTGAATAATAAGGAAATAATATATTTAAAAATAACCTTGTCTTAATGCTTCCAAGGCAGGTCTGAGATTCGTTCCCCACCCTTGAAAAAATGTCAACCAAAATATCATCTGGAAGATTCTTTATAGGTCTCATTTCCTATGAAAGACATAAAATACAAAAAGTGTATCAACAATAAATTAAAAATAAATAATTTCTGAAAAAAGTAAACTCTCCACGTATGGGAAGAAATCTAACCATCCAAGAAAACATGCACACGTAATTCTAGCAATTAATATATTGGAAATTTGATTGCTTACTAAAAATACATTTCTTTAGAAAAGTTCCCCAAATAGGAGCTATGAAATCAAAATATTATGAATTAAATTGGAAAACAAATAAACATAACTAAGGAAATACCTCTCGTAGTGTGAAAACCAAATTTGAAATTAGCAGATTGTTTTTTTTATCACCTTGCGTCGGATGATTGTGTCTGTAATAGCAGCCTTTTTGTAGTTGTTAGTAAAAACTAAATTGATAGGTTAGAAAGCGAAGAGACAAAGTTCTTTTGCTTTTAATTTTGATGATTGGATTTTTTTATTTTTTTTGAAAATTAGGATTTTTTTTTTTTTTTATTTTTTTTGGACAAAAAATTTAGGATTTTCTTTTTTCTTTTTTCTTTTTTGTAATTTCGATATATCCAAGTTAAATGGAGGGGTATTTGGAATTTTGGAATGTGATATATTCAAATTAAACAACAATATTATGGTGGGATTTCATTTTGGAAAGATTGAATAACATTCTATTTGTAAATTTTTTTTGGCCGGTCTTAGATCATAGATTGAATATATTCCTTATACTTTTTTTCTTTTTTTCTTTTTTTGTAATTCGATATATCCTAGTTAAATGGAGGGGTATTTGGAATTTTGGAATGTGATATATTCATATTAAACTACATTATTTTGGTGGGATTTCATTTTGGAAAGATTGAATAACATTCTATTTGTAAATTTTTTTTTGGCCGGTCTTAGATCATAGATTGAATATATTCCTTATTGAACACATTAATGAATTTCCAAAACGACGTCGTTTTGGAAATATTGACTTAAATTTGATCTATTAATGGTGAAGATGTGCAAATTAATTACCTATAATTTAATTTAATTTTGTTTTCCCTTTATGGATGGTTTAAGAATGTACAATAAATACTTTCCTTCGTGACTTTGAATGTCATTTTATTTTATTTTTTAAATTTATTTGGATGGTTCTAGAATGTAGAATAGATATTTTCCTTTCTGAAAAAATTAATTAATTTCGAAAATGGCATCATTTTGGAAATATTGACTTACATATGTTGTAATTTTAATTTTTTAGGGTTCAGCCGTATTTAATTTTTTTTTTGGCGGTTTAAAAATGTGCAATAAATACCTTCCTTCGTGACTTTGAATGTCATCTTATTTAATTTTTTTTTTTTTGGATGGTTTTAGAATGCAGAAAAGATATTTTCCTTTTTTACAAAAATTAATTAAGTTCCAAATAGGCATCATTTTGGATATTTGACTTAAATTTGATCTATTACTGGTGAAGACGTGCAAATTAATTAGCTATAATTTAATTTAATTTTGTTTTTCCTTTTTGGACAGTTTAAGAATGTACAATAAATACTTTCCTTCGTGACTTTGAATGCCATTTTATTTTATTTTTTTAAATTTATTTGGACGTTTCTAGAATGCAGAATAGATATTTTCCTTTTTGAAAAAAATTAAGTAATTTCCAAAACGGCGTCGTTTTGGAAATATTGACTTACATGTGGTAGTTTTAATCTTTTAGGGTTCAGCCGTATTTAATTTATTTTTCAACGGTTTAAGAAATATTTTCTTCCACGGTAAGAAAGAGAAGGATTTAAGGAGCAAATTAATTTGGCAAATTAATGCTAACATTTAAAATTCCTATTAATTTATAATTAAATATATTGACAGGTGACAAATACTTTACTAATAAAATTTTGCCGCATGGTGTTATTTGTACAAGTAGGATGACACGTGTTGATTAGAAAACATTGCCATACATACCATATGACAGAAAAATGGCAATTTTTCTGGTTTAATTTATATATAGATTTGATCTATTAATGGTGAAGATGTGCAAATTAATTAGCTATAATTTAATTTAATTTTTTTTTCCTTTTTGGATGGTTTAAGAATGTACAATAAATACTTTCCTTCGTGACTTTGAATGTCATTTTATTTTATTTTATTTTTTTAATTTATTTGGACGGGTTTTTCATCCCGCCGGGTCCGTATAAGTGAGCCATACTCGGTGCCACAACTCGGCGGACGGGTTTTTCATCCCGCCGGGTCCGTATAAGTGAGCCATACTCGGTGCCACAACTCGGCGGACGGGTTTTTTCATCCCGCCGGGTCCGTATAAGTGAGCCATACTCGGTGCCACAACTCGGCGGACGGGTTTTTCATCCCGCCGGGTCCGTATAAGTGAGCCATACTCGGTGCCACAACTCGGCGGACGGGTTTTTTATCCCGCCGGGTCCGTATAAGTGAGCCATACTCGGTGCCACAACTCGGCGGACGGGTTTTTTCATCCCGCCGGGTCCGTATAAGTGAGCCATACTCGGTGCCACAACTCGGCGGACGGGTTTTTTCATCCCGCCGGGTCCGTATAAGTGAGCCATACTCGGTGCCACAACTCGGCGGACGGGTTTTTCATCCCGCCGGGTCCGTATAAGTGAGCCATACTCGGTGCCACAACTCGGCGGACGGGTTTTTCATCCCGCCGGGTCCGTATAAGTGAGCCATACTCGGTGCCACAACTCGGCGGACGGGTTTTTCATCCCGCCGGGTCCGTATAAGTGAGCCATACTCGGTGCCACAACTCGGCGGACGGGTTTTTCATCCCGCCGGGTCCGTATAAGTGAGCCATACTCGGTGCCACAACTCGGCGGATGGGTTTTTTCATCCCGCCGGGTCCGTATAAGTGAGCCATTCTCGGTGCCACAACTCGGCGGACGGATTCTATTTCCCGCCGGGTCCGTATGAAGTGCGCAATTTCAGTTAAGAAAACAATAAAGAAAAAGGAGTGTGCAGTCCTACCCCTATTAGACGCACACCAGCCAAGTGTTCCGGCACATTATTCTACTATGGCGAGCAATCAAAAGCTAAGCCTACTCACAGCAAGATAAGTTATTCTATTCATCTTGTTAACTCCCCATGAATATTATGTGAAACTCATTCATAAACATAATGCATGAGTTTATTACTTATGTTATCACAATAAGCATGACACATGAATGTATGTCATAGCATAACACATAAGTTTTATTTAAACACTCAATCGTGTTATAACCAAAGTTGCAGAATTATAAATGCAATCTAAACCAAACATGTATAACAAAAGCAACAAAGAATAACAAAGAAACCAGTTTACCTGTCTTTGTTGGACTTGCATTTTTTATGGCAGGGCTTGTAACCTCCAATTCAGGAACTGCAGCTTGGACATGCTCCTCTTGGACGCCCGCTAGAACAGCGTCATAACTGTCATGGACATCTGCCATATCCATATCCTCCAATGGGGCATTGTCGTTCGGGTCCTGAACAAAGGTTCCTTCTATATCTGGGATGTCATCCTCAATCTCGGTGGAAGGAATGATCTCCACTTCAGATCCTATACGCACAACCTCAGGCACTTCAACAGCAGGAATAATACCAGCAGCAGTAACCCCCTCAGTAGCAGCATCCACAATGTGATCTGGAATGATAACATCCTCCTCAACCTCTCTGACATTTTCAACACTTGGTGCCCCCAAAGGAGCATTCATCACAACAGGAGGAGGAGTGGGAGTTACATGCATGGAAGATGCACCAGCAGATTCACTTTGGCTTGCCCTAGGTGTCAAGTGTACAGCACCAACTGAGAGGAGCCTTTCTGAATCAGATGACACTATGTTGACATGACGGGATCTTCTGACATAAAATTTAGAAAGAGGGGTTGAACCAAGTAAGGCGGAGTTCACACGATCACTACTCCTCGACGAGCCGCCTTGAGTTAACCCCACATCATCAACAACACCGGCTGAAACAGCCCCTTCAGGTGCTTCAACAACCCCCTCAACAGTCATCTCAGGTACATCAACTTCCCCCTCAGGTACATCAGACACACCAGCAGTACCACTAGCAGATTTGGTTGCGGCAGTAACACTGTCAGCTGGTTCAACCGTGGCAGTAGCTTCAGCAGCAACTACTCCAGACACAATAGCTTCATCAATAGCAATGGG
Source organism: Fagus sylvatica (assembly GCA_907173295.1). Lineage (NCBI taxonomy): Eukaryota > Viridiplantae > Streptophyta > Magnoliopsida > Fagales > Fagaceae > Fagus > Fagus sylvatica. The sequence goes on from OU015761.1 coordinate 40,879,113, forward strand.
GACTCCTTCCACAGAAGCCCTGGCCTCATTATCATCCATATAAGTGAAGGAATCTTCATCATCCTGCAATAACCTTTGCTGCCACTTCTTCCTAGATTACAAAAGGAAATGGTTCAAGCAGCCACAACCAAAGTCTACCTCAAAATGAGCATAGACGCATACCTCCATCACAATAGGAGTGTCGCTGATCTCATTCACTCTACATGTGATCCACAACGAGTGGATTAAGGTCGCCATTCATTCAAAGAGATCATATATGAGAAGAAGCCAAGCATTGAGAAGTCTCTTAGTAAAGTTATCCTATATAAAGAGCCTTGTCTAGATT
>OU015761.1:40879507-40963090 GCA_907173295.1 Fagus sylvatica
CTAAGGGTTCCCAAGTACTGAGGTCCAGGGTGACTGGCAAGTTAAAAAATCCAACTTGACCTAGGTTTCGATGAACCCAAGAGGTTCCCAAGCACTGGGGTCCAGGGGGACTGGCAAGTTAAAAATAAAAGCTTGACTTAGGCTTCGGTCAACCTAAACGGTTCCTAAGCACTAGGTCCAGGGGGACTGGCAAGCTAAAAAAGAAGACAACTTGACTTAGACTTCGGTCAATCTAAGGGTTCCCAAGTACTGAGGTCCAGGGTGACTGGCAAGTTAAAAAATCCAACTTGACCTAGGTTTCGTGAACCCAAGAGGTTCCCAAGCACTGGGGTCCAGGATGACTGGCAAGTTAAAAAATCCAACTTGACCTAGGTTTCGGTGAACCCAAGAGGTTCCCAAGCACTGGGGTCCAGGATGACTGGCAAGTTAAAAAATCCAACTTAACCTAGGTTTCGGTGAACCCAAGAGGTTCCCAAGCACTGGGGTCCAGGATGACTGGCAAGTTAAAAATCAAAATCTAGCTTGACTCAGGCTTCGGTTCAACCTCTAAAGTTACCAAGTGCTGAGGTCCAGGATGACTGGCAAGCGAAAGTTCGAAATCTAGCTTGACTCAGGCTTCGGTTCAACCTATGAGGTTACCAAGTGCTGAGGTCCAGGATGACTAGCAAGCGAAAGTTCGAAATCTAGCTTGACTCAGGCGTCGGTTCAACCTATGAGGTTACCAAGTGCTGAGGTCCAGGATGACTAGCAAGCAAAAACTCCAAATCTAGTTTGACTTAGGCTTCGGTTCAACCTCTTAAGTTACCAAGTGCTGAGGTCCAAGATGACTGACAAGCAAAAGCTCAAAATCTAGCTTGACTCAGGCTTCGGTTCAACCTATGAGGTTACCAAGTGCTGAGGTCCAGGATGACTGGCAAGCAAAAACTCCAAATCTAGTTTGACTCAGGCTTCGGTTCAACCTCTTAAGTTACCAAGTGCTGAGGACCAGGATGACTGGCAAGTGATAGATGCGGTTCTACCCAAGCATAGGCTATGAACAACCGCGTAGCTAACAAAATTGAAACAAAAGAATGAGCATGAAATATGTATGAATACGAAACAAGCAAAACGCTAAATGAGAAACCAAAAGTATTGAATATGGCTCCAACGGCCTCGAACCGAATGGCTCCAACGGCCTCGAACAAAAGCTTGTGTATGATTTATGAAAAATCATGCCTTTCTCCTGCATAAAAGTAAGAAGCAAAAAAAAATTGACTCACATGTCTTGTTTTTTTGGGCCTTAAAGGCCTTGTTCGGTCTCTATAACCCGATCTCGGCCTCTAGTGCCTCATTCGGTCTTTAGGACCCGATCTCGGCCTCTAGTGCCTCTCTCGGTCTCCAGGACCCAAGATCAGCTTCAAAGGTCACTTTTGGTCCCAAGGATCTAAGCTCAACTTGCAAGGCCTCACCTCACATCCGATCAGATCCAGTCTCCACTTCCCTCTCTACATTCGACAAGCGAAGACTGGGGGGCTATTGTGGGGTGTCATATTATATCAGGGCCTAAAAGCCCAATTCATTGTATTTTGAGGCCTAACCCATTTAAGTTAGGCCCAATTATTTGTATGCCTCTCTCCCTATTTCCCATGTAGCCTATATAAAGGCCTCCCCATTCTATTATAAGGGGAGGCGAATGATGAGTAAGAAAAGACTAGGTGGACGTAGGCCCCATTGGCCGAACCACGGTAAATCTTGCGTCATTTTCCCATTTTACCCCCAATCACGCCAAAGCCCGAACATGCGGTTTCGACCCTAGAAATAAATGGGAGGAGCTAATTTCGACCTCCTACATAAGCTCTTGTCATATTTTTTGCTTCTAGTGAGCGATATGAAATGTGTCGTGGGAAGCATGTTTATATACGGATAGGAAACATTGAATACTAGTTTTCCTTACGTGAATGATTAGAAAGACTTGTTACGTGTTTGATTGTTAGTATTACCAATTATTTTTCTTTGATGGGCAAAATATTATTTAGCAACTAAATTTGAACACATGAGGTCAGTTCAATCAGATAAGATAACAAGGTGTCACATCTAGAATTGAAACTTTGGCCAACTGTCCATTTTAAGTTGTCAAAAATGCATTGTCAATGGAAAGTACCACAATTTAAGTTAGCGAATCGCTTACGCATTAATATTTTAATTGAAACTAATTTTTTAGGAGACAAAGTTTGGGAGTCCTTGAAGAAACCTCTGATTTCAAACCAAAAACTTAAAACAGGGAGGAAAAATGGGATTTTACTTTGCCCTTCCCATTGTATACTTTTCCATTTTATCTTCTTCTTTTCTACCAACCACCCCTGAACTGGTCTTTCTTTCTGTCTCTATGACTGATTTTTTTTTTTTTCGTTTAGATTATCTAAAAGTTATTTAAATGCAGAGAGTGCACGGCTCAGATACCTTTCCTTTCTTTCTATACAATTCTACACCGATTTCGCTTCTTCCTTTTTCATTTATATTTTGTTTGACTTCTTTTCTATTCAGATCCGGAGAAAATTCAGTTTGACATATTTTATTTACCAAATATTTGCATCTTAACAGCTGGTGTTGGAACTCTTGTCATAGTTCACCCTTTGTAAAAGCTTGTAAATTTTGATCTTAAAACTCACTTAATGCCATATGAGATGGTGTATACATATGTCCAACACGTAAGATAGAATCATATCATCGTTAAAAGAGATAGATTGATAGATTCCTAACCGTAGAAGAAAAGGAAGTTAAATTTAGTTTTAAGTTTTCCTCTCCTCTTTTAGGAGTTTTTCCTCTCGTTCTTTGACGAGTGTATCCAAAGTGTTTCGCTATGGCAATGGAGTTGATTGAGGGTTTCCAAGGGATGAGTCTAACGAAGGAGGAAGAAAATGGAATTATGATCTCAGCTGATCAACGAGAGACCGCGTCTGAGGATTGTCTTTTAAGTCTGTTCGGGAGGTTTCTCTCTAAGAAGTTGCGGAACCGGCGTGCTATTCATGAGGTGCTTAGAAGAGCTTGGAGGATGGGTCCAGACCTGAGGATAATTGACGTCGGCATTGACATTTTTCAATTCAAGTTTCCTACTGAAGCGCAACGGGATTGGGTTTATGATAATGGTCCGTGGACTTTTGAGAATGACATATTGCTATTGCACTAATGGAAGGAGGGACTGAATGTGGCCAATATTCGTTTTACCCACTTACAGATGTGGGTGCAACTATGGGGTATCCCTTTCGATCTAATGTCGAACGTTGTCGGAATGGAAATCGGGAATAACATGGGCACATGTATCCGAGTTGATGACAAGCTGTGGTCTACAAAACAAGCTCGTTTCATGCGTATTAGAGTGGCTTTGATGGTGGAGGCGCCACTGCGAAGGGGTGGGATGATTGTGAGCCCGAAGGGGGAAAGGACTTGGGTCCGCTACCGGTATGAGTGACTACCGATGTTCTGCTTTTGCTGTGGTGTCTTAGGACACAACGTCTAGGTATGTCATCAAACCACGTTGGTTGAGGAAAGGGATCTCCAATATGGTGTGTGGTTGAGGGCCAATGGTGGAATGAAGGAGATGGGCACCCCTGGGTTTCCTTTCCGGTTCTCTGCCCGACCAAAGGCGTCGGTTGCGACGGCTTCGCAGCCAGTTTTCAGCGAGGGAGAATCTCAAGGGCATCATCATGTGGTCATTAATGCTAGTGTGATTGGGGATAATAATGGTAGTAATGGTGGTGATGAGTCAAATGGGAAGGGAGAGTTTTCAAATTTGAATTCTCATGGTTTCAATATGGAAGCGGAAGTTAGAGGGAAGGAGACGTTGCATGAAAATGGGTGTTTAATTGATACGGAAAGGTTGGCGAGCGTGATTCGGTGAGATGATTCTATTGAGATTATTTCGGAATCTCCATGCAAGAATCTCGGTAGTGATATACGCACTGATTTGGAGATTGGAGGTGGGCCTTCTATTCCCTCCCCAAAACCCAAGAAACCTACCACATGGAAACGGATCCATGTGGACCACATGCCTTACGTCACTTATACTCTAAGAAATGGTAAGATTGGCAGCAAGAGAAGTTTTAGGCTCAATGATGTGGTTCAACCTGTTATTGGGTCAAAACGTACGAAATCTGATGTGGAGAAGCACCACATTGTGGAGTCTGTTTGTCTGGCGGCGGCTGATGCACAACCCTGCCACCTTCAATGAATCTCATCAGTTGGAACTGTCGGGGGCTTGGGAACCACCGTACAGTTCAAGCGCTACGGTCTCTAGTGAAAACAAAAGGTCCCAGTGTGTTGTTCCTAATCGAAACAAAACTTGATTCTTTTGAGATGGAACATATTAGAATTCTTGTGGGTTACGTTAATATGTTTGTTGTCCCTTGTTATGGCCAGTGTGGCAGACTTGCTTTGTTTTGGGGTCCTGACATTGGCTTGGAGATTAGTTCTTACTCCCGCCATCATATTGATTCTGTGGTGGGTGTAGGAAGTGAATATGAATGGAGGCTTACTGAGTTCTATGGCCACCCCGAGCATCATAAGCGGAGTGCGTCATGGGCTCTTCTTGACCACTGGCGCACCCGAGACATTCGGCCTTGGTGTTGCGTGGGTGACTTTAACGAAATTTTATTTCAAATGGAAAAGCAAGGATACCATGAACGACCTGAGCGACAAATACAAGCTTTTCAAGATGTCTTAGCTTGTTGTCACCTCTCTGATATGAGTTTCCAAGGTGTTGATTTCACCTAGAATAATTGGTGTGGCTCCGCAAATGTCCAAGTTCGGCTAGACCGTGCAGTAGCTACGGAAAATTGGTTATCTCACTTTGATGCAAGTTCCATGTTCCACCTTCCTTGCTCTCGTTCTAACCATGTTTCAATCCTTGTTTGGGCTGCGTAGCATGGTCTTCTGACTCAACGAAGAAAGCGCTTGCATCGGTTTGAGGATAAGTGGGTTCTCCACTCGGACTGTGAAGAGGTGGTTGAGTCCACGTGGAAGAAGGAAGTAACGAATGGTAGTCCCATGTTTATTTTATGCGAGAAGATTAAAGCAGTCTACATGGCTTTAGTCCAATGGAGTGCAAGGGTGTATGGGAGACCAAAGGAAGTTTTACTGGAAAAGCTCTAGTTTCTTGAAAACTTAAAATGTGCTAACAGAGATGGGCATTGTGGTGCACAAGTTTGGGAGGCAGAAAGAAAGGTGGATACATTGTTGCTTTCGGATGAGGTGTATTGGCACCAACGATCGAAAGCTGTGTGGTTGGAGGCCGGCAATAAAAATACGAGTTATTTCCACCATTTTGTGAACCAACGGCAGCAAAAGAATGTAATAGCTGGGCTTTTGAGTAAAGATGGCAGCTAGTGTACCGACCCGATAGGGATAGGAAACATGGTTGGTAATTACTTAAATGAAATCTTTACCTCTTCAAATCCTCACAGAATTGAGGATAGTCTAGCTGCAATGGAGAGAAGGATAACTCCAGCCATGAACCAGCAACTTTGTGCTCCTTACTCTGTTTTAGAGGTTCGCCAAGCTCTGTTTCAGATGCATCCCAGCAAAAGTCCCAGCCCTGATGGTATGTCTTGTCTCTTTTTTCAAAAAATTTGGCATATAATTAACGAGGATGTTGTAGGTGCGATGCTATTTGTTCTTCATTCGGGCCATGTTCTCCATAAAATTAATTTTATGCATGTTGTCCTGATCCCAAAAATCAATGACTCTCACAACGTCTCTAATTACCGTCCAATAGGCTTGTGTAATGTTATATATAAGATAATTTCCAAAGTCTTAGCAAATAGACTTAAAGGCCTTCTAGATTCCGTTATCTCGGAGTCCCAAAGTGCCTTTGTCCTGAGGAGATTGATTACAGACAATGTTGCAGTGGCTTTCGAGCTTTTGCACAAATTCAAGTTGAAACGGACTGGGAAGAAAGGACAAATGGCAGTAAAGTTAGACATGAGCAAAGCATATGATAGGGTGGAATGGACATTTCTAGAGCGCCTGATGGCGAAGCTGGGTTTTGATGGACATTGGGTTGCAATGGTCATGGCTTGTATTAAAACAGTGTCATACTCAATTATCCTCAACGGAGAGCCCCATGGATAATCCATCCTTCCAAGGGGATTCACCAAGGGGATCCTATCTCTTCGTATCTCTTTTTGTTGTGTGCTGGAGGCCTCTCCTCTCTTATTCGGAATGCAGCTTTTAATAATACCATCCATGGGGTGTCCGTGTGTAGGGATGGTCCAAAAATTTCACACTTACTATTTGTGGATGATAGTCTTGTCTTCTATGAAGCTTCTCTAGTGGAATGTGAAAGATTGGGGTTGTTATTGGAGCTTTATGAGGCTCCCTCAGGTCAAAAAATTAATCGACAAAAAACAACCATTTTTTTTTTCAGTAAAAATACAGAGGCCATGGTGCGTTTTGATATCCAGCTTTTCTGGGGTGCTTCCAACACTACTCATTTTGAAAAATACTTGGGGTTGCCTACGGTGGTTGGGTGAAACAAGACCCAAGCTTTCAAAGGTATTCGGGACAGTGTGGTTAGGAGGTTGGAAGGATGGAAGGAGCAGATGCTATCCAAAGCAGGTAGAGAGGTTCTTATAAAGGCAGTTATACAGGCTTTCCCTACATATACGATGAGTTGTTTTTTGCTTCCATATAAGTGGTGTTCCGATTTGAACTCTTTCGCAGCCAAATATTGGTGGGGCGGGGGAGTTGCCGCTCGAAAAATCCATTGGACCAAGTGGAGTGAATTATGCAAACCAAAGGAGAGTGGCGGGTTGGGTTTTAGGGATTGGTGGGCTTTCAATATCGCTCTTTTGGCCAAGCAAGGGTGGCGTCTCCTCACAAATATTCATTCTCTCTTCTACTGAACGTTTAAGGCAAAGTATTTTCCAACTGGAAATTTTTTGCATGCCAAGGTGGGGTCCAACCCCTCCTTCATTTGGAGAAGTTTTCTCTCGGCTCGTAAGGTCTTGCGAGATGGAATGATGTGGAAGGTGGGTAATGGGCGCTCCATAGATATATGGATGGATAGATGGACTCCAGAGGTGCTGGCAGAGGGGACAGAGCCCAATGAAGTGAGCAAGCTGGCAGAGCTTGTAGACCAGGATTGTGGATGGTGGAATGAGGCTCTTATTGATCGTACCTTTGATGCTCGCAATGCTGCGATTGTGAAACAGGTGCTGCTTCAGAATGTATTGGGTAAGGACCTTATCTAGTGGTGGCCGTCTCCTACTGGGATTTTCATAGTCCGATCGACCTATGGTGTGGCTTTAAAATTGGGTTCTAGCAATTCTGGGGCGGAATCGTCCACAACTTCTCTCCAACGTTCCTTTTGGAGAACGTTGTGGAAATTTCGAGTCCCAGGGAAGGTTCATCATATGGTGTGGCGAGCTTGTACCAATTCTCTTCCCACTTGGCTAAACCTCGCCCACCGTAGCGTGGTGTTGAATCCCCTCTGCCAAGTGTGTCACCAGGCATAAGAAGATGTGACGCATGCCTTATGGGCATGTCCGTATGCTCAAGACGTATGGGCTCTGGCCTCTCCAAAGCTCCAAAAAGCGACAACCTCTACCGCTGATTTCTATTCTCTAGCTCGTTTTTTATTTTGGAGACTTGATAAGGATGACAAAGCTCAATGGCTTTCTATTACATGGGCCCTTTAGGCAGCTCGGAACAAATTTGTGTTTGAGGGGTCTCTAACCCCTCCCTCTAAGGTTGTGGAAATTGGAAATAATTTGTGGGGACTTCACTAAAGCACATGTTCGCAATAACTCTATCTCACACCTCTCTTGATTACTTTTGCCAATATTAGGCGCGCAGTTCGTTTCTTTTCTGTCTTGTGGAGTCGTATCTAGACCAACTTTTTCTGCATTTTGTGGCAGGAGGGGATGTTTTTCTCCTGTTCACCATTTTCTTATACATGTATTTCTCATACTAATAGTATCAATAAAGTGTTATCTTTCTTCTCAAAAAAAAAAAATTCTATTTTCTTAGACACCCCCCCCCCCCCCAAAAAAAATAAAAAAAAAAAAGGTCTGTATGTACGATTTAAAATTTTAAGGTGTTAACAAATTCATACCATTAATTACATTTAAAAAAATATAAAAGAGGAAGAAATCAGCAGATAAGTAGCAAGTGTGATTATATAAACACAACTATACCAAAGCATGTAGTTAAGAAGTAACGGTACATCTTTTACGAAAAGAAAATTTGGGTAAAAAAACTTTTGTATTTATTTGTCATTTAAGGGCATAATAAGAGGTGAAGAAATTCATACAAATAATTCAACTGATCAATGATTGATTAACAAAACTATAAACCAATCACATTAAATTTTTTTTTTTTTTTTTTAAACTACTTATTTCCTAACAGATTTTTCAATCGGCATATAATAAACTAAAGAGGCATTCGTTATAATAAAAACTAAATCCCAAGATTTTTAAAGTTACATTGTTTTAAAAAGTTTCAGAAATATGAGTTATTGAAACGAATTACATCAATATTGGTAGAAATTGAGTCATTATTATTGGATTATAGGAGAAATTTTCAGTATATTCTATAGAAAAACTACATAAAATAAAGTCTAATTGTAATGCAACTTATGAATTCCGTTATGCCAAATACCCTTTTTCAACGTACCTTTATTTGAAGAAGTATATAGATAAGGAGGAGGGAGTGCAAATAAAGGACACATGAAGATTGACAGATCTTATCCTCCCATCTATGTGTGGTCTCTCTCTAGAGCTCAATAGACTTTTTCAACAATTCCAATTTTTTTTTTTTTTTTTTTTTGAGGAATCTAAATTGTAGCCATTCTTATATGCGTTGATAACATTTTGGTAAATGAAATATGTCTGTTTGGTCAGTTATTTCCAAATTCGTCTAGGGAAAGAAAGAAATGGAAGGAGATAAAAAATGAGAGAGGCAGAGATAGAGGAAGGCAAATGTTGTAGGTGAGGTAATGGTGGATTGAGTTCCGACCAAACCCCTTCAGTTAATATTTAAGCACACTAGGAAGTCATTGGTGGTCGTCGGAGGTGGGTTTGGTCGCGGAGTTATTTCACAATAAGAGAAATTCATGGGATACACAGCTGGAGGTCTATTTTAGGTATAGATCATATTTGATTTGTAGTCATAAGTGTAGTATTTGAATTTGATTTGAAGCAAGACTTCTATGGTTATCATGTATGTGTTCTCTTTGTTGCAAATCACAATTTGAGTATAAAAATCTCTTTTGATTCCTACGTTCATGGGTAGAAATATTGACTATAAGAAACAAAGAACAGACTAAACATAGAAGATAAATGTTAAAAAATCATACCTGTTGCGGTGTGGAAATCGTTCTTGAACTTAGCAGAAGACTTGTAGGTTATGAGTATTTATTTTAAATTCTTACATCATCTTATTTATGAACATTTATTTAAAATTTATCATTTAACAATAAGTTTTCAAAACTATTCATATTCCAACGACTATTTAAGTCTAATTTTTGAAACTTTTAATTCATATTTATGTGCCACATGTTATGGAATTTTAAAAATCTATTATTCAAGAGTAAATAGTACATTTTATATAAATGTAAAACGAAGGGCGCTTTAAAAAATATAAGTTGGAATATCATTACCTTAAAAAGAATTCAATGTTGATTTCTCTATAGTTCCTACACATGATTATGGTGGGGGCGAAAAAATCAAAGTTGATTTCTCTATACTTGGTGTGTTGACATACAAACTTAGTATTTTGGGGTTTAAAAGATAAAAATATCGAATGCTAGAAAATCAAATAGTAAAAATTCGTGTTGAGAAGTAGATCCCCAGTTAGGGAAACTTGCTAAATGTTGTATGGAATCACACAATTATATTTCTAATTGGCGAAGACTTTTTTTATAAAGAAATAATAAGTTAAAAAAGATAATGATCTAGTAATAACTAAAAGATTAAAACTACAAACGAATTGCAAGTTTTTTTCCTATTCAATATTGGGGAAAAAAGTATTCAATATTAAAAAACAATAGAGATGAAATAAAAATAAAATGAAATCATTGCGCAAAGTGGCTATAAATTAGATACCGTTATAAATGAAATGTATTTATTAATATCAATCTAACTTCTTACATTCAGATGAATTCTTTAACTATCTGATACATTTCTAGATCAACCGAGCATTTCCTGGCAAGTAATGACAAATTCTTTTAGTCCAAAAGGATAAGGCCCGTCACGATTCCAATGTCCATTTCCTATTTTATTGCATGCTTGCATATTCGGCATTTCATATATTGCACTTCTAAAAGTTAGTGCTTGAAGATGCATTCGGCAAATTCTTATTCTATGTTTGCCATACTCATCATCTAAGACATGTAGAAGTCTAGTTATGCCTTCAGTGTTTGATTCACAAAGTAATGCAACGCCATAGGAATAAGTACCATCAATATCACCAGCCTCTATGGCTTCTGCCAACATTGCTTTGCCTGTAGATCTTTGCCCTTGATGGAAGTACGCACAAGACCCTAGCATGTATTTTGCCTGTGGGTTTCCTGCTAAGTAACATCTGGCTATTAATTTTTTTGTTTGATCTTAAAGGACTTGTGGGTGATGGTAATGATTATATAGGTTTAGTCTTCGAAGGACCAATCTATCTTCAGTTAATTGGTTGAATTTCTTGCAGCTGTTAAAAGTAATTTTAGAAAACAATTAGGATATTACAATATTGGTTTAAATTATATTGAAAAATATAAATTAATATATTTTAAATTACCTTGTCTTAATGCTTCCAAGATTAGTTTGAGATTCCTTCCCCACTCTTGAAAAGATTTCGACCAAAATTTCATCAGGAAGGCTCTTAAAACGTTTCATTTCTATGTTAAAAAAAGCAAATATTTTTTGTCAAGAATATAAAGTGAGAAAGAACATAACAATAACGCATGACAAAGAAAGAGTGCATTGACAACAATTTATAACCAATTGAAGATACATATTTTAAAAAATAAAAGTTATGTGTGTACTTTAGTTAACATATTCATCAAGAGACTGATAAGATACCATTATCTCACTTTACTGTATAAATTTTACATATATGAATTAAATCTTTCTCATTGTATTTCCCAAAACTTTAAGTCATAAAACTTAACGAAGAGGCTAAGGAAAGACCTACCAAACTAAAAAAAGACAAACTAATAGTGACACTATCATCATTAAGATTTAGTAAGTTACGATTACCAGCCACTTGTAATCGTTCAGGGATGAAATACACTATCATCATGAAATAAAGAAACAAAAACAACTAACTCATTGGTAAATACCACTTCATTATGATCAAAACACATCAAACACAAATACGAAACTATGAATAAAAATAAATGATGTACAAATACAATATATTTAGAATTAAAATTTTTAAAAGGAAAATACTTTTTAAAAGAAAACTAACCTTCAGAGGGAAAAATACATGAAAGCTACAAAGTTTCAAAAGACAAACTTTACCAGGAAAACCTTACATGCAAAACAAATGTTAAATAAAATTCTTTTAGATATGCCCTTTCATTATCCCATGAATAAAAACGGATTCATAGTAATTTGTGATTTGTGTCCATCCATTATCCATTAAAAAAATGTATCAGTCTGCTTGAAATTTCGAAACGTAATGGACAAATGACAGTTTTCAGATTTTATTTATTTATTTTGAATAAATACATTTTTATATTAATTTACAAAAGCCTTGGCATGTTAGTATTCAAGGTCTGTGAAAAATTGACGCGTAGAATTCACATGTAATTACATATATAATTATTAGGTCTAATGAAATAAATATTATTTCAATTTATTTTGTAAAATTTGAAATTAAATAATGATTTAAACCTGTCCATAACCATTCTCATTAAGGGTATTGAAGCTAATATATATGAAACTAATAGGATTTGCATGTGTAATAAAAAAATTAAAAATTAAAACTAAAAATACCGCACACTAAAAAGAATTCATTAATATTTTCAAGTCTTTCAATCTTACCTAAGTATTTTAACTTCTGTCTATATATATAGTTCCAATTTTATTTTCAGTGCTTTTTTCTTTTTCTTTTTTTAATAAAAAAAATGTGAGATTCCAAATTTTGGGATATCTTACCTATTAATTAGCCTTTATTTTTTTGGGATTTTTTTTTTCAAACTTCGCAAATGTGATGGTCTTATAGTGGAAAACTGAAATATGCATACGTGAAAAGGTATTGTTAAAGACTGAAAGTCTATGTATTATATTATGTGAATAATATAGTACAAGAGAATGCCTTTATATAGGCAGAGGTATTAGTACTACATAAGTAATAAGAGTACTCTACAAGATAATATATTAGGCCTAAGACCCATTGGGCTTATATTCTAACATCTCCCCTCAAACTCATGTTGGGTGAAGAGACATCAACTTGAGTTTGGAAACACAATCATGGAAACGGTTTGGAAGAATAGGTTTGGTGAATATGTCAGCTAACTGGTCTTGAGAAAACACTGAACGAAAGCTGCAAAGTACCCTGTAGTAAGTGATGACGAACAAAGTGATAGTCGATCTCAATATACTTAGTACGTTCATGGAAGACGTCATTGTGGGCAATTTGGATGGCACTTTGATTGTCACAATGGATCGGAACTACAGTAGAACAATCAACGCCTAGATCCTAGAGAAGCCAACATAACCAAAGGAGCTCTGTAATGGTGTCAGCAAATGCTCGATATTCTGTCTCAGTACTAAAATGAGCAACAATAGATTGTTTCTTGCTGCACCAAGAGTGAGTCACCAAGAAGAAAACAATACCCTATAGTGGAACGACGGTCGGTGGGGTCCCCTGCCCAGTCGGCATCAGAATAAGCTTAGAGAATGAGCAACGACTAAGATGAGAAGTGAAGTCCATGAAACAAGCTATCTTTCAAATATCGAAGAATCCGAAGTACAACAGCATTATGGAAAGACCGCGGTGCAGCCATGAACTGGCTAATAATGTGAACGGCATAAGAGATGTCCGGTCGAGTAACAGTGAGGTAAACGAGACTCTCAACTAGCTGTCTGTAGAGGGTAGCATCAAGAAGTGGTTCTCTATCATGAGTATTTAGGCGATTGTTGTATTCGATGGGTGTGTCGACTATTTTGCTGTCTGTGATTCCAACTCGGGAGATAAGATTAGATGTGTACTTGACTTGAGTGAGATAGTAACCATCGGAGGATGAAAAGACTTCAAGACTAAGAAAATAACTAAGGGGACCAAATCCTTCATCTCAAAGTGCTGACCAAGAAAGCGCTTAAGATCCTAGATGCCCTGCACATCATCACTAGTAATAATCATGTCATCTACATATAGCAAGAGAAGGGTAATACCATGATCTGAGCATCGGAAGAACAGAGCTGAATCATATGAACTAGCTGAAAAACCATGCTGAGAAATGGTAGAGCTGAACTTGGCAAACCAAGCTCGTGGAGTTTGCTTAAGACCATATAGTGCCCGACGTAAGCAACACACTTTATGAGAAAAGCCTGAAGGATGAGAGAAACCAAAAGGGAGCTGCATGTAGACTTCCTCAGTTAGTTCTCCATTAAGAAAGTCATTCTTCACATCCATCTGAAACAGTGGCTAATGTCGAGAATCAGAAACTGCAATAAATGTACGAACAAAGGAGAGGCGAGCCACTGGGGCAAATGTCCCCTCAAAGTCAATTTCATACTTTTGAGTGAATCTCTTGGCAACGAGATGAGCCTTGTAGAGATCAACAGTAACATCTGATCGAGTCTTGATCTTGTACACCCACTTGTAACTAATAGTAGATTTACTAGCTGGCAAACCAACCAGATCCCAAGTACCTGTCTTAAGCAATGCATCAAATTCTTCTTTCATAGCTTACTGCCATAAAGTATTAGAAGAGACCTCACAAAAGGTGTGAGGTTTATGTAAGGTGGCAAAGGCAGAAAAGCAGTGAAAGTCACAAAGATGAGAGGAAAAAATACTTACCAGATGAGAGCGACGGGGTTCAGGAGCAGTAGTGTTGACAAGATTTGCAGCAGTGGCAGAGAGAGGAGACTCGTCGAAGGTAGGATCAGCTGTAGGAGACTCGTCAAAGGTGGGATAAGCTAGGGGAGACTCGTCGGAGGTGGGATCAGCTAGAGGAGACTTGTCGGAGATGGGATGAGCTGACTCAGCAAAAGTGGAAGGAATCTCAAGGAAGAGATCAGGTAGAGTATCATCTTAAGAATCATCTTGTGTAATGAATAGAACATCTTGTGTTCTCAAAATACCACATGCCGAGAGACTGGAGGACGCTTGATGACTGGATCATAACACCGGTACCCCTTTTCTTCAGGGCTATATAGCCAAGAAAACAACATAGCTGGGAGCGATGTTGAAGTTTAGTGCGCTCATGTGGTTGAAGAAGAACAAAATAAACACAACCAAAAATCTTGAGTAGACTGTAGTTTAGGGCTGTGCCAAAACCGTTCATATGGTGTTTTGTTCTAAACGACAGGTGAAGGGCATCGGTTGATGGTGTACACTGTAGTGAGAGCAGCTTCATCCCAGAATAAGACAGGAGTAGAGGCTGCATTGGTGAGAGCCCTAACAGTATCTAGGATGTGACAGAGTTTACGTTCAGTTCGTCCATTTTGTTGTGAGATGCCAGTACACAAGGTATGAAAAATAGTTCCATAGTATTTAAGAATAGTAAAAAAATTAGTTTCTCATGCATTGTCAGATCGAAATACCTTAATAGCTTTAGAATACTGAGTTTGAACCATTTTAGCAAAATCACGATATATGGTGAGAACTTCAGAACGATTTTTCATTAAATAAATCCAAGTGTAACGAAAACAATTATCCACAAAATAACAAAATATCTTGACCCCCCCACTATGGGAATAGGAGAGAGCCCCCATACATCTGAATGGATAAGATCAAAAGTTACAGAAACAATAAACTTACTATTATTAAAAAGTAAAGTAGGTTGCTTGCCGAGTTGACATGGCATACAATCAAATGGACTGGAAGAAATTGAACCTAATAGACCCCTAGATACTAAGGTTTTAATACGAGGAAGGGAAACATGACCTAAACGAGAGTGCCACAACTTGATGAAGGCAGAAGTAGCAACAACGGGTGTGGAAACTGATGAGTAAGGAAAGTGAAGGGAAGTAAGCTCAAACAACCGTCCAACCTTACGCGCGGTCCCAACGATCTACCCCGTCCGAGAATCCTGCACAAGACAACCACGAAAAGAAAAGAACAGGTTTAAACCAAGGTCGATTAGTTGGCTAACAGATAAAAGATTGAAGTGCAGTTTAGGAACACAAAAAAATTAGAGACAGATAAGTTGGGGGTAGAGATGAAGTCAATATGACTAACAATCATGGTGGAGCCATCAGCAATGGTAATAGTAGGTAAAACAGGATGAGTGTAGGCACTTGTGAGGTGAAGATTGTCCGTCATGTGATTACAGCAAGTAAAATCTAAGAACCATTCAAAAGAGATACCTGGTACCACAGAAAGGGCAGGATTAGATGCACTGGAAGACAGTGGTTAAACCTGACTGAAGAGGGCTTGCAGATCTGCTATGCTATAAGTAGGTGTAGTCAATGAGACAGGATCAAAAGATGCAACATCGAATGATGGTACAGACCTAGAGGCAGTCAAGTCTGCAGAGCATTGAAGAATGCATGCACGCATGTTACATCGATCAATAATGTGACCGCGATTCTTGCAAAAGGCACAGATAAGATGAGAATTCGTCCAATTTGATCGCCTTTTATCATAACCCCTTAGCGGAGCTGTGACAGTGGGACCAACTGAGGCTAGAGCGGCAAGAACCGTCATGTCGCTGAGAAGAGCGATGAGTTTTTAGACGATTTTCCTCACAGACCAAATCATTAACAGCTTGATTGACAGTGGGCAGAGGAGAACGATTAAGCAACTGACTGCGTATAGACTCGAAGTCATCGAGAATGCCCATTAAGAACTGATGAAGACGGAGATGCTCTCGGTGTGCACTGACAAGCTTGGCATCGAAGACGGACCTAAGGACTGGCTCAGAAGAAGCTAGTTGATCCCAAAGAAACCTCATACGACTGTGGAAAGCAATGATGCACTCGCCTGAATCCTGGCGTAGCTGATATAAAGTAACTATGAGGTGATGTTCTCGAGCACCATCTGATCCAGCATATTGAGAAGAAAGCATGTCCCATATGTCCTTAGCTATGTCATAACCCCCAAATTCCATACTAACAGAAGGAGTGGAGGTGTTGCGGAGTCAAGTGATGATCTGATGATTGATACCATCCCAATCTTCGAGTCGAAGAGCGAAGGCATCTTTAGTTTCATCCTTTTATTGTTTAGGAGGGTGACGTTGCCCAGTCACATAAAGCCACAGCTTGCGACCTTTGACAAAACTACACATACCTTGAACCTAAAGAGAGTAGTTATCCCCATCAAGAGTGACGTGAATGGGTTTAGAAATTTCACTTTGAGCCATAGAAATCTCAACTGCAAAAACAGACCACAAAAATGAAATAACATGAAAAACTGAGTAGGAAGCACCTGGGCTGCAAAAAGTCAACTCTAAAAAAGTCAATGTTACTGGTCAAAAGTCAACTGTCGAAAAGTCAACGCATGGTCAACTAAAAAAGTCAACACCGGTCAACGCAGAAGTCAACGACCAACATTGTTCAAAGTCAACATTGGCCAACTCAAAAAGTCAACGGCCAACGCTGGTCAAAGTCAACAATCAACGCTAGGGCTGACGTGGATTATGGTAGCGAGGGAGTCCTAGCATGTGGGGGCGTGTGCAGGAGAGTGACGGCGCACCGGAACTTCAAGCTGGCGTGAAGGCGCGTCCGAAGTCAAAATCGGTAGTTTTTTGTGCCGTTGAGTCAAGCGTCTCGAGAGCTTTCCAACGGTACTGGCGGTATCGTGATCGGAGTCCGGTAGCGGCAGATCTGAGGGTGGCAGTGGGTCCTTTTGGCAAAGAATCAGCTTCTTGGCAGTGTGACAACCGGATTTTGGACGGAAGCAGTGCTAGAGATAGCTAAGGCAGCGGAATAACACCTGGAAGGACTAGAACTACACAAAATTAGAGCATTAGCTCTGATACCATGTTAAAGTTTAATGGGCCTAACTCAATCTCAAAAGATGCCTTTAGAGATGAGGATTCCCATGGCCTTATATGCCCATTACTCACTCCAACTATTTCCAGTGTGGGATAATAATATACAACACCTCCCTTCAAACTCAAGCAAGGAGGTGGAAGCTTGAGTTTGGAATGTAGTGAAATCGGTTTTTTAGAGAAGATGCCTTGAACAACGGTATACCGGGCTTAAGACTACAACATTTGGGGGACTTGTGTATTATTGAAAGTTGGAGTGGATAACCTAACTCTGATACCATGTTAAAGATTGAAAGTCTGTATATTGTATTATGTGAATAATATAATACAAGAGAGTGTCTTTATATAGGCATATAAGCAGAGGTATAAGTACTTCACAAGTAATAAGAGTGTTTTACAAGACAATGTATTTGGCCTAAGACCCATGGGATTTATATTCTAACAGCTACAACACTACTAGCTGTGGTAATCGTTAATTGTGTTATGGGATTAAACAGTTTGTATTCTTCTAATTGGATATGATTAAAAAAAAAAACATTATCAAATTCATAAAAAGAAAACATTAATAATAATTAAAAAATAGAAACTGTTAAGGCAAAACCAAATAAACATTTCACTTGTAAACAACAAAAGGACTACAACATAAATGAAGTAAAGCTAATCTATTTAAAAACTAAATAAAATCTAACGATGGGTAGATACGCTTAGCATTTAGTAATGGCAATATTGCATCACTACAATTATTTTGCCATCATATACATTTCAAGATCAATAGAGCATCTCTTGCAAGTAACCATAAATTCTTCATCACCAAAAGGAAAAGTCCCATTACGATTCCAATGGCCTACTCTTTTTTTTGCAGGCTTGTATATTGGGCATTTCATAGAGTGTACTTCCAAAAGTTAGTAATTGAAGATTTCTTCAGCAAGCTCTTACTCTATGTTTGCCATGTTCATCATCTAAGACATGGAGGAGCTTGTTTATGCCTTCAGCATTTGACTCACAAAGAAGTGTGACTCCATACGTATACGTCGCATCAAGATCACCACCTGCAATGGCCTCTTCCAACATAGCTTTCGCAGTAGATCTTTGATCATGATTGAAGTAAGCGAAAGACCCAACTATGAATTTGGCTTGTGAGTTTCCTGCTAAGTAGCATTTGATTACTAGTCTCCTCGTTTGTTCTTGAAAAAATTATGGGTGATGATAATGGTTAGATAGGTTCATTTTTTTAAGAACCAATCTATCTTCAGTCAAATAGTTGAATTTTTTT
Organism: Fagus sylvatica; assembly: GCA_907173295.1. Taxonomy (NCBI): domain Eukaryota; kingdom Viridiplantae; phylum Streptophyta; class Magnoliopsida; order Fagales; family Fagaceae; genus Fagus; species Fagus sylvatica. The sequence goes on from OU015761.1 coordinate 40,897,912, forward strand.
ACAGCTGTTAAATAAAATAAGAAAAGAAAAAGTTAGCACATTATAATATAATTTAAAATAATAGTTAATAATAAGGAAATAATATATTTAAAAATAACCTTGTCTTAATGCTTCCAAGGCAGGTTTGACATTCGTTCCCCACCCTTGAAAAAATGTCAACCAAAATATCATCTGGAAGATTCCTTTATAGGTCTCATTTCCTATGAAAGACATAAAATACAAAAAGTGTATCAACAATAAATTAAAAATAGATAATTTCTGAAAAAAGTAAACTCTCCACGTATGGGAAGAAATCTAACCATCCAAGAAAACATGCACACGTAATTCTAGCAATTAATATATTGGAAATTTGATTGCTTACTAAAAATACATTTCTTTAGAAAAGTTCCCCAAATAGGAGCTATGGAAATCAAAATATTATGAATTAAATTGGAAAACAAATAAACATAACTAAGGAAATATACCTCTCGTAGTGTGAAAACCAAATTTGAAATTAGCAGATTGTTTTTTTTATCACCTTGCGTCGGATGATTGTGTCTGTAATAGCAGCCTTTTTGTAGTTGTTAGTAAAAACTAAACTGATGGGTTAGAAAGCGAAGAGACAAAGTTCTTTTGCTTTGTAATTTTCATGATTGGATTTTTTTATTTTTTTTGGACAAAAAATTTAGGATTTTCTTTTTTCTTTTTTCTTTTTTGTAATTTCGATATATCCAAGTTAAATGGAGGGGTATTTGGAATTTTGGAATGTGATATATTCAAATTAAACAACAATATTATGGTGGGATTTCATTTTGGAAAGATTGAATAACATTCTATTTGTAAATTTTTTTTGGCCGGTCTTAGATCATAGATTGAATATATTCCTTATACTTTTTTTCTTTTTTTCTTTTTTTGTAATTCGATATATCCTAGTTAAATGGAGGGGTATTTGGAATTTTGGAATGTGATATATTCATATTAAACTACATTATTTTGGTGGGATTTCATTTTGGAAAGATTGAATAACATTCTATTTGTATTATTTTTTTTTTGGCCGATCTTAGATCATAGATTGAATATATTCCTTATTGAACACATTAATGAATTTCCAAAACGACGTCGTTTTGGAAATATTGACTTAAATTTGATCTATTAATGGTGAAGATGTGCAAATTAATTACCTATAATTTAATTTAATTTTGTTTTCCCTTTATGGATGGTTTAAGAATGTACAATAAATACTTTCCTTCGTGACTTTGAATGTCATTTTATTTTATTTTTTAAATTTATTTGGACGGTTCTAGAATGTAGAATAGATATTTTCCTTTCTGAAAAAATTAATTAATTTCGAAAATGGCATCATTTTGGAAATATTGACTTACATATGTTGTAATTTTAATTTTTTAGGGTTCAGCCGTATTTAATTTTTTTTTTGCGGTTTAAAAATGTGCAATAAATACCTTCCTTCGTGACTTTGAATGTCATCTTATTTAATTTTTTTTTTTTTGGATGGTTTTAGAATGCAGAAAAGATATTTTCCTTTTTTACAAAAATTAATTAAGTTCCAAATAGGCATCATTTTGGATATTTGACTTAAATTTGATCTATTACTGGTGAAGACGTGCAAATTAATTAGCTATAATTTCATTTAATTTTGTTTTTCCTTTTTGGACAGTTTAAGAATGTACAATAAATACTTTCCTTCGTGACTTTGAATGCCATTTTATTTTATTTTTTTAAATTTATTTGGACGTTTCTAGAATGCAGAATAGATATTTTCATTTTTGAAAAAAATTAAGTAATTTCCAAAACGGTGTCGTTTTGGAAATATTGACTTACATTGGTAGTTTTAATCTTTTAGGGTTCAGCCGTATTTTTTTTTTTTTTTTTCAACGGTTTAAGAAATATTTTTTTCCACGGTAAGAAAGAGAGGGATTTAAGGAGCAAATTAATTTGGCAAATTAATGTTAACATTTAAAATCCTATTAATTTATAATTAAATATATTGATAGGTGACAAATACTTTACCTAATAAAATTCTGCCGCGTGGTGTTATTTGTACAAGTAAGATGACACGTGTTGATTAGAAAACATTGCCATACATACCATATGACAGAGAAATGGCAGTTTTTCTGGTTTAATTTATATATAGATTTGATCTATTAATGGTGAAGATGTGCAAATTAATTAGCTATAATTTAATTTAATTTTTTTTCCTTTTTGGATGGTTTAAGAATGTACAATAAATACTTTCCTTCGTGACTTTGAATGTCATTTTATTTTATTAATTTATTTGGACATTTCTAGAATGCAAAATAGATATTTTCCTTTTTGAAAAAATTAGGTAATTTCCAAAATGGCGTCGTTTTGGAAATATTGACTTACATTTAGTTTTAATCTTTTAGGGTTCAGCCGTTTTGTTTTTTTTTTTTTTTTTTTTTTTTTTTTTGGACTTTTGAAGCAAAGAAATATATTTTTTCCACAGTAAGAAAGAGAGGGATTTAAGGAGCAAATTAATTTTGCAAATTAATGCTAACATTTAAAATCCTATTAATTTATAATTAAATATATTGACAAGTGACAAATACTCTACCAATAAAATTCTGCCGCGTGGTGTTATTTGTCCAAGTAAGATGACACGTGTTGATTAGAAGACATTACCATACATGTCACATGGCAGAGAAATTACAATGTTTTCTGGTTTAATTTATATATAGATAGGGGTCTAAGTGCAACCTTCTCAAACTTCAAGGAGTGTATACACATTTTACTCAAAAAAAAATAATAAATAAACTAAAGTCCACTTTTGGCACCTAACTTTTGATGTTGTTTTCATTTTGGCTCTCTAATTTGAAAGTTTTCGTTTTTGTTTCTTAAGTTTGATTTTATTTCAAAATTCTCCTTTTGTCTATCTTAGTTAGTGTTCTAATCGTTAAATACCACCTAAGCCTACCAACTCAACAATTTTAATATGGACAGAGTTTGGTTACAAACTAATTTGTAGCCATCCACTACGTGACAACTTATAAGACCATCCATATGAATTATTTAAAAAGATCACATGACTCATTAAATAGACCATGTGACTAAAAATACACGTGAATAATCTAATTAGTTACCACGTAGTGGGTTGTAGTAAGCTGACTACAAACTGGTTTGTAACCAAACTGTGTCCTTTTTATATTATTTAATTCAATTTAGTATTTTTTATTATTAAAAATAATAAATAGTTAAATAATTAAAATATTGAGTTGGATTATAATAATATTAAAACGTGCTGACTTGGATCGCTTATGTGATATTTACTGGAAGTTGAGTAGCAAATTTGGATGGAAGGGGCATTTTGAAACTAAATCAAACTTAAGGGACTAAAATGAAAACTTTCAAAGTTAGAGGGTCAAAATGAAAACAATACCAAACTAAAAGGCCAAAAGTGGACTTTAGTCTTAAAATTATTTGGAAAAAAAAATAGTGTTGTCTAACGGGATGAGTTCCATGTATTGTCTAAGAGCATTCTCATCAGCCTCCTCTTTTTTTTTGCCATTTTGGTTCTAAAAAACTCACTTTTTCTAGTTTAGCTAAAGGTCAATTACACCAAACTCCCTATTATAACTTTACTATTTCATTTTTTATTATTATTTTTTTATTTTTTTCACAACTCCCAAAATACTATCCTTTCTCATTTTTCTCTTCCCTCTCCCTCTGTTCCCGTTCCCCTCTCTTTTTTTTCTTTTTTCTTTTTTTCCTTTTTTCTTTCCTTTTTTCCCCACCACCCACGTACCACATTTTTTTCTCTTTCTTTTTTCTTTCTTTTTTCTCTCATTTCCTCCCTAATTCCTCCCCCCACATTTTCTTTCTTTTTTCCTTTTCAGTTCGTCCCCCTCCCTCAATTCGTTCCCCTCCCTCATTTTCTTTCTTTCTTTCTTTCTCTCATTTTCTTTTTTCTCAGCGGTGCTTTTTTTTTTTTTTTTTTTTTTCGTTTTGAGCCTCCATCTTTACTGCCACTCTCACCATCATCAAACAGTTTTGAGCCTCCATTTTTTTTTCTTTTTTCTTATCAGTTTTGGAAGAGCTTTCTAATTTCGCTTTTTTAAGCCTTTGATTTTTTTTTTTTTTTTTTTGTTTGGGTATTGAAGATTTAGATCTGTGTTTTTGTTTTTGTTATTGTTGTTATTGTTTCCGTTATTCTTGGCCCAGGAGACAGCTTGCAAGAGAGAGAAAAAAAGCGTTTTTTATTCTGATAAGGATGAACAGTAGCTCCTTGAGTTGGCGAGCTACTGTTCATCAGCTTCGGAATTTCGCCTGACTGAGGAGGCTGATGCTGTGTGTTTTGCGGAGCTTTTCGTTATATTTTTTAGTTTTCAACCGAATAGGGAGACTGATGACAATGCTCTAATGCCCTTAATACGCTTTCACCTCTTTTGAGTACCTTTAACACAAACCCAATTTCAGTTATTTATTTATTTATTATATTTATGAATAACCCATTTTATATTTCCCTAAACCAAACTAAACCCACAACACAACATTTCAAAATTAAAGAAAAAAACTAATAGCAATAGAGATTGAATGAGAAAGATCTGAACCCACGAGTACCAAGTTTACAAAGAAAGAGGCAAAATGGGCGCGATTAGCACGAATGATTTCTGGAAAGCACAAATCATCAAATATATGTAGATATTTGGGTAAAAATTGAAGCAAAATACGAACCTCAAATCAGTCGAAACACGTTGGATCGACGTTTCTAGAAACCTAAAATCAATCCTTTCATCGGTGAAGATCGACGCCGCTTGTGGGAGCAGGAGATTGTGTGGTTTGTGGGAGCAAGGGATGACACCATTTTGGAAGCAAAGACGGCGCAAGTGAAAGGCCATACAACAAAGCAAGGGATGGGTTTGTTGACGGATAGGTACCAAAATGGGTTTACGGTCTAAGGCCATTGTGGAAGCAAAGACGGCGCACGGTGAGCAAAACTCATGGGCACGGCAACCCCAGGCGGCAGGCTTGGCCGTGGGTCACCTCCAGACCGGCAAATCGGGCACGGGCCACGGGTTCAGGCTGGGGTGGTTCTACAGTTCGCGGGGTGGGCATCTCCTTCAAGCCGTGGCCGTGGGGTGGGTTATGGGCGGTGGTGAGTCTGCCGGAAGAGAGAAAAAATTTTCACTTGAATCAACCAGAAAACCCACGCCGGTACGCATCTGCCGGTACACCCACCGAATCAACCAGAAAACCCACGCTGAATCAACCAGAAAACCCACGCCGAATCAACCAGAAAACCCACCGAATCAACCCACGCCGAATCAACAGAAAACCCCAAAAAAATTTCAAAGGAGAGAGAGAAATTTTCGTGCTTCAAACAGAAAATCCCAAAGAGAAAAGAGAGAGCAGAGAAAAGAAGAGAGAGAAAAATTTTCAGAAGAAATGAGAGGAGAGAGAGAAATTTTCGGAACAAATACAGTTGGTACGGTGGGGTCTTCGGGTGAAAAATATTGATTTTTTAAGTTTTACAAAGTGTACAGTAGCCTTTCATTTTTGAAAGGCTACTGTACGCTTTGTAAAAAAATTTGAGGATGAAGAGTTGTTATAAAGGACTGCTGGAGCCGATTTTGTTGTTTTGTTCTTTATAAATAGAGATGAAGAGGAAGAATAGACTGTTGCTGGAGATGGCCTAAGCATCAGAGAGGTTGATGCATGTGGTTTATGTGAGTGGATAATAACATTTTAGCAAAATGTGAGGTTTATCTAAGCTGATGTGAATGCTCTAAGTTGATGTGTATAATAAGAAAAAAAAACAATGTTATTTTCCCAAATATTTTTCAAGAAGTATTATTTTACCATTTTTAAAATATATATATATATATATATAATATATATTGTTGAACAGAAATAGCCCTACATTTATTCGTTGTTTTATTTTAATAAGGACCAAAAATAGTATAATAAAGGGAAGTTTACTACATTCTTCCATTCTCATTTAATTAGCTTAAATTAAACAAGAAAAGGGGGTGAAAGTCATGATGTATTTTCCCCAATAAAGAGGAGAAGTTTACTACATTCTTCCATTCTCATTTAATTAGCTTACATTAATCAAGAAAAGGGGTGAAAGTCAATGATGTATTTTCCCCAATAAAGAGGAGAAGTTAAAGCATGATGTTAAACTTGCCGTTTGACGTTACTCTTTTAGAGCATTCTTATCAGACTCCCTATTTTTTTTGTTAATTTGGTTCTAAAAACCTACTTTTGCTCAAATAGCTAAAGCACTACTATACCAGACTCCCTATTTTAACTTTACTATTCCATTTTTTAATATATCTTTATTATTATTATTATTTTTTTTCACAACTCCCGAAATATTACACTACAAAAAACACTACTACACTAAAAAAAAAGACTTTTTTATTCCCCCAATTGATGAACAGTGGCTCCTCAAGATGGGAGAGCGACTGTTCATCAACAACAACATTTCAATGGTTTGGGGAGGCTGATGGCAACTGCTTTTGCTGCCTCCTCCCCATTTTATGTTATTTTCGCCCAAATACGCATTCTGATGAGAATGCTCTTACACTGTCGGTAAAAAGTTAAGTTGTGTGACGAATATTATGAAATCAGCCACCTATGTGTCAACACCACGTGTTAGAAATAGAAACCATTTCTCTTCTCTAAATGCAAAGAAAGGGTGAATTATTAGCCCCTTTGCACTGAGGTGGGGGCTGGGCTAGCCGTCTTCCCTTTGACTAGATATTGTCCTTGTAATCTCTGACCCCAGAAATTGTTCATTGTCCACCTCCAACTTCCAATTAGGCCGATACAATTATTTCCTTACTAGCCAAGGCTGCCAGCCACTACATCCTATCCTATTCTCCTTGTTTTGCTTTTAAAAAAAAAAAAAAAAGTTAACCTGTTCCAAATATGGCTAGTACACTAGTTCCCATAGTGCTGCAGCAGTTGGCAATCATGGTTGACCGAGAGATGCAAGCAGAGGTGAGACTGTTTCGGGGTGCTAAGAAAGAAGTTGAAAAGCTGACAAGCACACTGCGAAGCATCGAAGCTGTACTGAATGATGCAGAGAAAAGACAAGTGAAGGAAGAAGGTGTGAAAGATTGGGTAGACAAGCTCAAAGACATATCATACGACATGGATGATGTGATGGATGAATGGAGGACAACAATTCTGAAAGCACAAATTAGTAATTCTCAAGTTGAATTTGAATTATATAAGGTATGCTTTTACCTTGAGCTTCTTCAACTACATCCCATCTCCTTGCGTTTATTTTCACTCGATTAGTTTCACGTCGTGAAATTTCTCTTAAGATTAAGTATCTGAATGAAAGACTAGATGTAATTGCAAGAGAGAAAGATTTGTATATGTTTCATGTGTCTAATGAAGAACCTGAACGACCAAGAACGACTTCTATTGTTGATGTATCCGAGGTATGTGGTAGGGACGAGGATAAAGATATTGTTGTGGGACATTTATTAATGAATGAGACTCGTCAAGTAAACAGAAACTTCCATATTATATGCATAGCAGGAATGGGAGGAATTGGGAAGACCACTCTTGCCCAATTGGCCTTCAATGATGACAATGTTAAGGCCTGTTTTGATGTTAGAGTTTGGGTTTGTGTTTCTGATCCTTTTGATGAGGTTAGAATTGCTAAAGCTATTATTGAATCCATTAATAAAGGTAATGCTCCCAATACCATAGAATTGGAAACTCTGTTACAAACTGTTAATTAATTTGATTACAGGAAAAAAGTTCTTTCTTGTCCTTGATGATGTTTGGAATGAAGATTTCCTAAAGTGGGAGCCTTTGAGAAACACTCTCAGATTTGGTGCCCCGGGAAGTAGAGTTCTAGTCACGACGCGTAATGAGAGAGTCGTGAAAATGATGGGGGGGACTTGCATTCCTTTGGGAAAGTTGTCTGAGGAAGATTGCTGGTCGTTGTTCAGTCAAATTGCATTCTCTGAAAGGGATCCAGAGGAGTGCAGACGACTAGAAGACCTTGGTAGAGAAATATCTCACAAGTGCAATGGTTTGCCTCTTGCTGCAAAGACTCTAGGTAGTCTCATGCGTTTGAAGCAAACTAGGGAAGATTGGCAATACATTTTGGATAGTGAGATATGGACACTAGAAGAGGTTGAGACAAGTCTTTTTCCTCATTTGTTGTTAAGCTATTATGATCTCCCATCCTCCGTTAGGCGGTGCTTCTCTTACTGTGCAGTCTTTCCAAAAGACCACAAGATAGCAAAACATGAATTGATCAAGTTATGGATGGCACAAGGTTTTCTGAGTGCAAGCGGAAGTACAAGAGAGATGGAATTAACGGGTCGTGAGTATTTTGAAAACTTGGCAACACACTCTTTCTTTCAAGACTTTGAAAAGGATAAGGTTGATGGTAGCATACAAAAGTGCAAGATGCATGATATAGTGCATGACTTTGCCCAGTTTCTTACAAAGAATGAATGCATGATCATGGAGGTTAATGGCGTAAATGAAGGGAGAATGGATTGTAGAAAAGCTCGCCACTTAACAATACTGGTTGCAGCACCTGCTCCATTTCCTGTCTCTATTTGCAATGCAGAACAATTGCGCACCCTCTCTATTCGACATGATGATAACAGAGGAATTGCTTCTGTCCTTCCTGTTTTATGCCGTCAGTTGACATGTCTTAGAGCATTGAATTTGAGGAATAGCTTAATTGAAGAACTTCCAGAAGATGTGGGAAAACTAGTACATCTAAGATATCTCAACTTATGTAATACCAATTTGAAGGAATTGCCCGAAACAGTGTCTAATCTATGTAATTTACAAACCTTGAACCTCGCAGGGTGCCAATGTCTTCAAAAACTGCCACAAGGGATTGGAAAACTTGTTAACTTAAGACATCTTGAGATTGATTGGACTTTAAGTCTACATGTGCTGCCAAAAGGAATTGGAAGATTAGGCCGTTCTCTTCGAACATTAAGCAGGTTCCTCATAGGTGCTCGTGATGTCAGTGAAGCATGTAAGATAGAAGACCTGAAAAACTTGAACTACCTTCGAAAGAAACTTTGCATAGAAGGACTGGGAAATGTGGCAGACGTTGGTGAAGCTGAGAGAGCACAGCTGAAATACAAAAGACACCTCCATGGCTTGGAACTTTGTTTCTCTGGTCAGCAAGTAGAGAGACGAATAGATGAAGATGTACTTGAAGCTTTACAGCCACATTCAGACATTGAAAATATATCCATCTTTTACCATATGGGCAGCACCATTTGTCCCAGTTGGATGATGTTGTTAGGCAGACTGAGGAAGCTTTCTCTTAAAAATTGTGAAAACTGCCAGCTTTTGCCGCCTTTGGGGAAATTGAAATCTCTTGAATCACTTGGCTTATTTCATATGAGTAGTGTTCAAAAGGTGGGTCTTGAATTTTTGGGATTAGAAACTGACAATGGAGGCTTAGTTTCATCCCCAGTTATTCTATTCCCACATTTGAAAGAACTTATTTTTGTTAACATGAGCAACTGGGAAACGTGGGATGGAATTATCACAAGGAGAGGAGAAGGAGATGTTGATATTAGAATAATGCCATGCCTTCGTTACTTGCATATCAATGACTGTCCAAAGCTGATGGTACTGCCGCGCTACCTGCAGACAACACAGCCACAAAAATTGACCATTTCTGGGTGCACATTTCTGAAGCAACATGTACTAGAGGGGGCAGGAGAGAATTGGGACAAGATTTCTCACATCCCAAATATCAAGTTTGATGATATCTATGTGCAAAAAGACAGCCATCGGGTCAACGCAGCTGACCCCATTTAGGTAGCTTTCTCTTGTTCTTGTGTTTCTGTTAAAGCTTCTATGGCCAAATGTTTTTCTTGTCAAAGTTGTCCTAATTTTACTTCCTGTATACGATTTTTAGACATTGATCTTATTTCCAATTGTAAATCCAAACTAACTTTTATACATTCAATCTAATTGCCCTTTATTTGCAACTATGTTCAAGAACTAGTGGCAGTGAAATCAACACAAAATGTCCAAAATCACCTTCAGTTTCAATGATAGTTGAACTTAATTGAAACAAAGAGGTTCTCATAGATAGGGTACTCATTGTATGCAAACATCCTAGTTTACCCTTTTTTTTCTTTTTCTCTTTTTTTTCCTTTTTTTTTGGGCTAATAAATTAATGGAGAAATTGATCTGATTCTTGAAAATGAGTTGTAGGAAAAATTTATATATGTGAAAAAGAAAAATCTAGGAAATTTAGGGTTTTTGAATTTAGACGAAGCCTACTCGTGGGTCACACGTGATGTAGGAAAAATTAGTGAATTTGTCTACTTGTGGTTGTGGTGGGTTTAGGGTTAGGAGGATGAGTGGATCTAAGGTTTAGTATTGTTGAAGAAAGGGTTATGGGGTTGTGTTAGGAATTAAAAGATGGTTTGATGAGTTATTTGAAATGACTTGATTCGGGGTTGTAAGGAAGAAGGAAAAGAGAGGATTTCATGGTGTTTAGGGGTTATATGAACAGTACCCATAAACAGTACCAAAAGAAAGAGATAAAAGAACAATAAGGCCAACGTTCCTCAATACTCAATACTCAAATGTTAAATGATTTTATTCATCAACCCATTCTTTTTTTGAATAAATTGAGTATAAATATATAGAATGACTCTTTCTTATACTATTAGTATTAAGGCTCCTAGTTTGACTAGTAAACTTAAAACCTCATAAAATGCCAACTTGGATTCAAAGAAAATAAAATCTAATTTATATTTGGTTAGGTACATTAGATTCTCTAATTGAATTCAAACACATGGTTGCATTAACCAATGAAACACAAACAATGTTATCTTTTCCAAGAATATTTAAATTCAATATATTTGAATTCAACTAGGAACCTAATATACTTGACCTAAGGAACTGTATCTAAGTTTTATCCTAACAACTATACATTTAGTGTTTTTGTAACGCTTAGAATTCTTATAATTATGGGCTTTTTCTTTTCTTTTCTTTTCTTTTTGTGGGGAAGTGTTTAGCTATTGACATTAAAGAATACTTATTAATTCTTATTTTTAGGCCTTAAAAGCTTGTGAGGTGAAGAGCTGTTGTCATTTGCTTCACTCATATAATTGGGTTCGGGCCGTGACACATCCAATCTTAGTTTTTTATTTTTATTATTATTTTTCCCCCCCAAATCCTTCAATTTCTTCTTGATTTTGTTCAATAGTTTTGATCTTTAGTTTTAGGAAAAATTAAAAATTACCCTCTATGGTTTACGGATTTATAATTTAGTGCGTGAGTTTTCCAAGTTATCACTAGAACACCTTGAAGTTTAATCTAAACTATAATAGTTAGAGTTCCATCCAAATTAAGAGATTTAATATTTTTGTTGACATATTTATTCTCGATTTCCTGTCTCTTGTTTTTCTTCCTCTGATTAACATGAACATTTGTCAGATATATTTAACTTGCCAAGTCTTCAATCAGCATCCAACGAACCTAGAAATCTTCCTGCATTTACTTTTCTTTTCCTTTTCTGTATTTTTACATAAACCAACTGAAATTTAGCTCTAAACCCAACATTCTCAAGCCCCGCTACCTCATTCCCATCAAAACAAAATGAACAGAAACTCTGATTTATTTCATGATCTAATATTTTCTTGGCAACCAAAACACAACCTAATACCAATTGTGTTGAGGTTTGGCTTGAATTGGCTTGTTGTACAAGGAATCCTACAACAACTAGAACTCCAATGAGTGTGGGGCAAGTAGTGTGATACTACTAGGGAAAGGATTCTTGAATCCTTTTTCTAGTAGAACTTAACTTAGTGAAGGTATATAAATATACCACCAACCCTTATGAAATAATATAGAGTGTAGTCCTCTCAGTGCCGCTGTTAATAGAGTGCAGAGCATTAGTTTTAGTGCGTGTTAGATTTGCCGTAAAGAAGAAGCTCTTGTGTCTTTTGTGTGAGAGAGACTAGGGTGTATTTGGGGTTTGGGTTTCTTGAGAGAGTCTTTGTGCCACAATTGTAATCTCTCTATTTTATAGTGAAAATTTCTCACTGTTGCCGCCCATGGATGTAGGCAAATTGCTAAACCATGAAAATTCTTAGCAAAGACAGCAGAGTAGATTTGGAAGAAATTAGAAGGTCTCTATATGAGAAAGAATCTGACGAACAAGTTGTACGTGAAGAAGCAAATTTACAGTTTTCAAATGAAGGACTGATCAGATCTGTTGGAGCATCTCAATGCATTTAATATGTTGATTACTCAATTGTCAAATTTTGGATTAAATCTTGAGGAAGAAGATAAAACGATACTTTTACTAGCATCGCTCCCCACATCTTTTAATCATCTAGTGACTATGTTGATGTACGGGAAGGAGACTTTCGAACTCGAAGAGGTGACTAGTGCTCTCCTATCACATTCTAAGATGAAGCAAGATGGTGATGATTCTCAAGGTGATGGACTTGTTGTATATTAAGAGTTGAATCGTAGTAGAAACAAGTCAAGAGGAAGCAACTCCAACAAAGAGAGATCTCAGTCTAGATCACGTACAAAGAATGATGTTAAGTGCTTTTGTTGTCACAAGAAAGGACAATACAAAAATCAATGCAAAGAGTTGAAACAACACCTAGAGGAGAGGAAGAATGAAAAGAAGGCCGCAGAATCAGCTAGTGTCGTTGAAGAAAAATCAGAAGACAATGAAGTTGATGGAGATCTACTTTCAGTCTTATCAAGTAATGATGCTTTATCAGAATCATGGGTTTTAGATTTTGCATGCTCCTACCATATGTGCCCAAGGAAAGAATGGTTTGACACACAAAGCCTTACAATAGTACGGTTCATAATGAGTAATGATGCTACATGCTTAGTTATTGGGATGGGTACTGTGAATATCAAGATGTTTGATGGAATTGTGAGAGTTTTTGAAGATGTTAGACATATTCCAGATCTCAGAAAGAATTTAAGTTCTTTAGGTGTGTTGACACCCCATTTTGTAACCATTAATTTTATTTTTTTGCACTTTAGTGCATAAAAGGGTAAAATGGTAATTTCACAAGTTTAAAAATTCATTAAAAATTCAAAGTTGGTCCATAAATTTAAAATCATATTTTAAGTGATCAAAATTGAATTAAGAATGAGAGTGCATTTTCCGGATTGAAAATTGGATCAAAAACCAAGATTTTATTAAGGAAATAAATTTGATTAGTTGAAATGATATATACCATAAGCTCACATGCATAAGATTAATTGTTAATTAATTTTATTCGTCCTCTAAAGGATTAAATTAAAATCAATTAATAAATAATTCCTATTAGTTTAGAACACCTTAAAATGGTAAGTATTCATGCACAAAATATTCATCAAAGGATAATTTTTAAATTGATTTATTTTTAACTAATGGGATAATTATTTTGACCAATAATTATCATATTAATTATTAATAAATTAATTAAAATCAAGAAATCTCGAATTCAGCGAAAGAAGGACTTCTAAGGCTGCGTTTGGATACTCTACTTTGGGAATGCATTCTAAAGAATGTATTTTTTGCTAAAAATAGTGCGTTTGATAAAATACTAAAATTATTTCTAAGAAGTGATTATGCTGAAGGGAATTGTGTTTGGTTGGTATTTTAGAGAATGCATTCTTCCTATTAAATAATATATTATTAGGATACATTATGTAATTAACAATTTTTTTATTAAATATCTTAATACAAGGGTAAAAATACATTTACTACCAATACAAAATTAACAAAAAAAAAAAATCATCAACAACTAAAAATAATCCAAAAAATAAAATTTTATGTTATGATTTAAATTAATGTCTACTAAAAAAAAAAGGGGGTCATAATTTGTGCACGTCCCCTTGCACACTTTTACAAAATTTGAACAATGTAATAAAAATATATAGACAAATGTGTATTGTGTGTGCAATAGAGATGTACACAAATCATTTATGATAAAAAAATATCGTAGACTTCCTCTAAACAAATTTTCACAATTCTACACTTTACATCAAACAAAGTGAACAAACAAATAAAACCAATTTAATTTTTTCCCTTTCGGTTTTTTCTTTTCTTTCTTTTCCCCTCCTCTTTTTTCCCACCATACACTCCCCTCCCCATTTTTTTTTTCTTTCCTTTTTTCCCCACCACCCACGTACTACACCTCCTCATTTCTTTTTTCTTTTTTCTTTCCTTTTTTTCCCCCACCACCCACGTACCCCCTCCCTTTCTTTTTACTTCTCCTCCATACATCCCCCTCACCTCACCCATCTCATTTTTTACTCTCATTTCCTCCTCACGGTTCATACCCTTCTCTCATTTATTTTTTTTCTTCCTCAGGCTTCAACCCCCCTCATGTCTCTCTTTTCCCCTTTATTTATTTATTTATTTATTTTTCACTTTTTTTGTTCTTTCTTCATCACGTTTGTGATTGTGTGTTTTTTATTTTATTTGTGATTCTAGATCTAGAGATCTAGTAGAAGTGGATCTGTTAGTGGTGAATTTTTTATTTTTTATTGTGTTGCTCTACATATTCTTTTCTTTGTGTTTTTTGTTTGTTTGTTTTTGTGTGTGTGTGTGTGTGTGGTTTTTTTTGTGATTCGATGCTCCAGTTTGTTGCTGCTTGTGATTTTCTGAATTTGTTTCATTGACTGTGCTGTGATGTGTTATTTTGTTGTGATTCTTGGTCTTGGATGTTTTTGTGAACATAAAAAGTGAACGGAAAAAAAATAAATCAATGGAAAAATCGTGCAAAAAAAAATTAAAAAACCGAGTGGTTGGAGCAATTAATGCTCCTGTTGGGTGGGTCTCATTTGCTTAAACAAAAATGAGAATCACAAGCCAGAATTAGAATCTATGTTCTTTTGGATTCTGACTTCTGCTCTAAGAAATGAGAATTTGTATTTTGCATTTCTCAAAATCCCAATCAAACACCTCAGATATTTTGTAAAATACATTTTACGCATAGAAATCCGAGCAATCACTTTTAAGTAGAGAATCCAAACACCACCTAAATCCACTAGAAGTTGACCAAAAGTGAAAAACCCGGAATTATTCTAAGCCCAATTCAGATTTGGATTCCAGCCTGTACACTAATCGGTATTTCGACCATAATTATTTACTCAGTTATCTGATTTAGTTGATTCAAATTAGGCTGGAAAGATGACATGATGGCTACAAATATGCATATAATGACCATCTCCAAATTCGAACGTTTAGAGGGTCAAAACGGGCCAGCAACCAGAGCCTAAAAATCAGCCAGAATTTCAGGATTTTCATGAAGTATATCCAATTTTCAAAACGCTAATGCACTCCCATGAGGTCAAAACGTGGGTAGGTTCATTTTAGGGCTGCCATATAAATAGAAAATATTCTCATTTTAACAGAGGTTGGAAAAATTCAAGAGATTTTTTTACAAAGGATTAGACTTTAGAATAAGAACACAAGTGTGTTCTTATATTCAAGTCCAGAGATTACAACAGCCATTTTTTGTAATCTCTATTTCCAATCTTTCAATTCTATTTTTAATCTCTTTTAATCAAATTTAACGGTTTTTCTCAATATACAATTTTCAGGACTGGATCTGGTATTCTCATTCAAGAGGCCGCATCCCACCACAATCAAATTCAATTCGGGACACTCATTCAAGAGGCTGCGTTCCAAAATGTACAATCCTTTCTTTTTTTAATTTAATGTAGCAACTTTAATTGTGTAGAATGCATGATTAGGTTTTAATTTTAATTGTATGATTAATTTTTAATGCACAATTTCTAGATTGTATTGTTTTCGGTTTCTATTTTGTGAATGATGCAAATTTGATTTTTCTAACATGTTGTACTAAAATTACAGCAACTTTAAATTATTATTTTTTTCATGTGAGATGCGTACTTAAATGATTTTAAATGCTTGATGATTAATCACTGTTTAATTTTTTCATTGCATGTACTATTGTGATGCTATGAATCAAATGCGAGTATGGTTTGCTTGAGCTTGTGAACTTAGACTAATGGATCTTTAGAGACCGACCTAGGTCAGGTTGGATGGGTGCTTAACACCTTCCCATCCAATCCCCTAGCCCTCGAACGCTAATCTTAGGGGAAATTCGATTAGTTCATGTATCCTTTTACTTTTGTTTCTAGATTGTATTTAGGACACACAGCCTTGTAATTTTATTTTTCCTTAGATTGTATATAGGGCAAAACCATGTAATTTGTCTATTTCTCAAAACATTGTATTATTTGTTTCATCAATAAACAAAAGATTGTACTTTTTTTCTTAGCTTTATATATATATATATATATATATATATATATATATATATATATATATTATAAAATTAGGTGGTGACTCCATTGTAAATTCCCCTAAAGATTAGGATGGAAAACAGTATAAGTAACTAATTTTTATAATCATGTTTAGGCCTTTTTTGGTCAAGGGTCGTGGTTCTCACAAGGAGTATTGGATGACTTGGGTTATTCCTATTCATCAAAGGGTGGAGTCATGAAGATTACTAAAGGTACCTTGTTAGTAATGAAGGGACGGAAAGTAAATCAACTATACAGACTGATCGGGAACATAGTTGTAGGTGGAGCTGCAGTTATCACTTCGACAAAGTCTAGCACAGATGACACAAAATTATGGCATATGCGACTTGGCCATATTGGTGAGCGTGGCATGTTAGAGTTACAAAAGAGAAACTTGTTAAAGGGAGTGAAGACCTGCAAGCTAGACTTCTGCAAGTATTGTGTGTATGGGAAGCAGCCTAGAGTCAGTTTCAAGACAGGGTCTCATACTAGTAAAAGTGTTCTTGATTATGTCCATTCACATGTTTGGGGGACAGTTTCAGTTTCTTCTCACAACGGTGCTCACTACTTCGTCAGTTTCATTGATGACTACTTTGGGAAGGTGTGTATTATTTTTTAAAGTGGAAGTTTGAGGTATTTAGCATATTTAAAAAGTGGAAAGCGCAAGTTGAAAATCAGACTGATAGAAAAATAAATACCTTAGAACTGGTAATGGCCTAGAGTACAAAGACAAGGAATACTTAAAGTTCTGTGAATCAGAAGGTATTACTTATCACTTTACACCACAACAAAATGAGGTTGCAGGGAGAATGAACAAAACCTTAACAGAAAAGGCCAGATGCATTAGATTGAATGCAGGGTTGTCTAAGGTGTTTTGGGTAGAGGCAGTTAACACGGCAAGCTTCATTATCAAAATATCTCCCGCAGCTAGACAATGATTTCAATATTCCACAAGAGGTCTGGTCAAGAAAACCAGTTGATTACTCAAGTTTGAAAATCTTTGGTTGTCCAGCTAATGTGCATGTGCAGAGTGGAGAGCGTACAAAATTGGATCCAAAGTCAAGAAAGTGTATATTTCTTGGTTTTGAGAAAAACATTAAAGGTTATAGGCTTTGGGATCTGATCTCAAAGAAAAAGGTGATCAGCAGAGATATCATATTTGATGAAACCTTTATGTTGAAACAAAATGAAGCAGAAGTATGTGAAGATAGCCCAAAGGAGAAATCAACAGTTGAGGTGGAGTTTGATGAGGATAATTTACCTAGTGATAAGAATAATGATAAGGACGACTCACAGCAGCAAGAAGAGCCTTATTCAATTGCTAGAGGTAGAGGGAAGCGAGTTCACAAAGCACTACAAAGATATGGTTAGCTTTGTTCTTATCACTAGTAGTGGAGATCCATTGTCTTACAAGGATGCTACAAACAAGAAATATAGTGATAAATGGCTTGTAGCAATGTCAGAAGAGATGGAGTCACTACAGAAGAACAAAAATTGGGAATCAGCAAAATTGCCCAAGAAAAAAAAGGCTATTGGCTGCAAGTGGGTATACTATAAGAAAAAAACATTGTCAGAAGAGAAATGTCATATATCTTTGTCGAAGATTCACACTAATGAGAATGCTTTCTGACATGTTGATGAAGCCAGTGCCTAACGGACAAGTTCAAGCATTGCTTGGACTTGATTGGTGTTCGCAGTTTGTGATAGCCCTGAAGGGCTAAGGTGGAGACGATGGAGGAGTTTGGTTCGTGTAGCTTGAACTAATTCAAGCCAAGGTGGAGATTTGTTGAGGTTTGGCTTTAATTTCCTTGTTGTACAAGGAATCCTACAACAACTAGAACTCCAATGAGTGTGGGGCAAGTAGTGTGATACTACTAGGGAAAAGATTCTTGAATCCTTTTTCTAGTAGAACTTAACTTAGTGAAGGTATATAAATATACCACCAACCCTTGTGAAATAATATAGAGTGTAGTCCTCTCAGTGCCGCGGCTAATAGAGTGCAGAAGCATTAGTTTTAGTGTGTGTGAGATTTGCCGTAGTGTTGACACCCCATTTTGCAACCATTAATTTTATTTTTTTACACTTTAGTGCATAAAGGGTAAAATGGTAATTTCACAAGCTTGAAAATTCAAAGTTGGTCCATAAATTTAAAATCATATTTTAAATGATCAAAATTGAATTAAAAATGAGAGTGTATTTTTCGGATTGGAAATTGGATAAAACACCAAGATTTTATTAAGGAAATAAATTTGATTGGTTGAAATGATATTTACCATTAGCTCACATGCATATGATTACTTGTTAATTAATTTGATTGGTCCTCTAAATGATTCAATTAAAATCAATTAATAAATAATTCCTATTGGTTTAGAACACCTTCAAATGGTAAGTATTCATGCACAAGATTTTCATCAAAGAATAATTCTTAAATTAATTTATTTTTAACTAATGGGATAATTATTTTGACCAATAATTATCATATTAATTATTAATAAATTGATTAAAATTAAGAAATATCGAATTCAACCAAATAAGGACTTCTAAATCCACTAGAAGTTGACCAAAAGTGAAAAAACTCTGAATTATCCAAAGCCCAATTCGGATTTGAATTCCAACCCATACACTAGTCGGTATTTCGACCATAACTTTTGTCTCAATTATCCGATTGGGTTGATTTAAATTGGGCTGGAGGGGAGGAGTCTCTAGATCACCTTTTTTTTTTTTTTTTTTTTTTTTGTCCTATATCCTGAGGAATTTGGTTTGGTTCCAAATGGGCTATCCACTCAGATTGTATTGGTGTTTCTTCCTGCCAAGAGCTGCTAGCATTTGTGTGTGACCCGCTAAAGTCCACTAATGCACCCCTGGAGGATAAGGATTTGAAATTGCATACCATTGTTCAGTTTGCTGCAACCTTTGATTGCATATGGAATTTAAGGAACCAAGTGGTTCATAAAGATCATCAAATCAACATTGTCAAGACAATCCAGGCACTGGAGTCCTGAATTGCTGAGCACATTTTGAACTTAAAGGAGCACGCCTTTGCGATTGAGGATGCCATCGAGTCTAAAGAGCTCCACCCCACTGATACCTTTATTTTGAATGTGGATGCGGCTGTTTCTTCCCTCAAAGCCACCGTTGCTGTGGTGGCCCGTGATCTGAATGGTAACTTAATTATGGCTTGGGCCAAGCAATCCCAAAGTTGTGACCCAATGGTGGCTGAGTCCTCAGCAATCAACGGGGCACTCCATCTCGCATTGGATAATGGATTCGATAAATTTTTCATAAAGAGCAACGCCAAAAACTGTATTGAAGATCTTCAACTACCTCTTGAGCACCCATTCCTTGTCGGTTTATTATTAAAAAAAGTTCTCATTTTAATTTTTTTAAGTTTCAGTGGATAAGAAAAGATGCGAACCATACAACTCATGCCTTAACTAAGGTCGCCTTATCGCTTGATTTACCCCTATGTTTTAATTTGGAAAATCTCCTTCCCCCTGTGAAAGAGGCCTGGTTTAGAGAATTGTTCGCTTCCACTTCGTAATGAAATTCCCATTTAGCAAAAAAAATATAACATATCCACATTTCCAACAGCATCTGTTTCCCTATCATAGGGATAAACTAAACCCTTAATCATTCCATCTTCCTAATATTTGACACTTCCAACAATCTCCCACCGTTTCACTATCACGACAGAATCCGAAAGTAATTTTTTGAGTCCATAAAACAAATTGAAGTAAACTCATATCCATCAAGTAATTAACTTTTCAAGATCAACCAATCCACAGTATATAAGAAATGAAAGGAGAAAATACTAGATATAAATTAAAAGAACTCATCTTAAATCTTTTCATGCAATACTGATAAGATTTATTTTACACTTAAGTTAATATGACATGATTTTGTTTTAAATTTTCTCCCTAAACATGGGTTCAAAATTTCCTCTTATAACATGGATTAGGCACCTCATAGTAGAAATATTAATCGTATGAGGAATCAGCTGTCTCAGTACCTTCTTTTCTTTGTTTCAGTGGTTTGGAATTGCATTTTTTCAAAGTACTACTTTTTAAACCTCATTTTTCTAGGTACAACTTTTAACCATTTTTTCAAAAAGCTGAAAATAATGTGTACAAAACGGACACAAATCACACACACCAACATCAAGCAGTCATTAACACCATTTACAACAATAGACTAAATAGCGTACAAGAGTATCCACATACATAACAAGTGAGCAAAACCTAAATAATCAAAGCCAATTAGAGTTCCTAAACATGACTCGCATTGTTTCAATATCCTATGAAGAGCAAAAAGGCTGGAGAAAAACAAAGAAAAAGGTGCAGCTCTTCTATCATTCCCCTAGGCAAGGGCTCAACCTTACCGCCAAATACTAGCCACGACTACAATCACTTCCTATACAGATGCTACAAGGGGAAACAGAAGACAAACAAGAAAGCTTGAAGAAGAATAGGGTAAACACAGAAATCAGCAAGAAGTTCAAGTAGAGCCGTCTAAAAGGAAGAAATCAGATCATCCAGAACAAGGCACACAAAAGTAAATTATGGAGCACACTATTGTGCAACTAGAAGTTCAGTAAACCTTCACACCCAACAACACCAATTTCTCTTTGTTATCTCAGAATGATAGAGGCTGCCGGTTGTTTACTAGGGATTTAGTCAGCTGTCCAGCTCTGCTCCACTATTTCACGCACTCTTCGGTTGTATTCCCGCTTATTCTCACTAAACATGCGAGCTGCTTCAGAGTTCGCAGGAGAGTTCGGATTTGGATCACAGAGCAGGGACTGGAGAAAATGATAACAAATATGCCTTCTTAACATTAGCATAGTATCATTTACATGCAAAAAAAAATGAATGCACAGCATCAATGGGAACCTTATAAGCACCTGTTCAATCATAATTTACATGAAATACATGCGGCAAGCATATGGAAAATTGATGTCAGAAAGCTATATAAATAACCAAATAAATCATAAGATATAAATATAAAATAAATAAAATAAAATAAAAAAACCATAGCATTCTGGTGAATCTGTTCACCGTAACAATAATTTTTTCCTACATAAGTTATCATGGTACCATCAGAAGATCAGTTATTCTTGATCTGTTGATTTTGAAGTTGGAATTTGGGAATGGATGGAATTAATGTCAAGTCCATAAGGGTAGACATACCCAACCCATTTCTAACATCTGTGATATGAGGTATCCAGATAAATTTTGCTTGTTGTATCAAGACCCCTTTAGAAGGGTGCAGGGGTCTACACTCTACAGATCAAATTCTCCCATTATCTAGCATCTTGTCATATTCATACAGTGGAGGGATCAGAAAGCATCCTATGTTATTGACTAAAAGCCATGCCATTAAAAATTGAATGGCGACTCCAATGGAATGCAATGTCAAGAAAAGGTAGCAGTTAAGATTGTGATTCACCATGGAAGATTGATTTGCTCTTACTTTGCAAATTCGCCAATTCAAAAATTATTTTATGGGGCCCACGTGTGAAGTGCAATTAAAGTAAAAGTTGTGTGGTTTTAAAGGTCCAGGTATGAGTCTTTTAGGGTTAAAACAATTTTTTATTTGGGTTTTTATATTATGTTTTATTTGGTCATTCTAGAGTCAAGCGTATTTTAGTAATTCTACAATTGTTGGGTATGGGCAATAATTATGGATCTTGTGTTTTATTTTATTAATAAGTAAGTCTTATTTGTTTCATGGGTCTTTATGTGTGGGTTTTGGGTCAATTCAATTAGGTTTTGGTATATTAATAGTAGGGTTTGGTTTAAGAGTTAGGGACTATATAAGTGTTTGTATTGTACTCAAACAAATTAGAGCTGATTAATAAAGTATTGAGTGTACTATTGGACAACTTTTTCCTTTTGTTTTCTTCTTGTTTTTTTCCATATAGCGCTTTCCTTCCTCTAGTTCGAGAGTTGCACAGCAAGAAAGGGGCTTCCATTAGCATTAGTAGTAGTAGTTTGCACTCATCCGCTCTTGCCTAATTTTTAGCTTTTTGATTTTTGAGTATGGAGGCACGTTGGCCTTAGAGTTCTTTTCCTTCTTCTCTTCTTTCTTGTGGGTACTGTCACAGATACTATTCACAGTTTTCTAAAAAAATTATGTTTCTTTTTTTCTTCTGTTTTCACCCAGAAGATCAATTTTTTTCTCTTTGCACCTTAACCCTTCTTCTAAAAGGGTTCTAAACCCAAATCCACAAATCCTCCTTACCCTAAACACACCACAACCACACATAATTTGTCCTACGTCAGATTGCCTTCTTTCTTGAGTAAACAAAATACCATTTTTTTTTTATTAGTAGAGTAAACAAATTACCATTTAACCAGCATAAAGTTCCACAGATCATTCACCATGTATATTAATTAAGCATCTATGTACACCAACTGTAAGGCCGTACCATTACAAATCCATTGACCAGCAAAGGCCTTGTGACCTTGGATGCTCTTTGGATTTTGCTGGATCCTCACAGAAGATATAACATCTGAGCACTAATCTTAGGGATGTAACTCAACTGGGCTTGAAATTTAATTTTGTGCTTTCATTCATTAAAAAAAATAAAAATTAAGCTTTCTGTTTTTGTCTATTTAACCAAAGAAAGATAAAGAAAGGGACATCTAGAAGTCTGTGCTAACATTTCAACAGATACCAACAAGGAGAAACCTTACAAGTTCTCAATCACAAAAGTCAATTGCATGAAATACACAGAACACCATCTTTCAAAGTGTCATCAGGAAACAAAGCAATTCTTTCCATCTAAAAAAAAGGGGGAAAGAAAGATGTTTCACCTGAATAGAAGTGAGTATAGCTGCAACGTCATATATAGGACTCCACTGATTTTGTAAAATATCCAAGCAAATACTTCCATCTGCATAAACTGATCAAATCCATTGACACACAGTGGTGAGTTGGTGATCACTACTAAAATTATAAAACCAAAATAAATCCAAAAGGTAAATTATTACAAAATTATAAAGAAATAATAACAAAAAACAATTTTCAGAAACTAATGGCTAGCAATCTATTTTTGATTAAGCTCATTGACATACTATTTGGGTGAAACATTCGTGAGACAAAGCGGACAGTTGGAGGTTTATTTGGGTAATCCTCTGTGAATTGCAGGGTCAGCTTGAACGTACCTGAGAAAGCCCAATAAAATACAAATATCATGAATAATGAGGTGCAGCAAATGTGAATTAAAAATATGAAAACAATGAGTAAATCCAGCAATATGTTGATAAAATTGTTTAAGTAATCCAGCTATCAATTTTAATGAAGTTCATTATGAATGCAGAACAAAAAATATAAACTTAAAAAATGTAGTAGATGCTTGAGCTATTACAGGCAACTGCATTAGTCAAAAAGAGAAAGCGACCAAAATTTGAATTTTATATTTTATATTCACAGTTCAGGACGAAATTTGAAGCACTGTGATAGGATCTTGATGATTCCTATCTATTTCACTCAATTCAATCTAATGCTCTCACAATTAAAGTGTTTAATAGATCAATTAGAGATGATCAATCTCCAGAAATTATAGAAGAACTAAGAAGAAAAACTAAGTAAACTATTCAATTCTCATAGATGATTTGAAAGATAGAGTATATGAGCTTATGTAGCTCGAGGTGCATGGCCAGCTTGTATCCAAGGCCCTCATTGGCTGTTACAGATCAGACTTCCTATTGGTTCCTTTAGATCATAACAAACTAGGTACTACCATGATTAAGCACTAACTGCCTGAGTACAAGTAGGAGCAGCCTAGGATGTAACCAACTAGGTACAAGTCCCTACTACACAATCTAACAAGCTGTGTACAGATCTTATCAGCCTGCACTAATTCATTAAAAGAAGCAATGCATGGAATTAAGGAAATGACAAGTATTAAGTAGCTAGACCCGAGACAAGTTAATCATGCTTAGGGTAGGGTCTTAACACACTGCCAAATCAATACCAATGGCAATACTAGGAAAAAAAAAATATTATCCTTCATGTAGACATCACAGTTCAGGATGAAATTGAAGCACTACCAAATCATCACTAATGGCAATACTAGAAAGAAGTCATCCTTCGCACAGACATGTGATTCCAATTAGGACTGTCGAACCAAAGCCGAAAACAAGAAAAGCCGTCGGACCTGGCCCAGCCCAATCAAAAAGATCAGCTCCAAAACAAAACCCAGTTGGCAGCGGGTTATAGACTTTAAAATCCAATAAATCGGGTCAAGTGCCGGGTTTCTTACCTGATAGACCCGACCCACCCGTGATTCGTTATAAACTCATGCCTTTCTATGTGTCCAACTCCCCTTAATTCTGATAAGTGCTTTAATGCTAGAGAAAAATAAATAAGATATGCCATGTACCTTTTTTCTGGATATGTATTGTTTATCGTTGGCTCTTAGTTACCCAGTCGACAAGAAACAGAAAGAAACTAAAGGCTTTCCATTTGTCTTTTTTTGGGCTAGGAACAAGTTCTGCCAGAAATTCAAATGAAAAATGGTTTAATCCAGTGTTGATAGAAGAGTGGAGGTCAAAGCAGAAAAGGTTCAGTTCTTATCACCAAAGCACATGGGAATTAGGAACTCAAATTGATCCTGTAAAAGAAGAATTACTGCCAGTTGTCATCCACTGATTCATCCCAATGAATTGGAACTCAGACCAGCACAAACCCTTTGTAGAGACTAGAATTACTGATCCAATCCCTCAAAGCTGACCTCAAGTTTCTCTCAGTCACCATAGATGGCACCCATCTATACCCCATAAGTTCCTCTGATGTGTAATTTCTCAGCCGGGACTCAATGGAAAAGCACTTTTCTCAGTTCCCTCTATACAAGATCTGCAATATCTATTTCCCTCTTACTCTTCCTTCTTTTCTATTTTAGGAATTTTTTTAATGGAAATCCAATGTCAGTTCAGTATATAAGTTTGGACATGTATCAAAATGTATATCATGCCACATGAGAGTCATATGACTGAAATTCTCCAATTTTTGTCGACCAACGAGAGGTTTATATGCAATAAGTTTAACAGGAATCACTGCATTTTACCCAAAAAAATTAATGCATTGAGAGTAGTAGACATACGACATTGTTAACAGAAATCTACGGAAACCATAGATGTGCCCAGACTCTTTTAAAAGAATACAAATTACAAGGAGAGAAAATCTATGAAATCAACAAAGGATGAAAGGACATTGATGGGATGCCACCCAAGGCATGCATGAAATAATACAAGGACCGCAAGGTAGACTCTTTGATTACAAAACTAGGGCAGCTCCATCGAAGACCCTCTAGTTTCTTTCATACCACACACCACGATTTTAGAGTCTGCAAAGGTAATAAACAAGTGTGTAGATTGAATATAAATCTTAAAGGACAAAGAGTGCCCCTCCAAGAGTCTCCTTTTAGTCACTGAAAAGAAAAAAATAATAATTGATGGTTGTATCAGCATTTCGGGCCCATTATTTTTTCTTTTTGAAAAGTGAAGAAAAGGAAGTATTATACCTCTGCTGGTAACAAGATTATCTGCAAATTTAACCTTGCTTACTGACATTTACATTAGAAGAAATGGACACTGAATCACCTTTTTTTCCAAACTTCTCCTTTGTGCCATTTATACTTAATGAAGGTGAGACTTTAAAAGTGAAGAATTATCAGCTTATTAGGGAACATAAAACATGCTATGCTAAAGCTGCATATTTTAATGACAGAACTCTTGAAATAGAGGCCAAATGATACATGGGCATAGAGCACAAACATAAATTAGGTCCAAATTGCATTTTCTTTTGATTACTCTATTTCTCAGGTATAAGCAAACAGCACCCACTGATTTTTTTTTTGTTTGACTGGTAAGTTACACACAAACCCTAAAACTCTTGAACCCATGACCTCACCCTCCCTCCTATTGTTTTCATTTGACCTAGAGCCACACAATAATTAACAGTAATCCCAATACAATATATAAAAATCTGAAAAAAAAAAAAAAAAAAAAAAAAAATCCCAAACTCACAAGGAACTATCGAATTTTCTAACATCACGACCTAATGCTTGTTTGTTTGAAGACAGAGGAAGAAACACAAAACCCATTTGAGCAAAAGACAACCAGAATGGCCAAAATCAAGATTTTTATCGTAAACACACCCATCATCAACGAAATCCCAAAACCATGCACAGCCAAGAACCACATACGCCCAAACAATATATAAATACTCGACTCAAATATAAATGAAAATGAAATGAAAAGGAATAAAAGCAGTTCAATATATAAATTCAATGAATTGGGAATTACCCACCTCCATCCCAAGGGGTATCATCAGGCCTAAACAAGAAAATCACAGAAAACGAAACAAACATAAGAAATCAAAAAAAGAAAACAAAGACATCATAGTATAGAAAAAGGAAAATGAAGAGATACCCAAAAATGACAGCATTCCAAAGCATGATGTTGTTGTCCTGAGGGGCCCCACTGATACCAGCAGGTGGATCCTGCTGAAGCCGCTTGAAATCTCTCATCAGCCGCTTCCTTGATGGGGTCGACATGATTCGCTGACCCTCTTTCTGATTCCAATTCTTTAGAGAGATCTAATCTTTACAAAATCTCAAACAAAGATGGAAAGAGACGAGGTGGGTTGGGGTTTCGGAAAAAGGGTTTTCTGTTTCAGAGAAGAGCTCGTCCAACCATTCTGTACCGTGCCAAATTGGAACCAATAACAAATATCTTATATTATTATATTCAACATTAATTAAATTCTTATTTATTAAAAGACAAAACTTAGTTAAGATTTTTTTTTTTTTTTTTTTTTGGTCTTCCCTAATTAATTCAAATACATTGTTACATTTATTAATAAAATACAAATCATTTTCAATAATAATTAAATATTATGTAATGATGTGTTTGAATTTAATTGGAAAACCTAATGTAGTATATCTAAAAAACATAAATTTTACTATTTATTAAATGTTTAACACCAAATTAGAATTTATATATCTATTCTATATACCTAAATATTGCTAAAAAAAATACATTTTTAAAAATTATTATTTAAAATATTATTGTTTTGAATTTTTTTAGCAACATAATAATTTTTACAATTCATGTTTTAGAAACATGAATTCAAAAGCTAAAATTGTGTTGTAGGAAGTAAAAATTTGAAAACCAATTACAAATTGTCTCTTCAAATTAAGTGACAAATTTTAAATTTACATGTGTCACTAAATTAATTAAATTAAATATCAAAAAGCAAATTAAATGGTGTCATGTGTCATTAAGCCTGTGTTTGGATCCTCTATTTTGGGAATCATTTTAGAGAATATTCCTGCTAGAATCATTATGAGAATATTCCTAATGCATTTTGTTGAAAATAGTGCGTTTGGTAAAATATTGAAATTATTTAAAAAGTGATACTGAAAGGAATTGTGTTTGGTTGGTATTTTAAAGAATATTCTTCCTATTAAATAATATTATAGTTACATTATGTAATAACATTTTTTTTTTTAAATATCTCAATACAAGGCTAAAAATACATTTACTACCAATACAAAATTAACAATTAATAAAGAAATAAAGATTATGTTTGATTTAAATTAGTCTACTAATAAAAAAAAAAGGTCATATTTGTGCATGCACAATTTTTTAAAATTTGAACAATATAATAAAAAAAATATAGAGAAATGTGTATTGTGTTCATGATATACACAAATTTTATGATAAAAAAAACATGATATCTTATAAATAAATTTTCACAATTCTAATTGCACCAAAAGAACATACAAATAAAATTGTTTTTTCCCTTTCAAAATTTTTTTCTTCTTTCTTTTCCACTCCCCTTTTTTCCCACCATACATGTAAACCCCACTCCCCATTTCTTTTTTTTTTCCCCACCACCCATGTACCCCCTGCCTTTCTTTTTTCTTCTCCCCCACCACACACATACATCCCTCCACCCATCTCATTTTTTTTCTCTCATTTCCTTCTCACAGTTCACACCCCTCCCCCATTTCTCAGTTTTTTTTTTTTTTTTTTATATATAACATCCAAACATTACAAATAAAAGAAAAAAATAATGTGACATAAAATCCAAACATTACAAATAAAGTGCTGAAAAAGTACATAAAAGTTTACATCAAACAAAGAAAAAAACATTCAAATGACTTCATCAATTAAGAAAATGAATACTTTTTCAAAGATAAAAAAAATAAAATTAAAAAGGGAACACATAAAAAAAAAGAGAAAAAGTAGGGAACAAAAAGAGGGAAGGAAAATAAAAGAAAGAAAGAGAAAAATTAAACAAGGAAAAAAGAGTTGTTCAAATAATAAACTGTTGTGTGTCCCATTTCTTTACAAAAATTAAAAGTAAATAGAATAATCCAAAATATTTTGGATTCTGACTTCTGCTCTAGAAATAAATGCAAAATCATTCTGCCTAAATGCATTTTGCATTTTCAAATTCAACCAAACAAATTTTTTGGTGCATTCTATCATAAAAATCCGTGAAATCACTTTTAAGTAGAGGATCCAAACACAGGCTAAATCAACAAATTAAAAATTCTCACATGTCACTTGGACCCACAAAATCAAGATAAGTGTTTCTTCCAACCATATTGGGACACTTATAATTGATAATTATCTCCAATAAAAATAATAAAGAATGAGACAAATATCAACGAGTCCTAGTGGGATTCTTAAATTTTTGGCCAATCAAAATTGATCATGTGTCTTCCAAAGTACTAATTTCAGAAGGACTCTTCCTCAAAAGGACTAGTTTTAAGTAGACTTTTCTTCATGAGACCATTATAAAGAGAGGCATCCTAACTCATTTGACATCAATTCTCCAAGCATCAAAACTCTGGCAAAATTGCTCCAAAGAGTCTTTGAGGAACGCTTAAAGATTTGACTCCAAATTCAAAGATATTCAAAGAACACTCAAAGATTCGAAAAACACTCAAAGAACATTCGAAGATTCGAAGATCCTTGGAAGAACACGAAGAACGAAGAATTTCTAAAACATGCCAAAGCCTAGAAATTTGTCAATCAATTCAGTTCAATCCAAAAAGTACGATTCATAAAGCCCTCAGTCGAAGTCAATATTGAAGAGAATAATCAGAGGGAAAAAGAGAGATTCTATTTCACTATATATTTAAATCAATAACATTTGTTGCAAATTATTTTCATTCAATTACACATTTGAAAATTTATTGTCTACAAATTTTTGGCACGCCCAGTGGGACAATCTTTACCTCTCATCTCTACTCTTCATCAACTTTCATGGTTGTGAACCTTCTGAAGACAAATGTGAATATCATTCAAGTGCCCAAGGGCATAGCCTGAAATCTTGTGAAGATTTCAAGAAGGAAGTAACCAGTTTAGCTGCTAGGGGAATCATAAGAAGGAAAACAACTGAGTCAGCAAAAGATTGCATGATGATTAATCAACTGAGGTTCACATCGCACGAGAATATTGAATTTCCAAGCCCGTATGGAAAAGAAAAAAGAGGATTTTGAAGAATATTGTAAGAGGCAGAAGACACAGAAGGAAGAAAGTAGTTCATCCGAAAGTCGGTAGACAACAATAATAGTTCCAAAACCCTCGTAGAATTTTAAGCACCACTCCGTTGGTCATCCAGTTTCCTATTCAAGAAAGAGATGAAGTACAAGCTACAACCGTTTCCACTTTGCAACCCAGCCGAGTGTTTCAAATGTCACAATTCAGTTACCTCGACCATTCGTATACAAGGATGATTGTCAAGTCCCTTGGAATTACAGCATGCAGATTGTAACCACCCGAGGAACTAAATGCAAAGTGGAGGAACCAGATGTTGACAATCTCTCTTCAGGTTTAGGAGGTATTACTAGGAGTGGAAGGTGTTATACCTCGATGGAACTAAAGAAAAGAAGAAAGGAGTTGGGAAAAACAGTTGAAGAACCCTAAAAGAAGAAAGTCACAGAAGAGGAAGTAGAGGATTTCTTACGGATCATCAAAAATAGTGAGTACTGTGTAGTCAAACAGCTTAACAAAATGCCCGCCCATATCTCAGTATTAGCCCTTTTGTTAGCTTCTAAAGTGCACAAGAAAGCTTTGGTGAAAGTGTTGAATATGGCTCATGTGCCTGAAGACATTAGTGGTCCATCTTTTGAAAATATGGTGACCGTTATTTTAGCTACCAATCAATTATCTTTCTCCGATGATGAATTGCCACCAGAGGGCAGGGGCCATGTGAAAGTCGTACACATAACCGTGAAGGCGAGAGAGAAGATCGTTGATAAGGTTCTCATCGACAACCGGTCAGCTTTAAACATGTGTCCTATGGCCACATTGGACAAGTTGGGAATCGATCAGTCTAGCGTGAGACCTAGTAACATGATAATCAGAGCATTTGATAGAACTCGTAGGGAGGTGTATAGGGAAATCAACCTATCTGTGGAGATTGGCCTGCAGGCTATAACATCAGCTTTCAAGTCTTAAGGTTAGACTCACCCTACAACATGCTGTTAGGTAGGCCATGGTTGCACATAGCCAAAGCTGTACCATCCTCTCTAAACCAAAAAATGAAATTCATTGTTGGAAACAAGTTGGTCACAATCTTGGCATTAGAAGCTATTTCGATCTACAATGATTCAACTATTCCTTATATTGATGGCAATACCGCACCAGAAGCATCCTTCCACAACTTTAAGTTTGTTTCAGTGATTCACAAGGTAGCAACAGTCAAGCCAAAGATGTCGGAAGCGGTAATGATGGTGGCAAAGGAATTTATCAGAGCTGGTTTCTAGTCGGGTCAAAGGCTTGGAAGCTCGAACCAGGGGATGTCCGCACCAGTGGCTTTAAAAGAGAACAAAGATGGTTTTGGGCTCGGGTATGTCCCAGCCCAAAAAGATCACCAGTAGGTGATTGAAGCATGAAGACAAAAGACTTTGGCTAGGCTCAAAGGTGGAAGAATGCCAGAGAAAAAGATGGCCATTCCTCACATCCGGACCACATTCCCAGCTTCTGCCACAGTGATCCATTCCAAAGAAGCAATGCAACCAGAGGATGTAGAAGAAGATGAGCTGATACTCTTGTTCGCTGAAGACTTAGGAATTAATGTTTCCACTAACGAAGAGATTACTCCACCTATTCGTCTTTACCAGCCTGGGGAAGCTTCAGGAAGCTGAACCGTTACACCTCTACCAAAGATGATTTTCAGTAGTAATGAGTAAGTAGTACCCTGGTGTAGATACCCCATTTTTGTACCTACCAAAATCCAGAATCCTCAGTCTCGATGATGATACTATCTTGTCTATCACAATGCAACTTTGAACAATGAGCACGAGAAGAAAGTTTAGAAAGGCCTACAAGCTCAAAACCAAAGCCCAAAAGCCTAAACTTAAGCTTAGAAAGCATATGCCTTTTCCAAGTGGCGTATACATCTTCAAAAATGCATATGCCAGTCAAACATGCTCCACTTAAGGCTGAGTGCCTCGAAGGGGCGTACGCAACTTTGAAGCTGCATACGCGACAGTTAAGGCAGCGTACGCCACTTCGAGACATATCCTACATATCGCTCGTTTTTCCATACGAGTCTCAACCAGCCATCTGGGGAGTTGACAAGGGTCAACTAGGGTTTGAGAATTCTGACCATGCCTACCATCACCCTCCATTTCCACTATATATACACCCTCATTTCACCATTTCAAGAGGCTAGAAGATCCTTACTAAAACCCTAGCCAAAACTATAGTCATTTTCCCCCAGAACTTTTGGTTACATAAGCTTCTTGAGAGATTGGTTATTTTTCCTAAGTTTTATAACGAAGAAGACGAGCCTTTTTCTCAAGAGGTCAAACATACCCCCCCTTCCAAAAACTTTTCTCAAATCAAACAACGAGGTTGTGATAAGTAAACAACCGAGAGACCGGTTAAGAAAAGCTACCTACGACTAGGTAGGCAAGAGGGGGAGAAATGGATCTTCTTGATAGTCCATTTTGCCCACCTTGAATCTTTTCCCTTATATTTATTCTCATTATTTCAGTTGAATAGTAGTTAAAATTGTTTGTTTTGATTATTGTTCATTTGAAATTCCATTCTCCCGTGCCTAATCTATGGTTTCCGAACAGAGAAACGCATGCCACTCTCAATGAGCGTATGCTTCTTTGGAGGTGGCATACGCTACTTCACCCAGAAACCTTACTCCTCTTTTTCTTTTGTATATTTGCTAACTTTTATTGCTCATTTGTGATTTTTTTTTTTTTTTTTTTTTTTTTTAATCATGATTACAATGAGGCCTATAGAGTTGGACTCCCAAACTCAAGAAACCCAAGGGTTTCACATAGAGTTGGCGAGGTAAAGCTCAAGGATTAAGCCGAGTTTCATATTCAAAGTGTTCATTGTTCATTATACATTCAAAAGACCCCATGAAGAGTCCCCCATTCAAACACTCATCCAAGGTCTCCGGATCTTATCTGGGGGTGATAGAAGAGACTCTAGGGTCACATAAAAATTGTTCATGCATTTCCTAACTTAGGTCTTATGATGGGTCTCCATTCAAATGCCTATCCAAAACCCTCGGGTTTTGTGTAAAGGCAGTAGAATAGACTCTGGGACCATGTCCATAATTGGCTCTTCTTAATCTTCAAATCAGATGATGAACCTAAATTCTCATAAGGACGTCAAGTCTCTGACCCCAATAGGGAGTAAATGAGAAAGGTTCTAGGGTGGTATATAATCTCTTTTTCTTTTTTCTTTTCTTTTATTTTTTTTATTTATTTTTTTTTACATTCATTGAATACTATATTCTTAATGTGTGATGTCATATGCTAAGATTATGCTTCTATCTCACATGTTCATGTCTTTCGTCATTTGTATGTTATCCCATAGCATGCTCCCCCATAACATGGTACCCATAATATATGTCTGAAATATTTCGTGTTATAATCTCCCAATATCTGTACATTATTTTGTATGTCTTTCTGTATCATATCTCCTGATTGTGTGCTTTATTGGTTTGATATAACTGTCCCTGCATGGTTAGGGGTCTACAAAACAAATGCAATGCCAGTTAAGATCCAAATAAGTAATACAAACGAAGGCCAACCAAAAGATTGGGTGATCTTGGGTGCCTAACACCTTCCCAAGAAAGTACCTAAGCATCCGGACCTAGTCCGCGGCTAGTACCTTTGTGCAATGGATGTCCAAATAGGTTCCCGGACCTAACTCCCTATTCTCCACCCTAGTCCTTAAGGCTAGTTGGCATATTCCCGAACCCACGTGTTAGGTTGGGCCCACATTGGGCAAACCTCGATCCACCACCTCACAAGTGATTATTCATTTACCTCCTCCTCAAAAGGGAGAGATAGTCAAGACCGAGAGGCCCCTAGGGGAGGGCCTCGGTCGAGACCCATTAGAGGGATCCGAGGGGGCGTTCACAGTGGACCAACTCGCGGCTACCTTCACAGTGGCGATCCCACTTGGGATAGAGAAGCTTGACTTCCGTATTACTGGATCTACTTGCATTGCATCTTGTTTTCAACAACCCAAAAAGCACAAATATGAGCACCAAATGTTATCCTAGATACGCCGGTGTCAATTCAGCCCTAGCTCACCTGGGTCCCACTCTAGTTCACGGGGGTAGCGCGTTGGTGTCACCAAATCCATGGCTTATGCATCTTGCCTATGATGGGTTTGATGTTACAGTTAAGGTGCAGTCCCTCCTGGACGTACTTGTCGGAATGGAGAACCTATAAAGGAGGAATAAGATCAAAGCTTTAGGGTCAAGCCACCCACATGTAATTGCCCCATAGGTCCAGTTTCCTTAGCATGGTCCAAAAAAGAATGCATGTGTTTGCAATCTTATATGATCCATGTATGTACAAAGAATATACAGGAGGAAACTTTGAGATCCCATGAGGCCAAATGCACTTCTAGACTCAAAGCCCAAAGAATGATTCTTTTCAAAACAAAAGTCAGGCAATTCAAATAATTTGCAAAACTTGAGCTTGAGTTACAAAGTGAATTTAGACCTTATGCGTGCTTACACAAACAGTGACATTTCCGAGGAAACCCAAAACTTTTACAAAAAGCCCAAATAAGATGAACCCCAAGGAATGCCGCTATGCTTGTAAAAAGAATCTCAAAGTGAGTAAGAGTGTTACTACCAAGAGTAGTTATCAACATGGCCCAAAAGTCTCTAAGAGAAGTGAGAATGAGAGTTTTGTATATAGACTTTAGCCCAAAGGAAAAAAGAGATTACAAAAAAAGAGAGAATACAAAAGTGAGAAATGCAAAAAAAAAAAAAAAAAGGTATAGAAAAAGAGAATTCAAAATAGGAAGCCCTGCTTAAGCCAGCCATCACCACACACCCAAGAGGGTAAGTGCTCATGATAAAGGTATCAATAGACCACCAAGGAAGAATCCAGTTGGCATCCTCGTGGGTCAGCTTCTCCAGGAAAAAGATAAAAACTTTTTCGGCAAGCCTTCTGTGGTAATAATTTCGTGGCCTGTAAGTAGAATCCCTCACCATGGGAAGGCTAAGCATGCTCAAATGGTCATACAGCCACATTTGCACAAAAATAAAAAAAAAAATTCTATAGTGGTAGCAAAAACAAAATTCAAAGATGTAGAGAGCAAGGCTAACTACCTGAAGCAGTAGAGGGCTCCCCTTGAAGTGGTGACAGGTGCCATCCTTGAGGTCATCCAATCCATTCAAGGTCTCAGCTAGAATCATAGAGGCAAGGTTGTCTGTGCTCAACATTTCGATGATGTCAACAATCTTGGGGTCTATGGCCTCGAAATTTCCTACCAAGAAGAAGCCCGCCAGCACAGTTACCATGAAAGCATAGTGTGAGAACCACGACCCGAGGGTCAAATGGGCCTCAAAATGTGACCCAACCGACAATGGACCAACCCTCTCGATTTGAAGGTTGATTGTACTTGTAAATGGAGTCGCCACTTATTTTAATTATTTGGACAAAATAAGAAATTCCACAATAACAATAATTCCTCTTTATTCATCTTTGAATTTGTACAATTGCCAATGAATTTGTAAAAAGAAATAATTACATGTAAATGAGTTTCCTAATTATAGTCTAGTAAAAGGGAAAACTGTTTGTTTACAAGACACTTTGTAATACGAACCCTCAATTCAAGATTCGGAGGCTTGGTTATAAAATGGGAAGGTGTTTGCACCCCATTTTACCCGACATACGTCGGTCTTTTAGATGAAACTTGGCCAATATTCATATCATGTCAAAGTACATAAACTCATGTTCGCATCAAAATCCAATTTTAATGTTCAAGTTGTTGTTTAATTTATTTCATGTGAAATATCATGTTATAGTCATATAAGCATGGTATTCAAGAATAAAACAAAACAATCAAATAATAAATTTCAGTCTAGAATTTATACCTGTATGCTTGTATGGCTTGTAAAGAATACCTTGAAATTGCTTGTATAGCTTGAAAAGAATTGCTTGTATAGCTTGTGAGGAATGCTTGTATGGCTTAGGGGTCAAAATTCAATTTTGGAAAGTTTTGGGGTCAAAATGTAATTTTGGAAAGTTTTGGGGTCAAAATGTAATTTTGGAAAGTTTTGAGGTCAAAATGTAATTTTGGGAAAGTTTTGGGGTCAAAGTGTGATTTTGGAAAAGTTTGGGGTTGAAATGTAATTTTGGGAAATTTGGGGTTGAAATGTAATTTGTGGAAGTTTGGGGGTGTTTTTGCAATTTATGTGAAGTGTGGACTGGTTGGGTTTTGGTTTTGGGCTTGGATTGAGTGTGAATATGAATGTGAGGCTTTATTTATGTTGGGTTTGGGTTTGGGTTAAATGGGTTGCGGATTGGGCTTGGTTGGGTTAAATGAGGTTTGGTTTAAAGGAATTGGGTTTGGGCTGATTTGGTTTTCGGATTGGGCTGTTTAAATGGACACGGGTCAGGCTAACCCGGTCCAATAAACTCTTTAACAAAACCGGGTTAGGGTTTCATCTCTTTCTCTCTCAAATTAGGTCAGCCGCCTCCCTCTCTTTCTCTTTCTCATTTTCTCTCTTCTCAACCCGTGGCCTCTCTCCCTCTCTCATCTCTAATCTCACGGCTCGGACCAAGGCCACCATGGCCAAGGTCGTTGTTCTCTCACAGCCACCATGCACCGCCGGCGCCGCTCACCACCGCCACCATTAATGGAGGTTTTTGGCTCGTCCTTCTCTCTCTCTCTCGACTGCTCTCTTCTTCTCTCCCCCTCTCGGTTTCTCTCTCACAGCATTTCTCCTTTCTCTCTAACTCGGCTGCTCTCTCTAACTTCTCTTCTACCACCGAAACTCTAAGGCATCCATGGCCTGAACAAGAGCTCTCAAGCTCTCACCCTCTCATCCTTATGGCTCCAAACCTCACGGGTTTGATGATGGCACCACTGTGATGGCGCGTGGGTAATAGTTTTGCAAGATGAAGGTTGTGGGTTTCGTATTCATGGTGGTGTGGGTTGATTTTTTTTGGGTGAACCCGTGTGGGTAGGTGGTTTGTGTGAAGTCAAGACCAATGAGGTCTTAGGTTTGTGGATTTGTGTATGGGTTGTGGGTTTTGTGTGAACCCGTGTGTATTGTTGAATGGTGATTGGAATTGATGATGGAGGGGGGACTGTTGTTCTCTGTTCAGTTGTTTGCTGAAAATGAGTCTGTGTGTGTGTGTGTTCAATTGTGTCCTGTAAATGCAGGTGTTCGGGTAATGGCTGTATTATGAAAATGTGAGATTCAAGTGTATGTGTGTGAGTGATTTTGTGAGCAGATTACCATTTTGTATTGCTGTTGTTGCCATGTCTGTTCTTTTGATTCATTCCCAATATTTGTATGTGCCTGTGTATTCTCCTGAAAGAACCAAGCAATTGAGAACAATGTTAGAACAGTATGTTTGAAACAACAAATGAAAATACCAAGAAATTAAAGGAAAGTTTAGTTTACTCCCTTTCTTTTGTTGTCATGCCTTTGTTGATGTTGTGTGCTCTTGTTCATCATGGTTGTATGCTCATGAAAGAAAACAAAAGGAGAATAATGTTAGATCAATTAAGGCAAACTATTCTCATAAAAAATAAAAGGAACGATACTTTGATTCCCCATTAACCTTACCTCTGCAGCCTTTGTTTTGTGACTCTCTTCCCCTTTTTATATAAAATGAATCAGTATTATCTGTTTGTTTAAAACTTGAATTTCAAATTATTGCCAGTTGATTTTCAGATATTATCAGATAATTGATGATTTCCTTAACTCCTTAAAACACTGAATGATTTAATTCAAATGTTTTAATTAATTAATTAATCAACAATTATCCAATTAACTTGTTCATTTTATCCAATGTGCTAGAGTCCATGATAATTTAATACTTTGAGCCAATAAGATATTTACACCTTATTAATTAAAATTAATCCAATTAATGGACCAATCATAATTAATTTGGATTAATCTTATGTGCTCAATGTCATTTTATTATTATACACTTTATTCATTAAAATTTCAACTAGTTATAACTTTCACACACATGGTCCGATTCAAACACGTGACACGTCATTTCAATCGTCTCAACTTAAAGATCTGTTTGATTACTTTTAGTTGTCGATCAGACGGTCAAAAACACTGTTGGTTTAAAACCCTAATTTAGGCAAGTTGTGCACTTTCCGTTTTTAGAATTTTAATTTGTAAAAACCCTAGTTTGTGTGAGGGTTAGAATGTAGGTAGCAAAATGGGGTGTCAACACATAGTGGTAATGCTCATTATCCTGCTTGTCCTTGAAGTACTCCACTAAAGCCCTCAAGTTGACCCATCCTTGAGCTAAGTCCTCCCTAAGTTGTAAGGAACACCCAGGCGTTCATCAAGAATATCAATTGCCCTCCTACGTTTTGGGGGAAGTAGAATATGCCTGAGATCAGTGTGGCTCAAGAGAACTGCAAATTCCTCAATCATACGACAAAGTTCACACTAGTTAAAGCGGAAAACATGGCGTGTGGGGTCCTAGAACTGCGCAGCAGCTTTCAGAATGGAAAGGTCAAGGCACATATTGTGATAATGGCGCGCACTATGTAGCCCTACACCCATCAACTTACCCATAAAAAAGCTATCCACACTCCCTACCCATCGTGCAATCTCCTTAACCAAAGAAAGCTCCATAGGCTCTGCAATCTTGGGGCAAGAGACTAATATTGTGATGATTTGAAGACTCCTAAGGGACAAGACACCTAAGGGACAAACACTGGTTACTAGTAATGAATTTAGGTTTGTCATGGAGGCTATATGCTCTTTTATAGGCTACATTGCAAAGTTTCCCGCAGCTCCTGACCTAAACGACGTACGCTACTGCCCTAGGCGCGTACGCCATTCCTAAGGCGCGTACGCCATTCTCTAAGTGGCGTACGCCACTCCTGATTGCGTACCCACATATGCTTCTCCCTTCGATGCATATGCTTTCCCAAACAACGTACGCACCTCTGATCAGAGACCTTTTTCTTCTTCCATTTTCACCCCTCCAAACACTTGACCTCCCATTGGTTCAATGTTAGGGTTCAATGGAATTTTACATGTCATCAATTACCTAATAAAGTGATCATCCCATTCAAATCAGAAAGCAAGAGCAGTGTCATAAGTGCAATATGCCCAAAAACTGGGGCAGTTAATACAAACATAATTTTGTCTAAATGTTTTGCCTCATGGCCAAAATAAAAAACTAGAATAAAAAAAAAAAAAAAGAAAAAAGAAAAAAGAAATGTGTGTGTGAAAAGCAGGTGAAAAAGCAACATGTAGCAGGGCCCCCAAGTCAACACCTTTTCCTCCCCCTAGATGGAGCAAAAGTCTGACTACCATCATTATCATCATCATCATCATTATCATCATCATCAACCGAGTATGACTGCAAGTAGGTATCCTCAGATTGTTGGGTTGCCAGTATCTTCAAGCTCCCAACCAGCCCGATCATATCCTCCAGATCAGCATTGTTGGTCTGCAAGAGAAATGAGAAAGTCAGTCAAACAAGAATGCATTGACAAGATAAAGAGAAGATCAAGCAGAGTTACTTACCAGGCGGCAATCTACCAGAATCGGGAAGACCATAGACTCCCTCGCGCCTACTCACGGCAGTCTCCACCAGGAGCCCATCAGAACAGCGTAAGGTCACGGACCAAGAAGGTAAGAGGATGTCTCTCGAACCTCCCTCAGTTTGTTAAAGGATTTGATACAAATATCAGTTTACAAAAAATACAAGATAAAGAGACAAAGAAAGATAATGAAAGACTTACAGGAAGAGCTGTTCGGAGAGGAAGAATAAGAGTCCCCTAATAGTCCTCAAAAGTAGTCATAGCGTCAATCTTGCCCTCAAAGGGGATGCCGGCCCTCCATGTCGCCAAATCTTAACCCTTAAGGCTGAATGGAAAAGAGGATGAAAGGAGGAGGGACGACGGGCACCGCATTACTTTCCCCGATTAGCTAAGTGGTCACTGTCTCAGTCAAATCAAGAGCCTCACTGAAGGCCCTTTATATAGCTTGGAGAACCGAGAGAGACTCCAAGCAACGGCAAGACCCTCTTCCATCCCTTCCTCAAGCAGCCCCCAAGGAGTCCAAGCAATCTACAAAAAGGAGAACATGAGTCATTCTAAGATTTGAAAGATATAGCCTGTGCAAAGGACTATGTGTTGACACCCCATTTTGCAATAATTAATTTTACTTTTTTACACTTTAATGCATAAAGGGTAAAATGGTAATTTCATAAGCTTGAAAATTCAAAATTGGTCCATAAATTTAAAATCATATTTTAAGTGATCAAAATTGAATTAAGAATGAGAGTGCATTTTTCAGATTGGAAATCGGATAAAAAACCAAGATTTTATCAAGGAGATAAATTTGATTGGTTGAAATGATATTTACCATAAACTCGCATGCATAGTGTTAGCCTCAAGGTTTCAATACCTATTACTCGGCTAATTAATCCAAGGACATTCATGTAGTTTTGATGATAACTATGATTTTAAGTTATTCATAAATGATATTTTCATATGAACTAACGATTTACGTTTAAAGCACAATGTTGACTATTAATTTAATTGGACCAACATGGCCAATTCAAATATCAAGCAAATGCAAAGTCGACAAGTTGCTGAAGATCAAAGTCATCAAGTCTCAAGACAAAGAAATCAAGCTCAAAGATCATGTTCCGAGACATATGAGAAGTAAGAGTTAGATTTTGTAAAATTTATTAAGATTTGATATTTATGGCTCAACTTTAAAACCAACTTAAATTGTTTTTCAAAATATTGACAAAGTCAACATTAATGGCTAGATTGATATTTAAAGACAACCATGAAATCAATTACGGATGAAAAATTTCTAAAACATAAAAGTTTTTCAAAATATTGACAAAGTCAACATTAATGGCTAGATTGATATTTAAAGACAACCATGAAATCAATTACGGATGAAAAATTTTTGAAACATAAAAGTTTTTCAAAATATTGACAAAGTCAAAATTAATGGCTAGATATTTTTGAAATTCAAAAACAACAATGTGAACGCAAACATATCAATTACGGCTGAAAAATTTCTTAAGCAGAAAAGTTTTTCAAAAGATTTCAAAATAAAAAAAGACGGTTTGATTGATTGAATTAAGTCTGTGTCCGTTGGAGAATCAAAGCTCTGCCAAAGACTTGCAGCAAAGTTTGGTGCAGAAAAGCAATGAATATAAGCTGGCATACATTGGCACCGTTTATTTGAATTTTAAAAAGTCATGCCAATTATTCAAAAGGTTGATTGCCATTTTCAATTGTCGGTTAAAGCCATCTTCTGACATTGGCACCGTTAATTTTAAAAAGTCATGCCAATTATTCAAAAGGCTGATTGCCATTTTCAATTGTCGGTTAAAGCCACCTTCTGACATTGGCACTTTATTATTTAAAATTATATAGAATCATGATTGTGTTTTCTAACGAACAAAAATTTTCAAATTTCAAATTTTCTTTAGTCGATTGATTGAACTATATATAAAGAGAATAGAAAAGAGAAAAACAACAAGAGCATACAAGAGAAATCAGAGAAAGAAAAGATAACATCTTATACATCAATCCATCCTTTCTCAAGCTTATATTTTCATATCATACAAAATTCTTGATTGAAAATCAAATTTCTCTAAACACTTTTTGAGCCAAATTGATCAAATCTTTGATATACTATTAGAGTGAGCATATTGTGTACAACTACTCTTTGAGAGAGCCATATTTTGTACAACAATCCTTTGTTGAAATTATTGAGTGTTTTTGTTAGGGTTTTGGTATAAATCCTAAGGAGTGAAAAGGATTTTTCACTGGGTGGTTACTCTTCACCGTGTAAGGAAGATTTGTGGATTTTGGTATAAATCCTAAGGAGTGAAAAGGATTTTTCACTCGGTGGTTACTCTTCACCGTGTAAGGAAGATTTGTAACGGTTTTGATCTTCACCCGAAAGAAGATTGTCAAATAGTGGATTTGGGAATCCTCAAGAAGTGTTCTTGAGGCGGGGACGTAGGCGGGGAAGCCGAACCTCGATAAAAATCATTGTGTTTGATTTTCTCTATCTCTATCTCTTACTTATTCAATTGTTTATATATGCTTGTGCTTGATTTCCTATCATATCTATATTGCAATTGAATTGTGTTCTTAAATTTGTTTAATCAATTTTTGCTAATTGAAAATAGTTTTTAATTCCGCATTTAAATCGAAAAAGTTTGCCTCAACCTAAATCACCCCCCCTCTTAGGTTGATATTTGGGTAACAATTGGTATCAGAGCCAAGGCTCTACATATAGATTTAACAATCTTAGAGTTAAGATCATGGCAAACACATCTAGACCTCAAATGGTTGAAGGTCAATCTACAAATAGACCACCCTTGTTCATTAGTAGTGATTATAGTTATTGGAAAATTAGAATGACTACGTACATTAAAGCTCAAGATTATCTTATATGAAAAATCATTGTAAATGGTCCTCATGTTCCTACTAAAATAGTAGAAGAACAAGAAATACCCAAACAAGAAAATGAATGGGATGAAAATGATGTCAAACTCATTGAATTAAATTATAAAGCTATGAATTGTTTATATTGTGCGTTTGACTCAAAGGAATTTGATGAAATTTCAAGTTGTAATTCAGCTAAAGAAATTTGGGAAAGACTTGAAGCTACATATGAAGAAGCAAGTCAAGTTGAAGAATCAAAGATGAGCATGCTTGTTCATGATCACAAATTGCCTCAAATAGAGAAAGATGAATGTACAAGCATTAGCCCTTAAGCATCCAACGATGAAAAAGATTCTACCGAAGCTTTTTGCTTAATGGCATATGAAGATGAGGTAACTTCGGAACGCAATTCTTTAGAAGATAACTCTTATAACTATGATGAATTACAAAATGCTTTTGAAGAGTTAGTTGAAGAATTTGAGAAGAATGTTTCGAAAAATAAAGTTTTCAAAAAGAAAGTTCACATCTCTTTCAAACGAATTAGATGATTTCAAAAGCAAAAATGAAATTCTAGAAAAACAAATTATTTCTTTAAATGATAAAAATCTATCTTTAGAAAAAGAAATAATTAAGTTGAAAATTGAATCACAAAACTTCATTGAGAAAATGAAAGCAAAAGATGTGGAAACATCATCACAAATAGCTCATGATTCAAATCTCTTGGTAAATGAAAATAAAGAATTAAAACTCAAAGTTGAAAACTTAAATAAAATTGTGACTAACTTTACAAATGGAAAGAAAAATTTAGATAATTTGTTAGGTAGTCAAAGATGTGTTTTTGACAAAGCAGGTATTAGATATAACCCT
This sequence comes from Fagus sylvatica, assembly GCA_907173295.1. Lineage (NCBI taxonomy): Eukaryota > Viridiplantae > Streptophyta > Magnoliopsida > Fagales > Fagaceae > Fagus > Fagus sylvatica. The sequence goes on from OU015761.1 coordinate 40,940,997, forward strand.
AAAATCAAAGAAAAACACTATAAAAAATTCTTTATAAATGAAAAATTCTTGAAAATTCCCATATGTGAACATTGTGGAAAATTAGGGCATAATATTCATACATGTCCCATGAAAAGTATGATTTGGGTAGTCAAAGAAATTACTCCTCCAAAAGCTAACCCTAGTGGACCCAAGAAAATTTGGGTACCAAAGAAGGTTATTTGAAGTTTTCTTGTAGGTGTGCTTGATATCCATATCTACTAAAGATAAGTGGTTTCTCGATAGTGGATGTTCAAGGCATATGACAGGTGACAAAAACAAATTTACTTCTCTTACTCTAAAAGATGGAGGAAATGTCAAATTCGGTGATTACAAAAGCTCAGAGATTACAAAAGCCATTTTTGTAATCTCTGTTTCCAACCTTTCAATTCCATTTTTAATCTCTTTCAACCAAATTTAACGATTTTTCTTAAGAATCAATTTTCAAGACCGGTGATATTCTCAATCAAGAGGCCGCATCCCATCACAATCAAATTCAATTCAGGACACTCATTCAAGAGGTTGCATCCCAAAAGGTATAATCTTCTCTTTTTTAATTTAATGCAGTAACTTCAATTGTGTAGAATGCATGATTAGGTTTTAATTTTAATTGTTTGATTAATTTTTAATGCACAATTGCTATATTGCACTGTTTTCGGTTTCTATTTTATGAATAATGCAAATCTGATTTTTCTAACATGTTATACTAAAATTACAGCAATTATAATTTTTTTTTTTTCATGTGAGATGCATGCTTAAATGATTTTAAATGCTTGATGATTAATCACTGTTTAATTTTTTATTGCATGTACTGTTGTGATGCTATGAATCAAATGCAAGTATGGTTTGTTTGAGGTTGCGAACTTAGATTAATGGATCCTTAGAGACTGACCTAGGTCAGGTTGGATGGGTGCCTAACACCTTCCCATCCAATCCCCTAGCCCCCGAATCCTAATCTTAGGGAATGTTTAGATTAGTTTATGTATCCTATTTACTTTCTTTTTTAGATTGTATTTAGGACCAAAGCCTTGTATTTTGTTTTCTTAGATTGTATCTAGGGCAAAATATTGTAATTTGTTTCTTTTTCAAACAATTGTATTATTTATTCAATCAATAAAAGATAACATTTTTTTTTTTAGCTTTTTATTATAAAAGTTAGGTGGCGACTCCATTGTAAATTCCCCTAAACATTAGGATGGAAAACAGTAAAAAGTCTCCATTTTGAGAATTATGTTTAGGCCTTTACATTGGGTTAAGGGTCGTGGTTCTCACACTATGCAGAGACAAGAGAATTTACCGATCATCAGTGATCCAATCAAGATGATTCCAGGTGGTGTAGTTGTTGTGCCAATCTGCTCCAGGGAAGTCCTCACACAGCCCATGGCGCAAAGCCCAATCCTGCAAATCCCAAAATGCAATACAAGTGTCAGAAGACAAGATAAACATGAAAACAATAAAGTACAAAGAGAGGTTGGAAAGCATACCTCTCATAATCACCAGTAACCCATGAGAGAGGTGGTGATCCTGCAGGAGACGGAGCCCATGTTGACGTAGTGAGTTTTGGTTGATTATAACGCTTCTGTTTACTATAAATACAGAGCATTAGTTGCTCAATCCTCAAATAGATATATCATTCTCTCCTAACATCCTCCATAAGCGACCCTTTTTTTAAAAAAACCCACCAACCCAATTCAAATTTTTACCTTAAAACCAAAACCCACATCTCAATTTAGTCACAGTGGTTTACATTTGCGGTACTGGGTTTGGGTTTGCAGTGGGTTTGATGGTGGTTCAATTATGCGATAGGTTGTTTTTAGTTTTGTGGTTGGTTTCGAGTTTAATGGTGGGTTTTGGGTTGATTGTGGGTTTCGGTTGGTGATGGTGGTTGTGGAGTCATGGGCTGAGCATGGTGATTGTTTGTGATGGTGGTGGTGGTGGAGTCATGGCTAGGCAATGATATTTCTTCTGGTGAAAATTAAAAATAAAAAAATAAAAATTATAATAAGATTATTTTAATACAATGCATTGTAAAATAAAAATTAGGATGTGAATTTGTTTTGTAAAAACGGGTAGTTAAAATAGAAAAATAGCTTTTTGATGAGGTACAGTAGATAAATTATACAAATTGGGTTGGCAATGCTCTAAGTAATTGGCAATTTGCGTTTCACATTACCAAAGATTTTACATGTGGGTGTGACAACATTGCACTATCAAACCCTTTCGGAACCTAGTAATTTACACAATTTCACAACATACACAGGATACTCAAAGTCGAATTTGATGATTTACACCAATTCAAAACCCAAACCAAAACACATGAATAACTTAAATAGATATCAAGGTGATACTAGTCAACATTTGTTTAAATGTTACTGACGTAACAATTAATCCAATCAACTCAATTTAAAGTGGTTGGATAGGATTTTTAGACCTCGGTAGTAAAGTTTCACTTTGAATTTGAGAGTATCCTAATATATTTGGATAATTGATATCAACATAAATACTACTGAGATCCCGACGTATTTGTTTGTTTGTGCATCTCTTTATACATTTCTTTGCTTCTTTACGAGAGGATCAATTTCTTTTGGGACTTTTTTTTTTAGGACTTGGTATCATGATGTGCATAGAGTGAGAGAAGTGGAGGGGGAGGCAAAAATAGAGTAAGAAAGGGAGGGAGATAGGGAGAGAGACTAGAAAAGGTAGGGTTGCTGGCTTGCACCAAAACCTAAACAATGATCATCACTATCACAATAGTAAGTCGTTTCATAACCTCTCTCTTTTTTTTTGACTTGACGATAGACACACGCACACACTAATCTATTTTGTATAAATTGGGGATCGAACCCACACCCTTTAGGGGTGGGGATCAAGGGGAGGGGAGTGCACCACTAGGCCAAATGCATAGTGGGCGTTTCATAACCTCTTTAACCATTATATAACTCCCCCTTTTTGAAACTTGTTATTTGGAAATCTTCTATGAAACTACAATGTATAGAATCTAAAACTTTTACAAAGTTGTTAGAAAATATCAAATTATAGATATTTCGATTAGAAATTTGATTTAATTTTAAAGACACCCGATGCACTTACCTTAAAGAGGTTCAGTTTGGAGATAGAGAAATAGTCAATTGTTACCAAAATTCAGCCCAACTCATGGACCCCATTAAAACCCAAGAAGCCAAGGTTTCTCAACTCGATACCCAAGCCTTGCAAACCCATTTAAAAATCAAGCCTAAAACACCACCTTTCCCAAAATCAAGTGTAGACTACATCTGGCCATTCAATTAAGACTTATGCCCAATCCCAAAAGCCAATGTGTCCTTCAAAAATTCACACATTTACTTAAGTTGCACTTAGGCCTGCACGTTTCATGTAAATTACATTTTAGCCCATATTTCTCGTACATTACAACTTTACCCCAAACTTTTACATAAATTACAACTTTACCCCAACCTTTCACATAATTACAATTATGCCCTCACATTTTTATAAAAATTGCACAAAGACCCATACACTTCACGTAAATTAAAAATTTACTCTTGTACTTTCCAAAACTTATGAAAAACGCACTAAAATCACCGATTTGACCCTCCAACAATTCTAAAATGATCAAAATATCCTAAAAGAGTTCAAAATTACAAAATTGTCCCCAAATAACACTAAAATTATCAAAATAGCCCTAAAAACACCCGAAAAATCCTAAAGCTCACCCCCAAAGGATTAATTTGAGCCTAAACTTTACCAAAATTATCAAAATGTTATTGAGAAAGTTAAAATGACCAAAATACTCACAAACATTACAGTTGAAGTTTGTTCTTATGCTAAAGTCAGATTGTTTATGCACTTTAACTATTTCTAAACTATTCCTCGGATACCTATCTTCTTTCAGAGACAGGTCAAACACATGCGCTTGATTTACATTTCTTCTTGTTAATTCCAGCACGTTCAAGAAAGAATTTTCTATGATTAGCAACCTAGGATGGGGTCCTACTGGTCACAAATTGCTTTGAATCGCCTCTCCAATCATCTTTCCCAAGCTTCTTCAAACTAGTTATAAATAGTTTGTGCAGTTTGTGCTCTTCCTCAATCCATTTCATAAACTTATTATTGTACTACTTTACTTGGAGTGTGTCCTTAATAATCATTAATTGGTATTAAAATATTTATTTACTAAACTAAGCGCCTAAAAGGTTTCTATTTTCTCTTTGCTTTTGCAGTGCACCATCACCTTACCCGATTATCAAACCTATAGCTAATCTACAAGTTCGCTTTTCTTTTCCTTTCACCATATTAGACTATACTGTACAGGAGCCAAACAAGTTCAAATATTATTAACTTTATTTCCTCCATGCATGCCTCACGTCTAATACTAACTCTTCTATATCCTTATATTGATTTTGTTTGTTCTCTGTGACTTTAAGGACCATCCCTTAAGTCAAGTAGTTCCATAAGTTGGCTTTGCAGATTAGGCCATTAATGCCTCTTCAAAACCTCATGTCAATAGCCTAATAGGTGTACGGCCCTTTTTTTTTTTTTTTTTTGTTTTTTTTTTATGAATAAACTATATTGTATTAATCAAAAGAGGGAGTCATGGAGCCAATACCATCTACCAAATCCGCCTGAATAACATGAGCGGGAGGGAGGAGATGGGAATGGCACCAAGACAATTACAAAAGGGAGCCAAAGCAACTAAAGAGTGGGCGAGAACATTTGCAGATCTAAGAACATGTGAAAAAGAAATACATGAAAAAAATAAAGTAAAGACATTGATGTCATTGATGATATTGGAAATAGACCAATGTGGAGAGGAGGCTGAATTCTGGAGAGAATTGATGACTTGGAGAGCATCTCCTTCAAAAATAATGGAATCCAAAAAGACAACAAAAGCACAAGAAACAGCAAAAAGAACAGCTTTGGCCTCTACCCAAAGAGAGTCGCCATGAGAATCAACATTAACCCAAGCATGTGTAATCCTTCCCATATGATTACGACAAATAGCAGCCAAATAAACATTATTAGGCCTCATAGTAGCGTCAAAATTAATCTTATGCCATCCAGGGGGAGGGGGGGAGACCATGGTTTATGTGTGGGGATAGAGGTTTGTTGGGTGGAGAATTCCCAAGCTTGTTGGTGGAAGAGGAAAGTTTTGTGTATTTCATGGGCAAGGTGTGGGGGTGGGGAGGGTGGAGGGTTGGGTTGAGATGTAGGTGATGATGGAAGGGGTTGGTTACTCTTTAGCATGTTGTTTCTATGGAACCAAACTTGGTCACATATAACAGAAGCAGGTAGAGTAAATGATTAGGCCTCCTGTAATTGGAGGTTTAGACGCTGTCCTGGGTTGAGGATGAAGGCAACCCAGTCAGAAATGGATGTGAATGGGAGACGGTTTGGGTGGATAGGCCATGGAGAGGTGAGCCAGATGGATTGGGTTATGGGACATTGGGTGAAAATATGGAGTGCAGTTTCTACCTGGGCATTGCATAAGTGGCATGTAGTGTCTATAGATGGGATGTGGGCTGCTAAGGTGGCTTTTGTTGGAAGGATATCCCATGCTAATTTCCAAAGAAGGTTTTTGTGGTGAGGACTAATTTTGGCTTTCCAAAGGGCATTCCAATCAGATTTGGCTAGGGGGCCAGTAGTAGTAAATCTCTCTTTTTGGTCGGTGAGGTATGCCGATTTCACTGAGTGGATGCCATTGGTGTTAGGGACCCAACATAATTTGTCAAGTTGACTAGTGGGGGAAAGGTGGATATTTAGAATTTTGAAAGAGGTCAATGGGTCAAAGAGTATGAAAATTTTACCTCTATCCCATTGGAAGGTATCAGGGATGATAAGGTCAGCTACCCTGTGGATGGAAGGATGAATGTTTGTTGGAGCTGGAGGGATGAAGTTGTCAAGAGTGGGAATCCAAGGGGAGTCCCATATAGCCATGTGTTGCCCATTGCCAATTTTTGTGCATAACCATTTTCTAAGAAAAGGTCTTGATTTTAAGATGCCTTTCCATAGCCAAGAACAATTTTGGGAAGGAATTACCTGCATGAAAGGAACTCCCTTACGATACTTAGATTTCAACAAGGACACCCAAGCTTTGTCTACTTCTGCTGCCAGTGACCATCCAAGCTTGGAAATCAAGGCATGGTTAGTGTCTAAAGTTCTGCAGAGGCCAAGACCTCCATAGCTTTTTAGTTGGCATATGGATTTCCAAGATTTTAAGCACATACGATTTTTCCCTAGGCTAGCTCCCCACCAAAAACCACAAAGGGTTGAGTCAATTTTCTTGCATATGATCTTGGGAAGAAGCAGAGATGACATGGTGTAAGTGGGGATTGAAGCAGTAACATTAGAGATGAGAGTAGTTCTTGTAGCTTGAGAGAGGAGTTTGGTTTTCCAACCTGCCACACGAGTCTGAATTTTTACAATCAGGCCTTGGAAGGAGGATGATTTGGCTCTGTTAAGTTCAAGAGGGAGACCAAGGTGCTTTGTAGTGGGGCTAACTTTTTTTAGATTCAGGAGATGGCACATATTAGCTGTTGTTTGCCCAGTTGTATTCTTTCTGAAGATGACACCTGATTTGCTGTAATTAATCTTTTGCCCTGACCAAGATTGGTAAGAGGCGAGACAATCAAGAATGGTGGCTGCACTTGTGGGGTTGGCCTTTGAAAAAATGAGAAGGTCATCGGCAAATTGAAGATGGGAAATTTGAGGACAGCAGGGGAATATTTTTATGCCTTTCAAAGAACCAAATATTTCAACTTTCTGGAGAAGTCTGGATAGCACATTAGCACCAATAATATACAAAAAGGGTGAGAAGGGGTCACCTTGGCGAAGACCTCTGGAGGATTTGAAGTTTCCGAAGGGACTACCATTTATAAGGGAAGAGAATGATGGTGTGGATATGCATTGGCTGACCCAATTAATCCATATAGAGCTAAAACCATGGAGACAGAGAACATTAAGCAAGAAGGACCATTCCAGTGTATCAAAAGCCTTTTCAGTGTCTATTTTAAGAGCCATCAGACCAACAAAGCCACTCCTTTTTTTTTTTTCATTGTGTTCAGAACTTCATGTGCAATAATGGAGTTATCTTGGATAACTCTACCAAAAACAAAAGCAGATTGCCATGGGGAGATGACTTTATGGAGAAGAGGCTTGAGTCTTGTAGTTAGAATTTTCGAAATGATTTTGTATATGGTATTGCAGAGACTAATTGGCCGAAATTGGTTTACCTTGGCTGCTTTATCTGACTTTGGAATGAGGGTGATGAAGGTGCGATTGATCTCTGTGAGAATGTGTCCTCTTATGAAAAAACTGGAGACTGCTTCAATGAGGTCTTGGCTAATGATCTCCCAGTAATGCTTGTAGAAAAGAGCTGACATGCCATCTGATCCTGGAGATTTATCTGATCCAAGGTTGAACAATGTTTGCTTGATTTCCTCTGCACTAGGGATTGCACACAACAACATGTTGTCCTCATCAGAAATCACTGGAGAAATTAAATTGTCAAGGTCATTCAGGAAACTGGGGGTTGGAAAAAGAAAAAAGATTCTGAAAAAATTGAACAAAACAATCGCCAATATCATTTTTGTCAGATAACCACTCATTGTTGTCATTTTTTAAAAACTCAATAGCATTTTTCCTTCTCCTAATAATGGTAGACACATGAAAGAATTTGGTATTGAGACTAGGACTTGTTAACCATTGGACTCTAGACTTTTGTTTCCAGAGATCTTCCCTTCTGAGATTTTCATTAAATTCCCATGTGAGAGTTTTTTCTTTTTACAGGTTGGCTTCTGTAGGGCAAGTTGCTAGATGGTGTTGATAGCCTCTGAGAGAGCTTTGTTGCGGGTTTGAAGCTGGCCAAAACAGTGCTTATTCCACCAAATTAAATCTTTTTTGGAAACTCTAAGCTTTTTGACAAACTTGAATAATGGGGATCCAAAGACTAGATAATCCCATGCTTCTTTTATGACTTGAGTGCTACTACCATCTCTAGTCCACATAGCCTCAAAGTGAAAGGATTTGGGGGTGGAGGAAACAATGCCATTGGTATTGAGAATGATTGGGTTATGGTCGGATGTGGTCGGATGTGGTGACAGGGAAATGGTAGACAGAGGCTTTGGGGAAAGTGGAACGCCATTCAGTGTTGGAGAAAGCTCTGTCGAGCCTTTCTTTAATGTTGGCAAAATTTAGGCGCTTGTTTGTCCATGTGTAAGGATTGCCTGAAAAACCCAAATCAACAAGCCCTTGTTGGTTCACCAGAGCATTGAAGCCATTAGATGAAGAGGATGAAAAGGGTCTGCCGCCTTTTTTATCAACTTGTAGAAGAACTTCATTAAAATCTCCCATGCACAGCCAGGGGCCAGAGAAAGAAGAGGCTGTTTGATGCAATGCCTCCCAGAAGATTCGTTTCATTTTTTTGTATGGAGGGCCATAGATAGCTGAGAGCATCCAGGGCAAATTGGGAGGATCAGAGAAAACAAGGAGGTTAATGAGATTTTGGTTTTGTGAGGTTGGTTCAATATCCACCCCGGGTTTCCAACCAAAACAAAGACCGCCCGTAGAACCCATAAGCGGGACAAAAATAGCAAGAGAAAAACCAAGTGAAGTGGTAACGTCTTTCATGATTTCCACTGAGGATTTTGTTTCCATGAGAAAAATACAGTCTAGATTATTTATTCTGACTAGAGCTCTATGGGAACGAATTGCCGCAGGATGAGCTAAGCCTCGACAGTTCCATGAGAGAACTAACATTGAGGGGTTGGGGGCATGGGGTGACCCGCCTCCACAGCCATAAAATTTGGATTGATTGGGATGTCTGTGTGCATGGGGGATGATTGAGATTCACTCAGGTTTGTGGGAGAACGATTTCTTGCCAAAGTCTTGCGTTTTGGTTTCCTAAATGTGACAGTGGGCCGAAGTTGTTTGGGTGGTGGGGAAGTGGTGTTGCAATGCAAAGGATCCAACTTAATTTTTTTGGTTGGTATGGATGTGGGGGAAACGATTTTTCTTTTTTTTGGGTTGGTGTAATAAGGCTAGAAAGGGATGGATTGATTTGTGTAATGGGCTTGTCAAAATTGGGTGGGCTTGTTGGCCCGTTTTCTATGAGTTCAAACTTGCATGTACTTGGCCCACTTAAGTTGTTTGACCCAATAAAGGGATCAGCTGGTTTATTTAAAAACGCATATGTCACTTTGAAGAGAACAAAAGCTTCTGTGAGGCTAGAATTGGGATTTGTGTTGGGGATGGGTTGAGATATTAGAGCATGTTGAGGGGATGGTTCAGATTGGGTAGAGATAACGTGTGGTAGGAGAGATCTAACAGATCTAGTGTGAGATTTGCTAGACTGCTGAGGGGCATGGGTCGGCTGACTAGTGGAGAGACTTGTGTCAGAGGTATTGGTGAAACTCCCAAGGTCCAAGGTCACGTGAGGAGTAGCTTGGTTGGGGGAGGCGGTGATCACGCCGAGACAGTTTGTGGTGGTGGTGTTGGGGATGAAAATGAGGTTTTGTTTTGATGTGCTTTGTGGTAGAGAGGATGGTGGGGTGAAGATCGGGGTTAAGGAGGTCTTGGGTTCACAGGTGGAGGGTTTGATTTGTAGAGGAGATGGTTTTCTGGCTTGGATCGGGGTTGTGTTTTCTAAGTAGAGTGGGGTTTGTATGCGGTGTTGTGGGTTAGTGGGATGTGGGGTAGTGTTTTGTGTCAGGTTGATGATCGGGGTTGGGGAGGCCGATGGTTTGGGGGTTGTGGTCAGATTTTGTGGAGGAGATGGGGTTTCATGGTGGATGGGAATTTGTGTGAAGAGTGGAGGATTCTGTGAGGAAGATGGGTTGGTTTGGTGGGCATGATAGAGATCCATTACTAGATTGTGGTAAGTTTGAGTGTTCTGTGATGGGGTTTGGCGAGCTCAAAACGCATAGTCTTGAGAAGTGGATTTTGGACCAGCAATGATTTTTGTAAATCTTAAAGATTTTTGCTCAATGGGGTTTGCTTGGATCCATGGACCGTAACCTTTGGGACCAATATCCCATTGAATTTAGTTATTGAGATTGGATTAGTGATTAGTCACACCTACCGTAACGTACCCAATAAAGGTTTTACCCAGCCAAGTCCAGCTTTCTTGTGAAAGTCTTGGCTTGCTCTTTTTCCATGTCTGTTGATGGAGGATTATTTCCTATATAAATACTATGCAGAAGACGATAGAGATTCCTAACAGTTAGAATCCGATTTGCAGACATGAAACTTAAAGAAGGGATGACTCCTAGAAGGGCCGGTTAGCTTGTGCACGTGAATCCGATCTGGGATCTGGGCTACTAGGCTAGAAAAAATGGACTTTTCTAATATTCAGGAAGAAATGGAAATTCCACTCAAGAGAGAGAGATTATGTACAAGATTTGGACCGGCAAGTAAAATCCTTGGAATGGAGATTCAAAGGGATAGGAAAAGTGGGACTTTAGCACTTTCACAAAGGAGGTTTGTGGAGAAGTTGCTTGAGTTGTTTGGCATGAGCAAGGCAAAGCCAATAAAAACACCATTGGAACTCTTTTATTATCTGAATCTTAAGGACAGGACCCTACCCTATTCTCGAACCCTCTGCCGAGCTTAACCCTGCCCGCATTTCCTTTTGAAGGAGGCCAAAGAAATGTCTCCACCTGCTGCCAACAGTCTTTCTTCGGAATTATACTGAACGGGTCGATCCTCCCCTCCCGTTTGTGCAGCTTATTCCCTCTCTCTTCCCCCCCCAAAAAAAAGGAGAGAGATGCCCCGTCCCTTCTTTATGCACATCCATATACATAGCCAGACACAAAGGTGTACAATCCGGTCAAAATCTGTGGTTCTTTAAGTTCATTCACTGTAGGTTCTCTTACTTGCTCTAGTGGCTGGCAAACGCACAACTGGGGTCTTCGTGGTCCAAGATAATAAAACCATCAGTAAGAGTAACGTAAGCATGAGACTTTTTGGTAGTACCGGTGAACCAGATGGCCGCGGCGATGGAATCTGGGACGGAGGACTCGTAGTATCTCTCTAGATCTGGCAAAAGCGAAAGACCTCCTAACGTAATTCGAATGGGGGCTAACCTGACCGCTGAGCCCACTCTGGCCTCGCAGGGCGGGCCCCTGTGGTTGCGAGCTGGAGCTGCCATAGCTCAGAGCTAGTTCAGAGGGGGGGTCGAAACTGCAATCAGTTTTGAGGTGGCCTAGTCGACCACAATGGAAGCAAAAATCAAAGAGCCTCTCGTATTTGAGTTCGAACCAAGCATCAGGATGGGGGCTTTGATCCATGAGGAAACCACAGTTGAGAGGAGCATAAGCTTCAATTTCAACTCTCATTCTCAGGTATTTTCCTACAGTAATAGTGCCATTTTCATTAATATCAATTTTGAGGAGATTTCCCACATGAGCACTGATGCGTTTGGCATTTTCTTTTGTCATGTAATCTATAGGAAGATTGTGGACTTGGATCCAAAAGCTTATTATGGAAAAATCCAGATCATGGGGGAGGGTTCCTGGGATCCAAAATTTAAGAATAAGGTGCTTTCCATCTATATTCCAGGGGCCAGAAGAGATTGTGTGTTGCAGGTCATTTTATGAGTTAAATTTAAATAGGAAGGTGTTTTGACCAAGGGTGGCAATGGATAATCCGTGGTTTTCTTTCCAAGCTTTTTGTATGATGGCAATGACTTTGTTGTAGTTGACATCTTTTGCCAAGATTATCTTGCCAATGAGAGTGTGTTTGGTGAGGTTTTCTGTGGTGGTGGGATCGGGTTTGAGAGATATTGGTTTATATGTGGAGGTTGTGTTTGTTTGAATGATTGCATTTCTTGTTGCAGGATCTGTTTGAGCAAGTGTGTTTAGTGCGTGGTTTTCCATATTTTATAGGTGTAGATGGCAGTTAAGATGATAACATTGTGGTGTAGGTGATATATGGCATGAAATTGAGGAGTAAGGTGAGGTGATATGTATGATGGGAGATGGAGGAGGTCTAATGATAGATGGGGGGGTAAAGGAACTCACAGGGAGGGGGAAAACTCAAAGAGGGAAGGACTCTACAGAGAGAGGAGAAAAAACAAAAACTAAAAAAAAAAAAAAGAAAAAAGTTCACGCTAATCTACTTACTAGAAAGAATGAAACCTAAATCTAAGAATAATGATTTCGTTCCTAAAACTAGCCGATTCAAACTACCATATACATCAATCTAGATTTTGCTACTGTTCCTAACTAGGTAATCAATAAAACTTATGATTGTATTAATACTCTAATTAACTGCTAGGGTTTTAGCCTTTTTTTTTTTTTCTTCTAGAAGCTTCTTAAATTAATGAATTATTTCTTTTTTATCCCACAATTAAAATTTACTAGGTTACCCACCTAATGAAAACTCTTTTTCTTTTCTCATGTGGGTTATGGGTATTACAGTAAATATGGTCATTTGACATGTTTTTCCATCTAAGTACTTATTAGTTTTTCAAGACAACCCAGAATGTCATTGTCCACAGCTGAATCAACTTTGATTATTAATCGATCTTAGATTTGCCTCAACTTTCTACAGCTGAATCATTTTGGATGTAATTCTGGTCTTGGTTCAGCAAGTGACATGTAAAATGTGGGAGTTTTTCCCATATTGGAAGTTACGAATGTCTCTACATGGTAGCTGAAACTAGTGCTCAGTATGCAAAATGGATGGAGATTCTAAATGTGAAGGATCAATGTCCCCTGCCAATTTTCTTTCTATGTTCTATGTTACAGACTTAGCTTCGATACCACAATTTAAAAAGACAAAATTGTAAAAGCTTTCAATTAGTTAGGCCTAAGGTGGATTACGTTTTTATTATTATTAGGGGTTTTGTAGGGTTTCTAATCCTGTTTCCTTTGTTACTACTTTTATGAAGCAGGTTGCAATCTGAATTGTTGGCCTTACTGGTAAGAATCCTGTGAATCACCTTTTTCTTAAAGTCCTGGATTAGTGTATTGGTGTACATATAAATAATATTAACATGTTTATCATATTTTTTCAGAAAATATGTGGAGATTTGTGCACCCAAAGTGGGGGAGTTTTCTCCAAACATCTGCATGCAGACCGGACCACAACTATGTGCAAAATCCAGGATGGGCTCCAATACTTGTCTTATGTAGTCCTTTCAACCTCCATGCCTATTGCTTGAAAACTTCGCTTCCTTTGTGATACCCTTATTTGTTTTATTAGTTCTATTCGTAAATAGTGACGGTTTAGAGTGAAATTATGTTATGACATTGATATTGAAATAGCCATGAATAAAAGATACATCCTTTGTGTCTCTGGAAGTTTGTTTGTATGTCTTTGGAAGTTTGTAGCTTGTTATTTTTCCTATTTTTTGTGTAGAATTTTTTTTTTCTTTTTATTATCTCTATTTATTTTTTCTTTGATTGAGAAAAAGAAATCCAGGTGATAGTAATAGAAGAAAAAAAATATATTTTAATAGGGTAAATCTGTTTGCATCAACAAAAAGATGTTATATAGGTTTTTTGTGTCAACTAAATGTTAACGCAAAACATGTTATATAGGTTTTTGGTGTCAACTAAATGTTGATGCAAAACATGTTATATAGGTTTTTAGCGTCAACAAAATATTGACGCAAAAAATGTTATATAGGTTTTTGACGTCAACAAATTGTTGACGCAAAAAAATGTTATATAGGTTTTTGCATCAACAAAATGTTGACACAAAAAGTGTAATATAGGTTTTTGACGTCAACATAATGTTGATGCAAAAAAACATTAGTTGCCACAAAAAGGATTTACTTTTCACGTCAACTCTTTGTTGACGTTTAGATTTTAAGTGACACGATTTATTGCATCACTGTGCATCAACCAAAAGATTGACGTAAAAAATATTTTTTACGGCAACTTTTTATTTTTAGCGTCAACAAAAGATGACGCGAAAAATCATTTTTCTTGTAGTGAGTGTTCTTACTTAGTAAGTTAGTAGGGAGTAGCCTGGAATTAACCTAATCTTATATGCTTTTGTGGTGCATGACTTTGCAAAGTTAAATATTGGAAAATGTGATGTAAATATTTTCTGGTATAAAATGTCACATTTGTTCAATTTTGTTGACAATAAGCCCTCCCTAATCTAACATTGAAACAAAGATGTGTAAAACAAATTCAATCCAAAACATATCCACACTCCAATACAACCTTAAGTAAAAGATAATTACTACATGAAATTATTATGAAATATGAGGTAAGTTATGATTTGATTTAACAAAAATATTGTCATCTAATCTACTTTTACAAAAGTTAGGCCCTTTTGTAAAGTGTACTTTGATGTAAATAAAAAAGGAAAAACAAAAACAAAATTGTTGTCATTTATGACCATATTAGAAAGTAGCGCGCGTTACATTGTACTAAGGATGGCAAAAAAAACCCAAACTCATTAGCCCACGCAAATCCACTCATTAATTGCCCAACCAAACTCACTTATTTAATAAATGGGCAAATAGGTATTAGCCCAATTAGACCCAATTAAGTTGAGTTTAATTGGGCTTTAATTGGGTTGCTTATTGAGCATCTAACAAATTTATCTAAACCCACTTATTGATTATTTGGGGGTATTTTTGTCATTTTTATGGACATTTTTATCATTTTAGAAGTTGTAAGATATTTTGACCATTTACATACATAAAATAATTGGGTAAATTGGTGGGTTGGGTTTTAATAGATTGGATTGAATATGGGCCATACATACTTTATTAAATGGGTCTAAATGGACAATTGGGTTTTTAAGGACCCAACTCATTTATTACCCACCCAAACTCACCCATTTGACACCCCTACATTGTACAATTAAAAATAAGTTTAAAATGTTACAAAATTGCAGATTTATTACTCAATGTGATATATGTTATTATATTTAATAGAATTCCTAACTAATTACAGTAACAACTTTTTTTTATTTTTTAAAGAAGATATATTTAATAAAAAAAAAATACACCAAGATTTCTTTAGATATCATTTTCAATAGCTTTCTGTTGCCTTGCACGGGTTTGCGACTAGTTAGATATATGAAGGAAGAATAAAATTGAAATTTTGAATGGAATCTTAAAGAATCGTTATTGATAGTAGTGAGTAGAAAGTAGAAAGATGATCTGATCTTAGGTGTAATTGATATGGATTGAATCATCCGATTTGCAAGAGTTGGGGGGTTACTGAGAGGAGACTTGGGATGGGATTGATGGGTTAAAGATAAAAAAGATTTGGAAGAGAAAGATAGGAGTGTGTAGAGAAGTCATTTGGGATTCCAATGGGTGACGATTAATGTGAGATCTTTTATTCTTAAAAGATTATAAAGAACTGATTATATGAATATGAAAAATTGACAATGAATGAGAGACGTAAAAACAGAAAAAAGAAAAAAGTCAAAAGCTTCCATTTTATTATTGTTCTATAGATGTGGCATTTGGTGAGTCAAATATTTCTTTACTACATTCCTATAAAATTACTATATTTGAAAAGTTTGTAATTAATATGCTACTACAATATTTGAAATGTTTGCGATCTTAATTAGAAAAGAAAATTCAATAGCATTGTTGAGGATAGTGAGAGGGAGAAAAAAGTAGAGTGATTATTCAGTAATCTAAGACTACAAATAAATATGTAGTTCCTCTCTCACCGAATAGTGGTTGTACCACATAAATAATGGGTCCCTTTAATTAAATTCATGGTAGAACCCACTACTCTATAAAATTGGGGATTACATATTTATTTGTAGTTTTGGACTATTGAATAATCACTCGAAAAAAGAGTGACTGAAACTATGTGTATCATATTCGGTGAGTAAAATAGTACATGCTATATAGGACTGTTTTTATATAGATAGAAGTGAGAGTGCAATATAAATAAAGACTCGTACGACAAAGTATGTATACTATAGAAGTAAATGTGTTAATAAATAACATGTAATGGACCTCTATAATATACTAATTTAAAAAGAGGAAGATGAAAGAAAGTTTGCTTTCTTCTCATGGTACGAAATCCATGCACGTCTAGTTCATAAACCATCCCACATACGCCAAGCGCAGCACAAATCTTGTGCCCTCCCAAGAAGACAACCTTGTTGAAATTTCATAGAATAATTAATTACTATTTCATTTATAGAACTAAACTAACACCAATATTTAATCATTAAGCCTTTTCTCTCACTCCCTTTGCTCGTGCATCACGCACACATCACTCTTTAATTTACTCTCATTCTCCCTCTTCACCAACCATAACGTCTCTCTCTCTCTTTCTCTCTAGAAAAGAAAGGCTTACCACATTCACCTTGCAACCCTTTTCACGAGACTAACGTGCACTCCTCTAATTTTTCATATAAGCACCAACCCCACCACCTTTGTCTTTTGCTCACTCTTTTAAGTCTTAACCCAACCCAACAACACCCTTATTCTTTCAATGGCTGAGCCTCGAGGTGATGGCACATCTGGAACTACTCGACGTAAGGGCATTGGAAAGCGTGCTATGGCAACAGCAGAGGCAGAGCCGGTGGTGGCAGCAATGGCTCCATGTGGGGCATGCAAGTTCTTGAGGAGGAAGTGCATTAATGGTTGTATCTTTGCACCCCACTTTGGGTCAGACCAAGGAGCAGCTCGGTTTGCAGCGGTGCACAAGGTATTTGGTGCAAGTAATGTATCAAAGCTGTTGTTGCATATACCACTCAACCGGAGACAAGATGCTGTGGTTGCAATATCATATGAAGCTCAGGCCAGGTTGTCCGATCCTGTTTATGGCTGTGTATCCACCATACTTGCTTTACAACAGCAGGTAATTAAGTTCTATTTTTCTTTCTCTAATTTCTCTAATTGCTTCCATCAAATATACTTGCTATTTGCTTATTGGGTTTAACTTACCAATAGTGTTACTACTTATTGGAGGAGACACGGAGCACAACATGTGTCCTAAAATAACTACATATCGGTGGCGTCTAAGTGAAAAAAAGGAAGCCGTACCCTTGCTAATTAAGCTTATTAAAAGTTGATTGCTTGCATAAATATTTTCTTGGACAGATCAATATAGTTCTTTTTTTTTTTTTTTTTTTTTTTTCAAGGTGATTAATATATAGTCTATTCAATATGATTTTAACTCTGCCGATTTTTTTTTGTAAATTGACCATATAATAGATTTCCACACAAAATTTGGGTACTGATTGCATGACATCCACAATGGGTCTTATTTAATTATTTATTTTTCATTTTTTATTTTTAACTTCATGGCTAAACCTTGTAACGGCAAAATTTTGTGAAGAAATCATTTTATAAAACAAATCAGACCCTTCATGTTCTTAATTAATCCTCAAAATTTTGTTAGCTTTTATTGTAATTACATACAAAAATTTATTGAGTTACTAAAATCACATACAATCATATAGTAAACCGTAATTCTTCATCAAAATGTGAAGATATATATGCGTATTTATTATGCAAAGAGAAGTTTTACTTTTTTCCTGACTTATAAACTGGTAAGTACTGATTTAAAAAAGAAAAGAGATAGAATGAAAAACTTTAGTAATTTATTTAGAAATTATTTTTATTGTATTTTCTTTAATAAGAATTGAGGTTATTCCAATACTACCCCACGTATTTCCACCGTAGTCAAAAGCCAAAATTGGCTTATATATTTATATGTATAAAATTTAAGCGGAAATTAAATTCAAGCATGAAGTCTGATCAACAAATTAAACTGAGAAAAACACTGTTGTTATTATATACTCAGGTGGCATCTCTGCAAGCCGAGCTGGCTATGGTGCAAACCCAGCTTCTAAACAACAGGTTTGCATTCGCAAATGCCTTTCAAAACTCACAACAAACGCAGCAGCATCAACAACAACAACATCAAAACATTGCAGTGCTGCAGCCAGCATATTCCAACAATTCTTCTGCTTCCAATAACCTCATCAGCATGAGTGGCTTCACCTCAAATTTCGATCTTGTAGCCAACACAACACCATCCTCCCACAGCTTGGAGCCTCTGCAGCTCTCACAACCGTCGCATGATGAGGAAGAAGACGAGGAAGAGAGTCGGATTCCGCATGTGTTTGGCAATGAGATACTACACCGAAGTTGACTTTCACAATTATCTGTTTGTTTAACAGCACGGTGCACACACACACATATACCCAGGCAACTTTGAAAGCCTGCGCAAAGTGATGGAACTTAATATGCTCTGAGGCTTTTAGTAACATACTTTTCTTATGCTCTTTGAACCCTACAGATAAATTAATGAAGTGCGGAAACCATATATATTCATCATGTGGCGAGTCTCTTTCCAATGATCTAGCAAATTCAATTAGCCAAAAAAAAAAAGAAGCAAATTCTCTAAGTTTTGGAAGGGACTCGCCCTAGCTCACTAGTTTTCTAGTGCAAGAAGACATTAGAAAATCTATCCACAATGTTAGTGTATCCTTGTCACTACCTTTAACATTATATCTAAAGCCATAACAAATTTTACAACTGTGAGATGGTAAATTGTGGTTAGTCTATAATATAATTGATGTTCAATGGTAATCTCACATGAAAATGATGTTATACAAACCAAAATTTACAACTTCAATAATTATGAAATTTTTTGTGTCTGTAAAATTGTTGATACCCTTAACATCCTGTTCTCATCTTTGACTCAGCTTGCAACTTATGCACCTCTATATATATCCCTATCTAAGAGGCTTAATTTTATTACATGCACCTCTAGCTATATTTTATCCAAAAAAACAATCATCGGTCTTTATCGTTGTTTTTTAAAATTATCTTTCTTAAATTAGAAAGTGTTTGCCACAACCATTTCATTTTAAAATAGAGAGTCTCTATTTCAAGATCATAATTTATTTGGATTAAATATAGGGCTTAAAAGGTGTCACATCATTTAAAAACTACTAACTTAAACTCTTCAAGTATACATTTTGTTAAAGAAAACTAATGTTAACGTTAGTTTAAGAAAAAAAAAAAAAAAAATTTAAGTTAACTTTGAGGGCCCTCCTACCCCATTTGATCTCTATCTCTCTTTGAGGGTATAAGTTCAAGGCCTCACAAACATATTTAGATTAAACTTATTAAGAATTTCTATCTTCGCTCCAAATGAGTGGCCTAAAAAATAAGGTTAACTTAAAAACAAAACATCTGATCTGAAGTGTCTTATTTGGCGTAACTAAATCATCCCTGCATCATAGTTTGGAAAGTGCAATAGTCCAAAGAGAACCATCTGAGAATGTTGGATCTCTCATAGATCTGACTCATGCAAAGTGTCACAAGGTCTTGCATCGGATCTAGTAAGATTGGGCATATAAACACCGAGGGAGCTTTCACAGATTCCAATATTTAGATATTTTGTAATAAAAATTATTCATTCTTATCATTACTTAATTTTTTAAAGAACAATTTTTGGCTAAGTATGATGACTTATTTTTATCAATTTATATAATTATTGGATAAATATATAATTGTTCCTTAAAAACTATGATACTTCAAAACGCTGTATTTTTTTATTTTATGATGAACCAAATAGCCCCCGATTTTGATTCAAAAGTCATATCTCTTGGTAAGCGTAAAAAGCTTTTGTTCGTATATTATTTAATGCATACTTATAGAAGTTTTGTTCGTAATTAAAGCAAAGAGTGAGAAGACACATTCTTGTCCTATTGTAAAATTTCATTATGTTGAATTACTGGTTCGAGTGTATGGGAGAACATATTGATCTAGTACACATATATTTGGAATATCCAATTGAAATTTTATCATACTAACTAAAATAATGAATCGAGAAAGTAAAAATTCTTTGAAAGCTCAAACAATACTAATTTCCTCTTGAATGCTCAAATAATACTACTGATCCTTCAGTTCTCCAGTAATTCTCTTAGCGATGCGAACGCTTATTTGAGAGTAGAGCACCTTAGGTCGAAGTGACTGATCTTTAGAAGCAATGCGTTGTTTTCATAAGGTTTCAATTCAAGTACAATTCCTTCTCTCTATTTATTAATGTGTTAATGCGTGATTATTGCTTTTATATAAGAACAATTGCAAACCTCATGGGGTAGCCGAGTCCGAGTGGTAGGATGAACCGTAATATACACTTAAGAAAGTGTAAATTGCGTATGAGACAGAAAGATTGCATGTGTCCCTAGGATTAGTCGGTGGATCAAATGAAATGAAAATGACAGGCTAAAACGCTAGATGGATGCGATGATTGAGACTTGATTGATGAGCATAATGGATAATAGCTGTGGAGGCTATTAATTAAAGGCTTGGTCTAAAAATTCCATGTGAAGATGATAGAGATGCATTAACCAAAAAAAAAAAAAAAAGCCAATAAATACTACTCATGAGAGGAAATAAAGATACTAATAAGAGTGATCCGAGTAACGTGACCTGAAAATGTAGAAAATGCATGACTGGAAATAAAGAAGGGTACCAATCAGCATGGTTGGTTATACTCAGCCAAGATAGTTAAGGATCCTTGACCGGAAACAATGCCGAAAAATATGGGCAAAAGAAAGATGCATATACCCATTAAGACAGTGATCATGGTTTTAAAAACCATACCGATCAAAGAATTAGAAAAGGGAGTGGCTATCGATTATATGTTTCGACTGGGTCGAACCAGTGATCAAACTGGTAACGTTATAAATAATTTATTAATAAATTTAATGGGAATCAAGAAAATTCGAAGTTAGAAATATTTAAAGAAATAAAGGATAAAGAGAGATTCTGGTTTGAAAAACCTCTTGTAACTATTCTTTTCGACTATAAACGATTCCATCGTCCATTCCGATATATAAAAAACGACCGATTTGAGAATTCTGTAAAAAATGAAATGTCACAATCTTTTTTTCATACATGTAAAAGTGATGGAAAAGAAAGGATATCCTTCACGCATCCGCCAAGTTTGTCAACTTTTTTGAAAATAATAGAAAGAAAGATGTCTTTGTTTACAATAAAAAGAATCTCCTATAATGAATTGTATAATCATTGGAGTTATGCCAATGATATTTAATTAAAAATATATATAACAAATTTTAAAACATTTTATGTAAGTTTCACAACTTATATTTAGAAAATTAAAAGTAAGAACCCTAAGGCTTCGTTTGGGAGTTTAGAGGGGAATGGAATGGAATGGAATGAATAAATTATAAGGGAATGGAATAGAATGGAATGGAATGGAATGAATTTAGTGAATGGAATGGAATGGAATGGAATGAAATGAAGCTAAGTAATCTTGTTTGGATGTTTTAAAATAGAGGAATGGAATGTAAGTAACTTTGTTTGGGAGTAATATTAGAATGAATGGAAATGAATCATTTTATAACAATATTACTATAATACCTTTTATTTTTATAAAATGTAGGATTAATCTATAGAATAATACTATAGAATTACCACACCATATATGACACCTTGTGGTGTCACAATAATATTATAGAAATACCATAGGAGTTTATTTCTATTTTTCTGGCCCTTGCTAATAGAGAAAGAAACCAGTACAGAACAACAAGTGGTATAAAATCCGCTTAATTATAAACAAGTATAAAATCTAAGCAATATAAATTAAAATATAATCCCAATAAATGGAAATTCGAGATTCATTGTCCACAAAATAAACTTTTAAAAGAAAATTGACATTGTTAAAGGTCCATGTATGGTCATTTAGAAATACAATATTATAGAAATACCATAGAAACTGAGGAAAATAAAAGGTCAAATCTATAAGGGTAATTTAGGATTTTACAAAAATACTAAGGGCATTTTGGGACGTTTGGTGAAAAAATCATTAAACTTAAATCCATTCCCTCCTATTCCTCTCAATTTTGGGGGGAATGAAAATTTGGGATTTGGAGGGAATAGGGAGGAATGAGTGTTCCATTCCATTCCCCTCACTTAAACTTCCAAACAAGGGAATGGTCTTTCCATTCCATTCCATTCCCTCCTACTTAAACTTCCAAACAGGGGAAAGGAAAGAATATTCTTAAAATATTCTTATTTTTCCATTCCATTCCATTCATTTCCCCCCTCCCAAACGGAGTGTAAGAGAATAAGAAAGTATAACAATTTTTTATTCAATTAC
>OU015761.1:40963190-41098447 GCA_907173295.1 Fagus sylvatica
GTGTGGTAGGAGAGATCTAACAGATCTAGTGTGAGATTTGCTAGACTGCTGAGGGGCATGGGTCGGCTGACTAGTGGAGAGACTTGTGTCAGAGGTATTGGTGAAACTCCCAAGGTCCAAGGTCACGTGAGGAGTAGCTTGGTTGGGGGAGGCGGTGATCACGCCGAGACAGTTTGTGGTGGTGGTGTTGGGGATGAAAATGAGGTTTTGTTTTGATGTGCTTTGTGGTAGAGAGGATGGTGGGGTGAAGATCGGGGTTAAGGAGGTCTTGGGTTCACAGGTGGAGGGTTTGATTTGTAGAGGAGATGGTTTTCTGGCTTGGATCGGGGTTGTGTTTTCTAAGTAGAGTGGGGTTTGTATGCGGTGTTGTGGGTTAGTGGGATGTGGGGTAGTGTTTTGTGTCAGGTTGATGATCGGGGTTGGGGAGGCCGATGGTTTGGGGGTTGTGGTCAGATTTTGTGGAGGAGATGGGGTTTCATGGTGGATGGGAATTTGTGTGAAGAGTGGAGGATTCTGTGAGGAAGATGGGTTGGTTTGGTGGGCATGATAGAGATCCATTACTAGATTGTGGTAAGTTTGAGTGTTCTGTGATGGGGTTTGGCGAGCTCAAAACGCATAGTCTTGAGAAGTGGATTTTGGACCAGCAATGATTTTTGTAAATCTTAAAGATTTTTGCTCAATGGGGTTTGCTTGGATCCATGGACCGTAACCTTTGGGACCAATATCCCATTGAATTTAGTTATTGAGATTGGATTAGTGATTAGTCACACCTACCGTAACGTACCCAATAAAGGTTTTACCCAGCCAAGTCCAGCTTTCTTGTGAAAGTCTTGGCTTGCTCTTTTTCCATGTCTGTTGATGGAGGATTATTTCCTATATAAATACTATGCAGAAGACGATAGAGATTCCTAACAGTTAGAATCCGATTTGCAGACATGAAACTTAAAGAAGGGATGACTCCTAGAAGGGCCGGTTAGCTTGTGCACGTGAATCCGATCTGGGATCTGGGCTACTAGGCTAGAAAAAATGGACTTTTCTAATATTCAGGAAGAAATGGAAATTCCACTCACTCAAGAGAGAGAGATTATGTACAAGATTTGGACCGGCAAGTAAAATCCTTGGAATGGAGATTCAAAGGGATAGGAAAAGTGGGACTTTAGCACTTTCACAAAGGAGGTTTGTGGAGAAGTTGCTTGAGTTGTTTGGCATGAGCAAGGCAAAGCCAATAAAAACACCATTGGAACTCTTTTATTATCTGAATCTTAAGGACAGGACCCTACCCTATTCTCGAACCCTCTGCCGAGCTTAACCCTGCCCGCATTTCCTTTTGAAGGAGGCCAAAGAAATGTCTCCACCTGCTGCCAACAGTCTTTCTTCGGAATTATACTGAACGGGTCGATCCTCCCCTCCCGTTTGTTGCAGCTTATTCCCTCTCTCTTCCCCCCCAAAAAAAAGGAGAGAGATGCCCCGTCCCTTCTTTATGCACATCCATATACATAGCCAGACACAAAGGTGTACAATCCGGTCAAAATCTGTGGTTCTTTAAGTTCATTCACTGTAGGTTCTCTTACTTGCTCTAGTGGCTGGCAAACGCACAACTGGGGTCTTCGTGGTCCAAGATAATAAAACCATCAGTAAGAGTAACGTAAGCATGAGACTTTTTGGTAGTACCGGTGAACCAGATGGCCGCGGCGATGGAATCTGGGACGGAGGACTCGTAGTATCTCTCTAGATCTGGCAAAAGCGAAAGACCTCCTAACGTAATTCGAATGGGGGCTAACCTGACCGCTGAGCCCACTCTGGCCTCGCAGGGCGGGCCCCTGTGGTTGCGAGCTGGAGCTGCCATAGCTCAGAGCTAGTTCAGAGGGGGGGTCGAAACTGCAATCAGTTTTGAGGTGGCCTAGTCGACCACAATGGAAGCAAAAATCAAAGAGCCTCTCGTATTTGAGTTCGAACCAAGCATCAGGATGGGGGCTTTGATCCATGAGGAAACCACAGTTGAGAGGAGCATAAGCTTCAATTTCAACTCTCATTCTCAGGTATTTTCCTACAGTAATAGTGCCATTTTCATTGATATCAATTTTGAGGAGATTTCCCACATGAGCACTGATGCGTTTGGCATTTTCTTTTGTCATGTAATCTATAGGAAGATTGTGGACTTGGATCCAAAAGCTTATTATGGAACAATCCAGATCATGGGGGAGGGTTCCTGGGATCCAAAATTTAAGAATAAGGTGCTTTCCATCTATATTCCAGGGGCCAGAAGAGATTGTGTGTTGCAGGTCATTTTATGAGTTAAATTTAAATAGGAAGGTGTTTTGACCAAGGGTGGCAATGGATAATCCGTGGTTTTCTTTCCAAGCTTTTTGTATGATGGCAATGACTTTGTTGTAGTTGACATCTTTTGCCAAGATTATCTTGCCAATGAGAGTGTGTTTGGTGAGGTTTTCTGTGGTGGTGGGATCGGGTTTGAGAGATATTGGTTTATATGTGGAGGTTGTGTTTGTTTGAATGATTGCATTTCTTGTTGCAGGATCTGTTTGAGCAAGTGTGTTTAGTGCGTGGTTTTCCATATTTTATAGGTGTAGATGGCAGTTAAGATGATAACATTGTGGTGTAGGTGATATATGGCATGAAATTGAGGAGTAAGGTGAGGTGATATGTATGATGGGAGATGGAGGAGGTCTAATGATAGATGGGGGGGTAAAGGAACTCACAGGGAGGGGGAAAACTCAAAGAGGGAAGGACTCTACAGAGAGAGGAGAAAAAACAAAAACTAAAAAAAAAAAAAAGAAAAAAGTTCACGCTAATCTACTTACTAGAAAGAATGAAACCTAAATCTAAGAATAATGATTTCGTTCCTAAAACTAGCCGATTCAAACTACCATATACATCAATCTAGATTTTGCTACTGTTCCTAACTAGGTAATCAATAAAACTTATGATTGTATTAATACTCTAATTAACTGCTAGGGTTTTAGCCTTTTTTTTTTTTTTTCTTCTAGAAGCTTCTTAAATTAATGAATTATTTCTTTTTTATCCCACAATTAAAATTTACTAGGTTACCCACCTAATGAAAACTCTTTTTCTTTTCTCATGTGGGTTATGGGTATTACAGTAAATATGGTCATTTGACATGTTTTTCCATCTAAGTACTTATTAGTTTTTCAAGACAACCCAGAATGTCATTGTCCACAGCTGAATCAACTTTGATTATTAATCGATCTTAGATTTGCCTCAACTTTCTACAGCTGAATCATTTTGGATGTAATTCTGGTCTTGGTTCAGCAAGTGACATGTAAAATGTGGGAGTTTTTCCCATATTGGAAGTTACGAATGTCTCTACATGGTAGCTGAAACTAGTGCTCAGTATGCAAAATGGATGGAGATTCTAAATGTGAAGGATCAATGTCCCCTGCCAATTTTCTTTCTATGTTCTATGTTACAGACTTAGCTTCGATACCACAATTTAAAAAGACAAAATTGTAAAAGCTTTCAATTAGTTAGGCCTAAGGTGGATTACGTTTTTATTATTATTAGGGGTTTTGTAGGGTTTCTAATCCTGTTTCCTTTGTTACTACTTTTATGAAGCAGGTTGCAATCTGAATTGTTGGCCTTACTGGTAAGAATCCTGTGAATCACCTTTTTCTTAAAGTCCTGGATTAGTGTATTGGTGTACATATAAATAATATTAACATGTTTATCATATTTTTTCAGAAAATATGTGGAGATTTGTGCACCCAAAGTGGGGGAGTTTTCTCCAAACATCTGCATGCAGACCGGACCACAACTATGTGCAAAATCCAGGATGGGCTCCAATACTTGTCTTATGTAGTCCTTTCAACCTCCATGCCTATTGCTTGAAAACTTCGCTTCCTTTGTGATACCCTTATTTGTTTTATTAGTTCTATTCGTAAATAGTGACGGTTTAGAGTGAAATTATGTTATGACATTGATATTGAAATAGCCATGAATAAAAGATACATCCTTTGTGTCTCTGGAAGTTTGTTTGTATGTCTTTGGAAGTTTGTAGCTTGTTATTTTTCCTATTTTTTGTGTAGAATTTTTTTTTTCTTTTTATTATCTCTATTTATTTTTTCTTTGATTGAGAAAAAGAAATCTAGGTGATAGTAATAGAAGAAAAAATATATATTTTAATAGGGTAAATCTGTTTGCATCAACAAAAAGATGTTATATAGGTTTTTTGCGTCAACTAAATGTTAACGCAAAACATGTTATATAGGTTTTTGGTGTCAACTAAATGTTGATGCAAAACATGTTATATAGGTTTTTAGCTGATAAGTCATGAAATATGACTTATTTACATGTATTTTGAAGAGATTTTATTGGGATTGTGTTGCATTTCATGTCTAATTACACTTAAATGGATGTTTGTTGTTCAATTCATTGAATTACATGATTTAATGCATTTAAGTGTATTAATTTAATCCTTTATATGTTAATTTGGGCCATGTTTGATTGTAGGCACAAGCTAGTTCAGATTGGAGTTAAATATCACAAGTTGAAAGGAGCAAAAGAGAAGAAAAGAGGTGCAAATTAATGTTTGAAAAGAAAAAGAAAAACAAAGCCCACAAGCCCAAAAGGCCCACATGGCCACTAAAGCCCACAAGCTCACATTATCCATTGTACTCGCATCACACTAGATTATTTTCCAATGGAGCCCTAAATGAAAGAAGCGTGGATAGCAATTGGAGAGTGGTAGCCGCCAAGGAGCATTATTATTATTTTTTAGTTTTCTTTCTAGTTTTCTCTCTAGTTTTCTCCCTAGAAATTATTTTCTCTATTTTTCTTTTTCCTTAGCCATGATTGGCTAAGCCTCTTGCTAGGGCTAGGGGCTATGTTTTCTGTATAAAGGTATGAATACTTGTAGTCCCTTCTATTTTTAATGTTAAATACAGTTGATTGTTAATTATTTGATTCCTATTAATGTATGTTTTATTCCGTACTTTCTATAAGTTCAATCATGTTTTTCTTATGATTAAGGGGGAATATTGCATGGTTTTAATTAGGTTTCGTGTTATATAAATTGAAAGGTCTTTCTAATTATTACTCTAGCCACTTTATTTTCTCCGGTAATATAGTGTTCCTGAGTTTTATTAGTTCAACCATGTCAAGAGCTTTTTAAAAGGAAAATAATCAACTTGTAAACTGTTATTAGAACAAGAGTTTTAACTGGGATTACAAGGAATCATACTGATATACAGAAACACCCTGAAACCTTAGTGCCTTTTTACATATATTCTTTACAAAATTTCCACAAACCAAATTTATTTTACTCTTTTTTGCATATTGAATTACATTGTCTATTGAAAACACAAACTCCCTGAGGATCGACAACCCCTTACACGTACTACAAAGTACCGCTTATTATTGAGCGACATCAATTTTTGGCGCCGTTGCCGGGGAGTTTCGGCTTATTCAAGAGACAATTTTTTTTTTTTTTGGTAATTTCGTTCTATTCTTTATTCATTTTGTTTTTCTTTTAGTTATTTTTTTTATTATTTGTTTATTTTGTTGCTTTGACCTGTTTTGTTTTACTGTGCATGAGCGTTTGGGTTAGAAACAGCAAAGGTAGATTGGAGACTTTTGAGACACTTTTTGGAAGTCTATTTGATACACCTACAAGCTCACCCACATCTTCCATCATGGCTGAAGAAAGAGTAATTCCACCTGAGGCACCTAGGATGACCATGTATCAGCTGCTGCACCCTACTCAAAGCTCCATTCCGTCATGCATCATGTTTCCTCCAAATGCACCTCATGTGGAGATCAAACAAGGGCTAATGGCCATACTTCCAGATTTCAGGGGATTGGAGAATGAGAACCCCTATGTGCATGTGAGAGCATTTGAAGAAGTGATTGGTAGCTTCTATGCACAAAATGTGATTGAGACCGCCAAGTTGAGGTTCTTTCCATTCTCACTCAAGGACAAGGCTAAGGGTTGGTTGTACACAGGGTCCATGGTTGTACACACTGAAGCCTAGGTCCATAGGAAGTTGGGGGGAGATGACCCAAGAGTTCTACAAGAAATTTTTCCCTCCTCACAAAGTCCAACAAGTAAAAAGGAAGATCTCTAATTTCGCCCAAGGAAACGATGAGACACTATTCATGGCATGGGAAAGATTCAAGGATACTTACAATTTCTGCCCAACACATGGATATGACACTTGGAGGTTGGTAAGTTACTTCTATGAGGGACTCCAACCTAGAGACCGCCAATTTGTTCAAGTTGCATGTGGAGGTGGATTCTTACAGAAGGAGCCTGAAGATGCTATGGACTACTTGGATGAGATAGCTGAGAATTCCAACACATGGAATGGACCAAGTCCCTTAGATTCCACAGACCGGAACAGAAGTAGTACTACCACATCTGGTGGTAGTGTTTTCAGACTAAGGGAAGAGGACAACATGAATGCCAAGATCAGTTTGTTGACTAAAGAGATAGAGGCACTCAAGCTGAAGGGAAGTAGAGGTGTAAATGCTGTCTACAGAGAGGATCCTATGGAGGCATGCCGGATTTGCCAAGAGATAGATCATACCACAAGTGCCTGTAAGTCTCTATCTCAGTTCCTAAATGTGCCAGAAGAACAGGTGTGTGCATTCAATCAGTATAGGCCAAATAATTCTTCATATTCGAACAATTATAATCCAAATATGAGAAATCATCCATATTTGAGTTATAAGAGTGAGAATGTGTTGAATCCCACTGGTCCAAGGAACTTTGACACCTCACATACTACTTCATCATCATCTAGACTGCCTTTGGAGGATGTGCTTTACACATTCATACAGAAACAAGGTGAGCAAAATCAAAAGGTTTGATACCATGTTTACAAGAATTGATGAAGAGATGAGAGAGACCAAGAGCCAATTAGCTAGACTCACAGAGGCATTGAGTAGGACTGAAAGAGGGAAGCTTCCTTCCCAAACTCAACCTAATCCCAATAATCAGACTGCAAAGGTTGTCAACACAGACAAATTTGAGGAAGTCAAGTCTATTACCATTTTGAGAAGTGGTAAGGAAATTGGAAAGGATGCTCCTAAAGCTAATGAGAAATCCAAGGAGACCCCAGCTGAAAATGGATGAGAGTGGGATAGCTAAATCCAATGATATTGAGAAATGCCCATTCCCTACACCATTTCCCACAAGCCCTGAAATTACCCAAGAATTTGGATGTCACAAGTGAGATTTTGGAGCATTTGCATCAAGTTAAGGTTAACTTGCCTCTATTGCATCTCATCAAGCAAATGCCCCTCTATGCCAAGGTAATTAAGGACTTATGCACTGTCAAGAGAAAGCATCATGTGAAGAAGACTGCATTCTTGACAGAACAGGTAAGTGCCATCATCCAACACAAGTTCCCACCAAAGTACAAGGATCCGGGCTGCCCTACTATCTCTTGTACTATTGGAGATTACAATATTGAGCGTGCATTGCTAGACCTTGGGGCCAGTGTAAATTTACTTCCTTTTTCTGTCTATCTACAACTCGGGTTAGGTGAGTTAAAACCTACCTCTGTTACCTTACAGTTAGCAGACCGCTCTGTAAGGAAGCCGAGGGGGGTGGTTGAGGATGTACTGGTAAAGGTTGAAAATTTCTATTATCCTGTTGATTTTATCATTTTGGATATTGAACCTACTTTACATCCTAGTGCTAATATTCCTATCATCTTAGGTAGACCTTTCCTTGCCACAGCTAATGCTTTGATTAATTGCAGGAATGGAAGAATGAAGATCACTTTTGGTTCTATGACTGCTGAGCTCAACATTTTCAATGTGAACCCACAACAATTGGTGGATGAAGAGTGTGAATATGTGAACTTCATTGAGGCAACACCTCAAGAAGAGTTTAATAAAAATTGTCTTCTCTAACTCTTTTGAAACTCTTCCTGTTAATTCTATTGTTTTTAATGAATTAAAACCTGCTGCTAAACTATTTGATTCTTCTTTATTGGATTCTTTGCAGATTTTGGAAGAAGAACAAGTAATTGAAGCTAAGAATCCTCCAAGAAGTAAGAAGAAATCCTTACTTGCATATTCAGATGCACCAAAGCTAAGGTTAAAGAAAACACCAAAAGGTTTACCACTTGCATCCATTGAACCACATGCCACTACTACTGTGGAAGTTTATTCAAAGGAGAGTGTAGATCAGGAAGTTGAGAAGGCAGGTGAGAAAACCAAGTTCTTTGAGAGGCATAAAACGAAGAGGAAAGTATTTCAAGATACAAGACTGTCAAAGAAATTGCTGAATAGTTCCAAAGGAGTGGCTTTGCATGTTGCCAGGATGAAGAGTGTCAGAGGAAGCAACTATTCCTTTGGAGGATCACGTTCAGGGGGATGAATTTTCTGTTTCTACCTTGTAATTGTACATTAGTTAGTTTATTTTATTTTGTTTTTTATTTTTATTTTTATTTGTTTTGTTTTGGGTTTCTAACCATTTTGCAGGAAATAGCTTGAGGAGTTCATCATCATATCAGGTGCTTTCTTTCCTTTTCCCTTGTTCTTTCATTTCAAGACTTGTCTTTGATTCTCACATACATCTGTTTGAACATTGAGGACAATGTCAACTTTAAGTTGGGGGGAGTATTGATTGTTTGTTTGATTGTGTGATGAACTTTGTGTTGCTTCTTGTTGATTAGTTTAGAAACCATTTTGTAATTAAAAAAAAAAAATTGAGAAAAAGAAAAAAAAAAATTTGTTTGGTTTGCAATGATGTCTTTGATTTATGCTATATTCACATGCATCTTTGTTATCTTTGAGAATCTTGTTGAACTTTGAACTTTGGTTTGAAGTCATTAGTGAGCTTAAGCATATGATCACATGATTATTTGATTGAGATA
Source organism: Fagus sylvatica (assembly GCA_907173295.1). Lineage (NCBI taxonomy): Eukaryota > Viridiplantae > Streptophyta > Magnoliopsida > Fagales > Fagaceae > Fagus > Fagus sylvatica. Next base: position 40,972,052 of record OU015761.1, read on the forward strand.
TTTGAACATGGCCATCTATTGCTTGCTTTTAAGTATTAAGTGTTACACTTGTACACCTTAAACTAAGCACTAGCACACTAATATGTAATCTGTGGGAAATGAGATATGCATCCAATTGTTACTAAATTAAAAGTGGTTGACTTGTTAGTTGATTAGCCTTGGCATAAAGAAGAAAAAAAAAAAATTGAAATAGCCAACCATGAGAGCCTATGTCAAAAGAGGTAAACAATTCACATGGTTGAGATATGAGTGACTAGTTTAACTTCGTAGCCTTTTTGACTCGAGTAAGTAAACTCTTAGGGGTGTCTCTACACCTAGTGCCCCTTGAGCCAACTGGTTTGGGAGTCATTGGTCTAACACTTGATACATGGGTCAATTAGAAAGCTTAATGAAGTTAGACATTGTAAAAAATTGACATGGTTGAAATATGAGTGACTAGTCTAGCTTCGTAGCCTTTTTGACTCGAGTAAGTAAACTCTTAGGGGTGTCTCTACACCTAGTGCCCCTTGAGCCAACTGGTTCGGGAGTCATTGGTCTAACACTTGATACATGGGTCAATTAGAAAGCTTAATGAAGTTGGACATTGCACAGTCCTCACATAAAAAATAAAAAATAAAAAAATAAAAAGAAAAGAAAAGAAAAAGCTTCTATGCCTTGGTTGATTATTCTAATGAGAATTCCATTGTCCTTCATGATTATATTGGAAAGATATTGAAGTCCCATGATTCTAAATTAGTTCACTTCACACATCAAGGAACTTGTGTAGCTTTTAATGCTTAATTTCAAGTGATTGTGGCCTAGTTAGAATTCTAAAGATTTGAAATTGAGGTTGACTTGTTTAAGCTTGCTAATGATTGAAAACCATTGTTTGTGTGACACTTTATTCTCATTTGATAGCATGATGTTGTATGTGTTTACTGTGAATCAAGACTGAGCATTTGATAGCGTTTGTGGGTATCACTTCTGGTAAACCCTCACGAGACTATAACTCGTCCACTAGGGACACCTAGGGGTTTAAAGGCTTATTGCATATGCTAAATGCAATCGAGAGTGTCAGCGAAAGTGGCTTTGTTAGTTTGTTTTCATTTGTGTTTTGTTGTTTTCATTGTTTTTAGTTTGCTAGGGACTAGCAAAATTCAGGTTGGGGAGTGTGATAAGTCATGAAATATGACTTATTTACATGTATTTTGAAGAGATTTTATTGGAGTTGTGTTGCATTTCATGTCTAATTACACTTAAATGGATGTTTGTTGTTCAATTCATTGAATTACATGATTTATGCATTTAAGTGTATTAATTTAATCTCTTATATGTTAATTTGGGCTATGTTTGATTGTAGGCACAAGCTAGTTCAGATTGGAATTAAATATCACAAGTTGAAAGGAGCAAAAGAGAAGAAAAGAGGTGCAAATTAATGTTTGAAAAGAAAAAGAAAAACAAAGCCCACAAGCCCAAAAGGCCCACATGGCCACTAAAGCCCACAAGCTCACATTATCCATTGTACTCGCATCACACTAGATTATTTTCCAATGGAGCCCTAAATGAAAGAAGCGTGGATAGCAATTGGAGAGTGGTAGCCGCCAAGGAGCATTAATTTTATTTTTTAGTTTTCTTTCTAGTTTTTTCTCTCTAGTTTTCTCTCTTGATATTATTTTCTCTAGTTTTCTTTTTCCTTAGCCATGATTGGCTAAGCCTCTTGCTAGGGCTAGGGGCTATGTTTTCTGTATAAAGGTATGAATACTTGTAGTCCCTTCTATTTTTAATGTTAAATACAGTTGATTGTTAATTATTTGATTCCTATTAATGTATGTTTTATTCCGTACTTTCTATAAGTTCAATCATGTTTTTCTTATGATTAAGGGGGAATATTGCATGGTTTTAATTAGGTTTCGTGTTATATAAATTGAAAGGTCTTTCTAATTATTACTCTAGCCACTTTATTTTCTCCGGTAATATAGTGTTCCTGAGTTTTATTAGTTCAACCATGTCAAGAGCTTTTTAAAAGGAAAATAATCAACTTGTAAACTGTTATTAGAACAAGAGTTTTAACTGGGATTACAAGGAATCATACTGATATACAGAAACACCCTGAAACCTTAGTGCCTTTTTACATATATTCTTTACAAAATTTCCACAAACCAAATTTATTTTACTCTTTTTGCATATTGAATTACATTGTCTATTGAAAACACAAACTCCCTGAGGATCGACAACCCCTTACACGTACTACAAAATACCGCTTATTATTGAGCGACATCATTAGCGTCAACAAAATATTGACGCAAAAAATGTTATATAGGTTTTTGACGTCAACAAATTGTTGACGCAAAAAAATGTTATATAGGTTTTTGCATCAACAAAATGTTGACACAAAAAGTGTAATATAGGTTTTTGACGTCAACATAATGTTGATGCAAAAAAACATTAGTTGCCACAAAAAGGATTTACTTTTCACGTCAACTCTTTGTTGACGTTTAGATTTTAAGTGACACGATTTATTGCATCACTGTGCATCAACCAAAAGATTGACGTAAAAAATATTTTTTACGGCAACTTTTTATTTTTAGTGTCAACAAAAGATGACGCGAAAATTCATTTTTCTTGTAGTGAGTGTTCTTACTTAGTAAGTTAGTAGGGAGTAGCCTGGAATTAACCTAATCTTATATGCTTTTGTGGTGCATGACTTTGCAAAGTTAAATATTGGAAAATGTGATGTAAATATTTTCTGGTATAAAATGTCACATTTGTTCAATTTTGTTGACAATAAGCCCTCCCTAATCTAACATTGAAACAAAGATGTGTAAAACAAATTCAATCCAAAACATATCCACACTCCAATACAACCTTAAGTAAAAGATAATTACTACATGAAATTATTATGAAATATGAGGTAAGTTATGATTTGATTTAACAAAAATATTGTCATCTAATCTACTTTTACAAAAGTTAGGCCCTTTTGTAAAGTGTACTTTGATGTAAATAAAAAAGGAAAAACAAAAACAAAATTGTTGTCATTTATGACCATATTAGAAAGTAGCGCGCGTTACATTGTACTAAGGATGGCAAAAAAAACCCAAACTCATTAGCCCACGCAAATCCACTCATTAATTGTCCCAACCAAACTCACTTATTTAATAAATGGGCAAATAGGTATTAGCCCAATTAGACCCAATTAAGTTGAGTTTAATTGGGCTTTAATTGGGTTGCTTATTGAGCATCTAACAAATTTATCTAAACCCACTTATTGATTATTTGGGGGTATTTTTGTCATTTTTATGGACATTTTTATCATTTTAGAAGTTGTAAGATATTTTGACCATTTACATACATAAAATAATTGGGTAAATTGGTGGGTTGGGTTTTAATAGATTGGATTGAATATGGGCCATACATACTTTATTAAATGGGTCTAAATGGACAATTGGGTTTTTAAGGACCCAACTCATTTATTACCCACCCAAACTCACCCATTTGACACCCCTACATTGTACAATTAAAAATAAGTTTAAAATGTTACAAAATTGCAGATTTATTACTCAATGTGATATATGTTATTATATTTAATAGAATTCCTAACTAATTACAGTAACAACTTTTTTTTATTTTTTAAAGAAGATATATTTAATAAAAAAAAAATACACCAAGATTTCTTTAGATATCATTTTCAATAGCTTTCTGTTGCCTTGCACGGGTTTGCGACTAGTTAGATATATGAAGGAAGAATAAAATTGAAATTTTGAATGGAATCTTAAAGAATCGTTATTGATAGTAGTGAGTAGAAAGTAGAAAGATGATCTGATCTTAGGTGTAATTGATATGGATTGAATCATCCGATTTGCAAGAGTTGGGGGGTTACTGAGAGGAGACTTGGGATGGGATTGATGGGTTAAAGATAAAAAAGATTTGGAAGAGAAAGATAGGAGTGTGTAGAGAAGTCATTTGGGATTCCAATGGGTGACGATTAATGTGAGATCTTTTATTCTTAAAAGATTATAAAGAACTGATTATATGAATATGAAAAATTGACAATGAATGAGAGACGTAAAAACAGAAAAAAGAAAAAAGTCAAAAGCTTCCATTTTATTATTGTTCTATAGATGTGGCATTTGGTGAGTCAAATATTTCTTTACTACATTCCTATAAAATTACTATATTTGAAAAGTTTGTAATTAATATGCTACTACAATATTTGAAATGTTTGCGATCTTAATTAGAAAAGAAAATTCAATAGCATTGTTGAGGATAGTGAGAGGGAGAAAAAAGTAGAGTGATTATTCAGTAATCTAAGACTACAAATAAATATGTAGTTCCTCTCTCACCGAATAGTGGTTGTACCACATAAATAATGGGTCCCTTTAATTAAATTCATGGTAGAACCCACTACTCTATAAAATTGGGGATTACATATTTATTTGTAGTTTTGGACTATTGAATAATCACTCGAAAAAAGAGTGACTGAAACTATGTGTATCATATTCGGTGAGTAAAATAGTACATGCTATATAGGACTGTTTTTATATAGATAGAAGTGAGAGTGCAATATAAATAAAGACTCGTACGACAAAGTATGTATACTATAGAAGTAAATGTGTTAATAAATAACATGTAATGGACCTCTATAATATACTAATTTAAAAAGAGGAAGATGAAAGAAAGTTTGCTTTCTTCTCATGGTACGAAATCCATGCACGTCTAGTTCATAAACCATCCCACATACGCCAAGCGCAGCACAAATCTTGTGCCCTCCCAAGAAGACAACCTTGTTGAAATTTCATAGAATAATTAATTACTATTTCATTTATAGAACTAAACTAACACCAATATTTAATCATTAAGCCTTTTCTCTCACTCCCTTTGCTCGTGCATCACGCACACATCACTCTTTAATTTACTCTCATTCTCCCTCTTCACCAACCATAACGTCTCTCTCTCTCTTTCTCTCTAGAAAAGAAAGGCTTACCACATTCACCTTGCAACCCTTTTCACGAGACTAACGTGCACTCCTCTAATTTTTCATATAAGCACCAACCCCACCACCTTTGTCTTTTGCTCACTCTTTTAAGTCTTAACCCAACCCAACAACACCCTTATTCTTTCAATGGCTGAGCCTCGAGGTGATGGCACATCTGGAACTACTCGACGTAAGGGCATTGGAAAGCGTGCTATGGCAACAGCAGAGGCAGAGCCGGTGGTGGCAGCAATGGCTCCATGTGGGGCATGCAAGTTCTTGAGGAGGAAGTGCATTAATGGTTGTATCTTTGCACCCCACTTTGGGTCAGACCAAGGAGCAGCTCGGTTTGCAGCGGTGCACAAGGTATTTGGTGCAAGTAATGTATCAAAGCTGTTGTTGCATATACCACTCAACCGGAGACAAGATGCTGTGGTTGCAATATCATATGAAGCTCAGGCCAGGTTGTCCGATCCTGTTTATGGCTGTGTATCCACCATACTTGCTTTACAACAGCAGGTAATTAAGTTCTATTTTTCTTTCTCTAATTTCTCTAATTGCTTCCATCAAATATACTTGCTAATTTGCTTATTGGGTTTAACTTACCAATAGTGTTACTACTTATTGGAGGAGACACGAGCACAACATGTGTCCTAAAATAACTACATATCGGTGGCGTCTAATAAAAAAAGGAAGCCGTACCCTTGCTAATTAAGCTTATTAAAAGTTGATTGCTTGCATAAATATTTTCTTGGACAGATCAATATAGTTTTTTTTTTTTTTTTTTTTTTTTTTTTTTTTTTTTTTTTTTTTTTTTTTTTTTTAGGTGATTAATATATAGTCTATTCAATATGATTTTAACTCTGCCGATTTTTTTTTGTAAATTGACCATATAATAGATTTCCACACAAAATTTGGGTACTGATTGCATGACATCCACAATGGGTCTTATTTAATTATTTATTTTTCATTTTTTATTTTTAACTTCATGGCTAAACCTTGTAACGGCAAAAATTTTGTGAAGAAATCATTTTATAAAACAAATCAGACCCTTCATGTTCTTAATTAATCCTCAAAATTTTGTTAGCTTTTATTGTAATTACATACAAAAATTTATTGAGTTACTAAAATCACATACAATCATATAGTAAACCGTAATTCTTCATCAAAATGTGAAGATATATATGCGTATTTATTATGCAAAGAGAAGTTTTACTTTTTTCCTGACTTATAAACTGGTAAGTACTGATTTAAAAAAGAAAAGAGATAGAATGAAAAACTTTAGTAATTTATTTAGAAATTATTTTTATTGTATTTTCTTTAATAAGAATTGAGGTTATTCCAATACTACCCCACGTATTTCCACCGTAGTCAAAAGCCAAAATTGGCTTATATATTTATATGTATAAAATTTAAGCGGAAATTAAATTCAAGCATGAAGTCTGATCAACAAATTAAACTGAGAAAAACACTGTTGTTATTATATACTCAGGTGGCATCTCTGCAAGCCGAGCTGGCTATGGTGCAAACCCAGCTTCTAAACAACAGGTTTGCATTCGCAAATGCCTTTCAAAACTCACAACAAACGCAGCAGCATCAACAACAACAACATCAAAACATTGCAGTGCTGCAGCCAGCATATTCCAACAATTCTTCTGCTTCCAATAACCTCATCAGCATGAGTGGCTTCACCTCAAATTTCGATCTTGTAGCCAACACAACACCATCCTCCCACAGCTTGGAGCCTCTGCAGCTCTCACAACCGTCGCATGATGAGGAAGAAGACGAGGAAGAGAGTCGGATTCCGCATGTGTTTGGCAATGAGATACTACACCGAAGTTGACTTTCACAATTATCTGTTTGTTTAACAGCACGGTGCACACACACACATATACCCAGGCAACTTTGAAAGCCTGCGCAAAGTGATGGAACTTAATATGCTCTGAGGCTTTTAGTAACATACTTTTCTTATGCTCTTTGAACCCTACAGATAAATTAATGAAGTGCGGAAACCATATATATTCATCATGTGGCGAGTCTCTTTCCAATGATCTAGCAAATTCAATTAGCCAAAAAAAAAAAGAAGCAAATTCTCTAAGTTTTGGAAGGGACTCGCCCTAGCTCACTAGTTTTCTAGTGCAAGAAGACATTAGAAAATCTATCCACAATGTTAGTGTGTAATCCTTGTCACTACCTTTAACATTATATCTAAAACCATAACAAATTTTACAACTGTAAAATGGTAAATTGTGGTTAGTCTATAATATAATTGATGTTAATGGTAATCTCACATGAAAATGATGTTATACAAACCAAAATTTACAACTTCAATAATTATGAAATTATTTGTGTCTGTAAAATTGTTGATACCCTTAACATCTTGTTCTCATCTTTGACTCAGCCTGCAACTTATGCACCTCTATATATATCCCTATCTAAGAGGCTTAATTTTATTACATGCACATCTAGCTATATTTTATCCAAAAATACAATCATCGGTCTTTATCGTTGTTTTTTAAAATTATCTTTCTTAAATTAGAAAGTGTTTGCCACAACCATTTCATTTTAAAATAGAGAGTCTCTATTTCAAGATCATAATTTATTTGGATTAAATATAGGGCTTAAAAGGTGCCACATCATTTAAAAACTACTAACTTAAACTCTTCAAGTATACATTTGGTTAAAGAAAACTAATGTTAACGTTAGTTTAAGAAAAAAAAAAATTAAGTTAACTTTGAGGGCCCTCCTACCCCATTTGATCTCTATCTCTCTTTGAGGGTATAAGTTCAAGGCCTCACAAACATATTTAGATTAAACTTATTAAGAATTCTATCTTCGCTCCAAATGAGTGGCCTAAAAAATAAGGTTAACTTAAAAACAAAACATCTGATCTGAAGTGTCTTATTTGGCGTAACTAAATCATCCCTGCATCATAGTTTGGAAAGTGCAATAGTCCAAAGAGAACCATCTGAGAATGTTGGATCTCTCATAGATCTGACTCATGCAAAGTGTCACAAGGTCTTGCATCGGATCTAGTAAGATTGGGCATATAAACACCGAGGGAGCTTTCACAGATTCCAACTCCGCTACCATCGATCTTTGGGACCAATTTCTCAAAGACGTCGGTGTCGAAGAACATGCCACCTCTGCCTCCGTTTCCACTGCTGCCCAAAATGCCATCTTTGACAGAGGTTTACCATGGAAACAACTATTCTCCGACCAGACATTAGATACACATTCCCTGAATTTGCCAAGCTCAAACCTCAACTATTTCTTAATTAATTTTTACTCCCTCTTTTAACTCTTACGTTTATTAAGTTTAACTTTGAGTAAATTACACTAGTATTCCAAAGTTTATAATGAAATTATACTTAGCAGACCCTATTTTTAAGAAAAAAAATGTCCTTAGAATGATCAAAATAATTGACACTTAACTCCAAAATAATTGACACTCCACTCCAAAATAATTCACACTCCACTTTATTTTTGAAGCGAAGCGTAAATTATATATTTTGGGAATTTTGGAATGGAGTATCATTTGTTGAAAATAGGGTGTAACGAGTATAGTTTCACCAAACATCGGGGGTGTCAATGTAATTTACTTTTTAACTTCTTAAAATCTCATAAGCTCTCTGTGATTGAAGCTGTTGAGTGCACCCAAAAGAAAAACGTTAACCTTTTGGCAAGGTTAGAAATCTGATAAGATGAAAATTATAGTCTAAGATTAGACCAAAGAGATTCAAATTGTTTTGTTTTAAGTTAGCAACCCCTTTTCTTTTTGGATTTGGATCCTTTTTGGATTTAGATCCTTTCCATGTCAAAGTGAAATAGAGTCTCGATTTCAAGGTTATGAATTTTTTGAATGAAATATAAGGTTTAGAAGATGTCACCTCATTTTAAAGCCACTAAGTATAACTGAGTTTAAGAAAATTAACCTTAACATTATTTTTTTTATTAAAAAAATTAAGTTAACTCTAATAGAGGGGAGAAACAAAGGAGTGGCTAAATATTCATTTTAAGCATGGGTAATTCTAAAATATCCACACCTTTTTTGATGAGTATGATACATTTAATAGATAAAATGTCACAACATCATTTATCATTTATCTTTTTCTTAAAACATGGGTATAAGATATGATAAATGATAATGCTTCAAATGAATCTTGAAATTTAAAATTTTATATTCTTGGCTTTTAGCAACCTATGATCAGGCCCTTAACATTAAAAGATCATTTTAATATCTTTCAATTTTCGCTAGTATCTCATCCCCCTTGCGTGTGGGAAAACAAATGGAAAAATTAGCCTATTATATTAACGTATTAATAAGAGAATTGATACTCATTCATGTACTTATTGGAAAATAATACACTTCTAGAGTAAATTAATATCGTACTCACTCCTCTCACATAAATGGATTAACGAGACTCATCATTCATGTGAGAGAAGAGAGTACAACATTAATGTACTCCGGAAGTATTCTATAATTACTCGTTCTTTATGTGAATATATACATTTTTAAAAAAGCTAGAGCTAAAATATTTATATTGTGTTTGAAGTTGATCTTCATGGATTTTCCACATGTCGTGATATTCGTCGGTACCTTCAACTTTTGGAGGGGCAAAGAGAAGGCGTAGGGGAGGAATTTTAGAGTGAGGAAAGGAGAGGGTGGAATTGATAGGGATGAAATTAGAGAGATCAGTGCTATTGGTTTGCACTACAATTGACAAAACCAAAAGAAACAATATCGTCATCTTTCACAACTCTAATCATATCACTTCCACAATCTGTGGCCTTACAACTTTTGTTTTTTTCCTTTCTATTCAGAAGTTGAATCCATTTATCTTTCATGCTAAGTATGGTGTTTCAATATTTAGATATTTTGTAATAAAAATTATTCATTCTTATCATTACTTAATTTTTTAAAGAACAATTTTTGGCTAAGTATGATGACTTATTTTTATCAATTTATATAATTATTGGATAAATATATAATTGTTCCTTAAAAACTATGATACTTCAAAACGCTGTATTTTTTTATTTTATGATGAACCAAATAGCCCCCGATTTTGATTCAAAAGTCATATCTCTTGGTAAGCGTAAAAAGCTTTTGTTCGTATATTATTTAATGCATACTTATAGAAGTTTTGTTCGTAATTAAAGCAAAGAGTGAGAAGACACATTCTTGTCCTATTGTAAAATTTCATTATGTTGAATTACTGGTTCGAGTGTATGGGAGAACATATTGATCTAGTACACATATATTTGGAATATCCAATTGAAATTTTATCATACTAACTAAAATAATGAATCGAGAAAGTAAAAATTCTTTGAAAGCTCAAACAATACTAATTTCCTCTTGAATGCTCAAATAATACTACTGATCCTTCAGTTCTCCAGTAATTCTCTTAGCGATGCGAACGCTTATTTGAGAGTAGAGCACCTTAGGTCGAAGTGACTGATCTTTAGAAGCAATGCGTTGTTTTCATAAGGTTTCAATTCAAGTACAATTCCTTCTCTCTATTTATTAATGTGTTAATGCGTGATTATTGCTTTTATATAAGAACAATTGCAAACCTCATGGGGTAGCCGAGTCCGAGTGGTAGGATGAACCGTAATATACACTTAAGAAAGTGTAAATTGCGTATGAGACAGAAAGATTGCATGTGTCCCTAGGATTAGTTGGTGGATCAAATGAAATGAAAATGACAGGCTAAAACGCTAGATGGATGCGATGATTGAGACTTGATTGATGAGCATAATGGATAATAGCTGTGGAGGCTATTAATTAAAGGCTTGGTCTAAAAATTCCATGTGAAGATGATAGAGATGCATTAACCAAAAAAAAAAAAAAAGCCAATAAATACTACTCATGAGAGGAAATAAAGATACTAATAAGAGTGATCCGAGTAACGTGACCTGAAAATGTAGAAAATGCATGACTGGAAAAAGAAGGGTACCAATCAGCATGGTTCGTTATACTCAGCCAAGATAGTTAAGGATCCTTGACCAGAAACAATGCCGAAAAATATGGGCAAAAGAAAGATGCATATACCCATTAAGACAGTGATCATGGTTTTAAAAACCATACCGATCAAAGAATTAGAAAAGGGAGTGGCTATCGATTATATGTTTCGACTGGGTCGAACCAGTGATCAAACTGGTAACGTTATAAATAATTTATTAATAAATTTAATATAATATTTAAAAGAAATTAAAATATATATATATAAACAAATTTTAAAAAAACACCGATTTTTCTGTAAAAAATGAAATGACAATCTTTTTTTCATACATGTAAAAGTTGGAAAAGAAAGGATCACGCATCCGCCAAGTTTGTCAACTTTTTTGAAAATAATAGAAAGAAAGATGTCTTTGTTTACAATAAAAAGAATCTCCTATAATGAATTGTATAATCATTGGAGTATGCCAATGAATTTAATTAAAAATATATATAACAAATTTTAAAACATTTTATGTAAGTTTCACAACTAATTTAGAAAATTAAAAGTAAGAACAATTCGTTTGGGAGTTTAGAAAGGAATATAATGAATAAATTATAAGGGAATGGAATAGAATGGAATGGAATGGAATGAATTTAATGAATGGAATGGAATGGAATGGAATGAAATGAAACAATTTTTTATTTTTAAAATAGAGGAATGGAATGTAAGTAACTTTGTTTGGGAGTATTAGAAGGAATGGAAATGAATCAATAACAATATAATAATACCTTTTATTTTTATAAAATGTAGGATTTTTGAATAATACATAAATTACCACACCATATATGAACCTTGTGGTGTCACTATATTATAGAAATACCATTTTATTGCCCTTGCTATATCAAGAAAAATCCGCCTAGAACAATAAATGGAAATTCAGAAAGAAAATTGACATTGTTAAAGGTCCATGTATGGTCATTTAAAATAAAATTATAGAAATTTGAGGAAAATATGAGACAAAAATTAAGGGCATTTTGGGATTTGGTGAAAAAATCATTAAACAATATTCCCTCCTATTCCTCTCAAATTTTGGGGGGAAGAAAATTTGAGAAATAGGGAGTGAGTGTTCCATCATTCCCCTCACATTCCAAACAAGGGAATGGTCTTTCCATTCCATTCCATTCCCTCCTACTTAAACTTCCAAACAGGGGAAAGGAAAGAATATTCTTAAAATATTCTTATTTTTCCATTCCATTCCATTCATTTCCCCCCTCCCAAACGTGTAAGAGAATAAGAAAGTATAACATTTTTTATTCAATTACAATATTAATAGTTAATATCATTTTATTTTTTTCAATGTGACTCATACATTTATAAGGATTGTTAATATCTTTTATTTTTTTCAATTGTTTTGTTTTGGGGAAAGACTTCTTGAAAGTCCCACATTGGAAAAAAGTAAGAAGATGCTATACTTACTTTTCTATAAATGGATACTACACTTCCAAGAATTTTAAACATAAATGTATGACCTATTTCCTTTTATGGGCTTACCATTCATTAGTTCAATATTTTTTTTAAAGATGCATTAGTTTAATGTTGGGTTACATTTTGTGTAAGCCTAACACTTTTAATGTTGGGCTATCTTTTATGGGTCACACTTAGGTCCCGTTATGGTACTAGTGTTGGTTTTGGTAAAATGTGTGTTTTGTGGTAACTTTTATGTCTGTAGAGATAAATGTGTGTCTGTTGTTGTAAAAACAAAATGTGTGAATTCCAATAACATAAGTGATATTTGTGATAAACTCAACTTTATCACAAATTACACAAAGTTTACCACAACAAACACTAATTTTATCAAAACACACACATCTTACAATGTTTAACACCCTCGATGGGACGATCCCGTAGTGGCACCTTAGAATTTCCCCATCTTTTATGTAGGTCAAACATATATATATATATATATATATAATATATATATATAATATTATATATTATATATAAGATATAAAAAATTTTTCAGTAAAAAAAAAAAAAAAAAAAAACTCAAAACCGGGTTTTCTTGGTTTTTAGACCTATTTTGGTTTTTGAAGGAAACTGAACCAGTTCAGGCACCGATCCCTGGTTCAACTGCTCGAACCAATTGATCCAGTCCGGTTTTTAAAACCATGACTGTGATAGTACTGGTAACCATGCAGAGGCATATGATAGATTCAGGATGTGGTCTTTTGATATTGCCTTCTTCTTTCTTTCTTTTTGCTGAATAATATTGGCTTCTTCTTTTTTTCTCTTTCTTTCTTTCTTCCTTTATTTATTATTTTTTTCTCTAATAATTTTAAATCTTAATTTTGACATTGTACCTGAGATGTTAAAACTTTAAATCTTTTTTTCTTTTTTTTAACGTACCAAACCTTTTTAAAGAAAAACCCTTTAAACTTACCTCTAGATAGCAAAACCTACGAAAAACTAACCTCACCCACCAAAACCAATTGTCGTGTAATCTAAGGGCATTCACCCCTGACGGGCTAAGCAATTTATACTCATACCCAGGAGCAAAGAAACTGTTTCATTTTACTTGTTATAAGAATGAAATTGATGACGCCGAGTTTTACTAAAAATATAAATAAATAAATAAATAAAGAATGAAATTGATAAACAAAATTGAAACTTATCAAAAACTAAAAAGGACTAAACTCATATTTTAAGGGTTTTTTTTTTTTTTTTTTCCTTTGGAACTCATAGTTTAAGGTTTAACTTTCCTTTATGCCTTAAACCAAGTTTTATGAACATATAACTACAGACAAAACTTAAGTATAGATCCTTAAGTGGTGCAGTACAGTATGTTTTTCAATTAAATTCATGTACATGGTTCTATTTACCAACCAAACACAAATAGTGTAATTTTTTTCAATAAAAATTAAATTTAATGTACCTAAGTTTTACCCTATAACTAATTTGAGACAAGTGTAGTCTTTTTATTATTTTTTCGAAGTTTGGTGAACATACACTATTATAAACTCACCTCCATTGAGAAGGATGTTGTAATTTGTATATGTGTGTTACATAAAATATTTTTTTTCCATCCGAGGGAGTGCTAAATTGATTTCATCAATTCCTTTATTTCTTTTAATTAATTTAACAAAATTTAAAGAGTGGTAACAGCTTCATAAGCAACTCTTACCCACTATTTTGATAAAATAGTTACATTTGTCCTAATTTAAGAATACTCACTTTATGTGTTTGCTTGGTTCATAAAAAATAAAAATAGTTTATCATAATAATAATAAGTAAGAGTGATATTAAGAATATTACAAATTTTATTACATACATCTTACATACTAATGTATCCACTTAAAAAAAATAAATAAATAAATAAAATAAAGTAACTAAGAAATTATTTAATATATTTTTTATATAACATTAATCACATTTATTGTCTTGCCATGTCAGTTTGTAATTTTACTTCTATTTTTTTTTTTTAGTCAAATTCTAATATCTTTTAACATTTTAGTCAAGCTTACCAGTAGTGATTACAAGTCAAACCAAAATCAAAAAGTAAATCAAATAATGTTGATTACAAGTCAATTACCAGCAACTCACATACCACAATATACTGACATAGCACAGTACTGTTGCATCTGAACTCTACTTTTAACATAAATAATATATTGTAAATGTTGAACGATTAGGCAATCCCAGGACAAATTTGGGTATTCGGGGCTAACTGGCTAACACTTCATTGGAACAGTCTCATGAACTCGTATGTATCTGTTCAATATGCAAAATGCAAATGCTAGTATCCTTAGGGAAGTTATTAGTTTATTACACAAAAAGAAAGGGAAGAGAAGGATATGGGATCAATAATTGCATAAGTGACTATCCTCAATGGCATCCATTCTCCATCATACCCCCAAATTTCCGAATCCAGGAGAGAAGCAAGAATTGGACCAAAAACAAAAAAAGGAGGGGGTAGCTTACATTCACATTTCATGCCCTTCTCCCCTATTCTAACAAGAAATATGTAATGAGCCATGAACAATACAAGTTAGCTCAGAAATGCCTCAACGCAGTGGTGGTAAATTTTGTCAACAAAACTCTAAAGACACGTAGTTACTTAGGATTTCTTTTGATCAGAAACCCTGGCTCCCATAATCTTACAAACAGGCTCTTCTTTTGACTGAAGAAGCTTTAAGGCTGGATGAACCTTTAGGTCTCCCATTACCAACTTTTGGCCCATGTCCAGCTCACTCAGATCAACTTCAATATAAGGAGGGACAATATCTGCTGGACATAGATACTTAACAGTTCGTTTGATGGTATTCAAATAAGCACCTGCCAAATTTGTTTTGCACAATTTAGACTCCACAAATTTAATCATTAAAATTGTTCACAAAAAGTTTGGTTAATTATATAGGGAAGACTTGAGCAAAAATAAATAAATGGTATAAATCAAGTAGGAGTATGATCACCTCAATCATGTGACTACTATTAACTCAATGTACATCCTTTGAACAGTTTGATCTAAAATATAATAAGACTCAGCACAAATCCCATCTTTTCCTTCTTTTTTTGTTACTCTAAAAAAGCTAAGAATACCATAAGATGCTTAGTAAATGAGGATGGAGAGAAGGTTGTAGAACTAAGGCTTTTAAGGATATGGCTGTGGGTTTCTATAAGAAGCTGATTAGCCCTATTCCAACTCTCATGAGTACTGAAGATGTCACAAGGGTAACAGAACTGCTATCCAACCAGATTACTGATGGCAGAAAACTTCCCTGCAACATGAAGTTACTGCTCAAGAAATTCAAGATGTTATCTTTTCTATGAAGAGTGATAAGTCACCTGGCCCTGATGGTTTTACAGCATA
Source organism: Fagus sylvatica (assembly GCA_907173295.1). Taxonomy (NCBI): domain Eukaryota; kingdom Viridiplantae; phylum Streptophyta; class Magnoliopsida; order Fagales; family Fagaceae; genus Fagus; species Fagus sylvatica. The sequence continues at coordinate 40,987,809 of OU015761.1, forward strand.
CTTCTTCAAGTGGGCTTGTTCAATTATAAGGGAAGATGTGACAGATGCTATACTCTAATTCTTTAATTGATTTACTAAAAAATTACAAAGAATAAAAAGTATACACTAGAGACAACCTAGCAACTCTATAAAAGCCATGATGGAGGTACTATCAGTGAACTCCCACACACGTGACCAGTCAAACCAAGAATTAGAAAATGTCTCAATCAGCTGACCCATAGGAACTCTCCAAATCCTTACACGTGAGGCAATTGCATTCGCGACACAACAATTCTCTTGGGGATGGAGAATAATCCTTAGAATTAGAGAATTGGTGAGGCCAAGTCTCAGGTTTCAGGTTGGTGATGCTCTAATATATTTTAATGGCATGATAATAGGCATCCTATTTTTCCTTTGTACATCGAATAGTCTATGATGCGGCCAGCACTACAAATGCCAAACTTTCAACTATCATTAGTCATAATCTTGGTCGTGGCTGCCTGCTACATCTAAAGAACTTGTGAGTATACAGCGCAAACTACCTGAGGTAGTATTAGGTGAATCAGACCAGTTGGTTTGGATACATACAAAGTATGGATTTTACACTTGCGCATGAGCTTGGGAACAAATCAGATTCAAGTCTCCTAGAGTGAATTGGTGGAAATTGTTGTGCTTTCCCCAGATGATTCCTAGACATGCCTTCATCTGTGGGCTAGCAATGAAGGATAGGCTACTTACAAGAGATAGACTGGTTAAATGAGGGGTTTGTAACCAAGTGTTGTGCCTTTGTGCAGGGCCAGCTTAGGCGTGATCGTTTATTTTTTAATGCCCTATTGCCAAGAGAGTTTGGAAAGCAATTATGGAACTCAGTTTGCAATGCAGTCCAGAAACTGGTGGGGAAAAGATAGTCAACTGGACTCAGAATCATTGGAAAGGTAAGAACTTAAAAGCTATAATGTGTAAATTTGGCCTTGGTGCCACTGTTTATCCATCTGGAAGCACAGAAGTGCTGTTCATTAGTTCTGAAGAGCAAATACTTGCAGCAAACATGAAACAAGTGAAAGCTAGTGTAGAGTTTAAAGGCTCTTTCTGGCTACTGATGCGAACACAAAGAGATTTGCAGCAAATGGGGCTTATGCGCTAATTTACTCAAACCACTTACTCTATTAGAACATCTACATAGTGTAAATCTGTGTTGTAATGTGTTTTGCTTTTCGATAAAAAAATACATTTAAGAAAAAAAAAGAGAGAATAAAAAAAGGCCGTGTAAGTACTGTAATGATGATTAAAACACATCATAAATCCTTAAATTAGTCATAAGTAGATAAAACACAGCAAAAAAATTATTTTTGAACATTTTCAAACTCAGCACAGAGACAGTTTTCTGCTAACATGACATATACACAGAATGAAAATTAAAGAAATGATTCATTAAAATAGGTGATAAATCAAGAGAGGAAAAAAAAATCCATATTTGTGGACAAAGATATAAATCAAATTCAGTCGTACTATGGCATAATTGACATTATATAGACATAAAATTCCATGTTAGCTTACCTTTTCTCAGTCCAGGGGAAATATCATCTCCTATGTATACAAGAGGAACATTAACTTTCAACAAAGCATTTGAGGGGGCCCTTATGAAGGTAACATTGAGTGGCGCATCTGTGGCCGCATGCAGATGAAGCTGGCACAATTACACCAAAAATAAATAAAAATCCCCTTACTTCAGACCAAATTTCATACAAGAAACGAACAAAAAAAATAAAACTCCTTCGGGCAACTTACCCACCCCCAGACCCAGTTGCGGGGTAATCCAGGGGTGAATGTCCTCATGGGCAGGAGGCCGTATTCAAAAGTAACAAATTAAAGGACTTGTAATTTATGTAAATTCTCTGAGACAAAAACACAAACACATACCAGGCGTGGCAAAACGCGGACTTTCTCGACGATATCATTGGATTCAAAGGCAGGAGACCTGACCTCAAGATCAAAGACTCTTGAAAGGAAGAAGGAACGGCCGAGGTGGTTGACTAGCTTGCGGATCTGATTGGTTTGGACAGAAATGAGGCGCTTGTTACCGCCGTGTTGGCCGTCTTCTTGCTCAAATAGGATGCTTGGGACACGTCCCGCCTTTCGCTCCTTGGTGGAGATGCTGGTGCCAGAGTTTGATCTTGGGATTGCTAGGATTGTTTCATCGTACTTTGGGTCTGGACGAGGGAAGCCATCGAGGTAGGTGAGGTCGGGATCGGAGTCTTGAACCAGGGCTTGGAGCTGACTGTAGCGGCGAATGCTGTTGTGTATTTGGGTAGATTTGGAGAAAACGGTGCGTTGAAGGAGGAACGACATAGCTAGTGGAGAGTGGACAGTGGAGGGTTAAGGAGGGTTTTTGGGATGCAAATGAAATGTTAGTGAGGACTGAGGAGTGAGGTCAAGGTGAATACAATACAATACAAAGGACATAAACGGAAATGCCTAGGCTTGTCACGTGCTTTCCATGTGTTTTTTAAAAAGTATATTACATTTCTGTTTTTTTTTTCTCTTTTTGAAGAGTAAAGTAAATTACATTTTAAATCTCTAATAAATTGACTATAGTGAATTGGGTCATTTTTATATTAAGACTCTATTTGTTTTACCGTAAAACGTCATTTGGAAAACAACTTATTTTCCAAATAATATTTTTTGAAAAACTAACTCATTTTCCTGTGTTTAGTAGCGACCTTGAAAATAATTAGAAAACGTTTTCATGTGTTTGATACACACAAAAAAAATCATTTTCCAAAACACATTTTTTAGAAAACGTTTTATGGTATTTGGTGTCAAAGAGAGTATGCCGGTATTTATCAGTATTGATATATTTCATTACCTTCATTAAACCAAAACGACATCCAGTACGATATTAATATTACTTTTTTTTTTTTTTTTTTTTTTTTTTTTTTTTTTTTTTTTTTTTTTTTTTTTTTTTTTTATCTTGAGATAGAAATCTACACTACACACACGCACACACTATTTGGGGAGGGCAGAGGGGATTCGAACCTCTGCCAAATGGGGGAAGGAATTCCCTTGCACCACTAGGCCAAATGCCTAGTGGGCTAATATTACTTTAAATACATTTTCAAAGTTTGCATCAGACTGGTGTCAAAGAGAGTATACCGGTATTTATCAATATTGATATATTTCATTACCTTCATTAAACCAAAACGACATCCAGTACGATATTAATATTACTTTAAATACACTTTCAAAGTTTGCAGTATATTAGATTCTTCAATTAAATTTAAATATTTTATTGACTAATAAAATACACGTAATATTATTTTTTTAGAGCTTTTTAAGAATACTTAAATTCAATGCAGTTATATACTTTGATTTAATCAAAGAACCTAAATTTTACCCAATTTTTTTTTTTTTTTTTTTAAACGTGGTTCTACTAAAATTATGAAATGTGTTTCATGCTCTTTCAAAATTGTTTGTATCAACCTTTTTCTCTTGAAAAATGCCAGAACTAGATAAGGAGAACAGAGTCTCAGCTGAATCGCTATATCCTAATTATCGTTTGTAATTTAGTACTTTGTTTGTTTGTTTCAAGAAAATTATATAGATTCTGCCAATAAACTAGTTAAGTTCTCCACAAAAAGAACATGTTCCCATCACATTCACATTCACATACCATAAGAAATAACAAAAAGTAATAAAAGAGTACTCAACAAGCTGAAGAATGATGTTTGAAATCCCGTTACTCAATTAGTACAAGAATGCAATTTAATGGTCAATACTCACAGCTGTTACAATCTGTTATTCATGTTATCAGCAGAACTTACATTGGGCACTGACAAAAAGCAAATTTGGTAACAAGAAACTAACATGGTTATATAATTTTAGCAAATTTGTGGTAACTAATGCTCACCCTTGTTGCTGACTGGTGCAACAAACTAAACCTCTATTCCTAAATCTGTGCCTAATTTCTAGTAATCCAACATGTTATTTGAAGGAAGTACCACCTATGAGTAAATCTTCTACTCCAGTCACCTACCACTACCACTAGAGACATCCTAAGCCAAGAACAAAGAGGTGCAGACTTGGCTGATTCTTCTATCCTCTACCCTACCAATTAAAAAAACTAAACTGCCTGCTACTCCCTGCAACAATTTCATCTGTGGAATCTGATCCACTTGCCATGGTTTCATCTGAACTCTCACTTGGAAGGAGTTGTATTCGGTCAGCATTCTCGATCATCCAATTTGAGAATTCAGGGGATGATGCCCATTCGGAAATAGCTTGCTGGGTTGATTCACGTGTGAAATCATCCCACTCTTTCTTCGTAAACTTCTTCCGGTTCCGCACCGAGTGGAAGGTTGAATAGTATTCTGGCTGATTCTTTGTCCCAGAAAATGGTGATACAACACCTGTAATACATAAACATAAGCAAGTGGCATATCGTAATGGAGGATGACAAGAAATGGCCAATCAAACAACACAGATATACATGCCAAACATATTTAAAAAGCAAACAGAAACTTGGGCTACTAAATATAACATCAGCGAATTGAAAATACCATTGAGAAAAGAGAAAAAACTTCAAGAAAATTTTGATGGTCATAACTGAGACAGCAAGGCTTTTTCAGAGAACTTTCAGATGTAGAGAGATTCGGCAGTAAGATAACTGGGGAGACACACTATATATCGACAACTTATTTCCACTTAGATAATAATGAAACACCTATATGTCTTTTAATCCCTGTAATTTCTAACAGATTTCAATTACATCTGTAATAATCAATTAGGTTCCTTGATTTATAAGGATATTTCAATGTTGTCCTCATGCAGAGAGGCAGTAGTCAGACTTGGTGGGAATCACCAATTTGGAAAAATTTGCCGGTGTTACTTTCTTCTTCCCTTTTCCTTTTATTATCTTTACTATGTTGACATGTTATGCTTAAACACCACTCCCCTTCCCACTCTCATTGGAGTCAAAACTTATTAGAAAAATGTAATGCTTAAATACTAGGGTTAACTAATTGAGCCCCATCTATTCTCAGGGCTCAGCCCACGTGCTGCTTTAAAATACATAGTGAAACCCTCCCAAATCTTATTCACAATCCCATTCAACAATTATTAGGACGAAAGCCATATTTTAACCTCATAATGTTTGTATGATGGATAAGTTGGAGATTGCACATGGTTATGCAATTGTTTCTAAAAAGAAACAGTTTCTGCCAAACAGAACATATATCCAGGATTTCTCTTGGTGGTGAATTAAAAAATCTCATATCCGAAAACTTAAGTAATTGAAGCTTTGTAAGTATCTATAAACATGGAAAACAAAAAGGTTAGCAACATAGAGTAGTACCTCTAACAGGAGAGTTAGACCAAGCAGATTGCTTCTTTGGACTATTCCACATCTTCCCATCAGGGCTTGACCTGCTAAGGAATTCAGCACGGTTGTGCTTTCCTGGTGTCTGTCTCTGCAGCTTCAACCAAGGACTCCCATTCTCAGAGTATGATTGATGCCTACATGGAAACATTTACTGAGTGGAGATTCCAAAAAAATAAATAACAAAAAGTTATTGGAAAAGACTTGGCACCTGTATTGGTCATAAATACAGACAGATAACAAGCATTCACTGACAGCTGTATAACACAAAGACCTATATCTTAATTCTCATTCCATCATAGGGGACCTACTTTTCTACCGTTCCCAAGGATCTCCTAATATATGATGTTCTGCCTTCAAATGCTGTAAAAATATATAATCATTATATAGGCATTTGGAGTAACTCGGTAACTAGTGGTCACAACCACCACTCATCGATCTAATCAAAACAATTGTTGGATCATCCAAATGTAGGGATCGCAGTGTAATGGATTAGGTGTACCCCTACTCAACTGAACCCCAATAGGATGGGTTTGAAATTGTTTGAGTGGGTTTGGAATAGATTTAAGCTAAAGTTTTAGAACCCAATAGAATGTGCAATGGGTTTGGGCCTCTATACTCAAACCTGGCCCAATTTTATTAATTAATAATATATCCCTGATGCAGTAGTATCATTAAAATTTTATATATAAAAAAAAATAAATAAATAAATAAAATTATATATATATTATATAGTTTTCCATAACCCTTATCCACCATTTTTTTTTTTCCTTTTCTCTTTCAATCTTATCCCCTAATATTCTAAATTCAAGTGAAATAAATAAAATAACTTAAAACATTATTTTGTGCTTCTAATATTTAGGTAGTTTGAACTTTTAATATTAGAATTATCATGGTATTTTAATAGTTAAAGACTTATAATCTTCAGGTGGATTTTGGATGGGTTTGGGTATTTTAGATACAAGCAGGACAAGTTTGGAAAATATTCTGAAATTTAAATGGGTTTTTCTTAACCTGCTTGGGTTTGGGAAGGCTTCTTCTGTCCAAAACCCGAACAGGTTTGTTACAAGTACTCATCTTTTGTTTAGATCTCACAAGCTCAATCAATTGAATTAAAGGGCCAAAGAGAGTGTAATAAATTTTTTCTAGTAAGACGTATTCACTTAATAAATGTGAAACAAAGTATGAAGTGGGAGTTGTATAGAACTTACATTGCGCCGAGCCACTTCAGAGAAAAGATAAGATTGCAGATAGCCCAACAAGAAACCAAGGTCGCCAGTGCTAAAGGAGTATCAAGAGAGCTCTGACAGAGAATACAAAAACAGAAAATTTAAGAGAGAGAGAGAAATGAGGAAACATAACCAATCAAAAAAACAAGAGAGGAAACATAAAACCAATCACATCAGAACTTTTGCATCAAAACAGATAAAAGTTTGATCTCAAAAGAAAAGATCGATAAGCATCAATAACAATCTAATCATTAGTGGGCCTGAAATATAATCAAGCCATGCAAATCAAGTAGATAAAAACAGCCTCATAGATGATGTACCATCACAGTGCTACACAAGTGCATATCACAAAGTGCATGATATGTATCTGTGCGTGTTTGGTGTAGAAATTGGAATAGTAACCATGCGTATGCCTGATGATGCTAAGGAACTATCCATACGTAAAAGGTTTATGTCATGTAACCTCAGGTACAAGCGTAAGGTGTAGCTGTTATCATAATGGGTCAAATTAATATTTCTTTCTTTTTTTAATTTTTTGATAAGTCATAAAGTGTCAAATTCATCGAAACCCAAAATCAGAGATACAAACACAATACATGGCCTAATTATCAGAAGGGTCCAATCATTCTTTAACCTAGAGAAAACATGAACTTTTAACACAGCATGTCTGATACAGAAATTTCATTAATAGTGAATACAAATGCATGTCCATTGGAATTACCAGACTCAGGCCCTCATATATATGTAGTTTTAGTAACGCAAGATGAAAGTCCAAGCATTCATTTATGCATTGGATGTCTATGACTCTATATGGTCTTGAATCACCTTTCTTGGCCCCTTGGCTGAGAGCCTGAGATCATGGTCTTGAACCAAATGAAAAAAAGAAGACCTATATATGTACATTACATGTTGGGTTACTCTCCACTAAAAGCCCATGTTCTTTTGGAGGTATCATTGAATGAGATAACCCTACTCTTGTCTTATGAGTTATGACCACAAAATAAGTACTAACTCAAATCTTCCTCTTTTTATTTTTTTTTTCTTACTCCCTTCCCCATCCAACGAGTCAAAAGATTGTATTGGCCGGGCTGGACTTACCATTGGTTATAGAAAAGCATATAGGAATAATTTCTTAACCGTTTGAAGCACTGCAACTCATATAAGTACATACAGGAAAGAGTTCATAGTGAAAGTAAATCCATTTTCCACACATGCTTGTTGATTATCTGAAAATATAAGTGTTGAATACAAATGGAATGTCATGCATGTCTGCCATGGGTACTTGTCATATTTGAAAGAGCAGATGTAACATAGGGCACAATTTCTACAGCAAACAGCGGCAACAAGAACCTTCTTTCTCAAAGTCAAGTTTCATGCTGATCAATTGTCTATCCGCATGTAAAGGGACACAGTGTTTCATTGATCAGACAAGCAAAATTAAGGACTTGAATCTTTCTAAGTTCAGTTTCAAGTACATAGCTAACATGAGATTATAGCATACCTGTAAAATAGAGGTGGTTCCAATTATGCGCATTGCCCATTTAACAAATTGGGCTATACCAACATCCACACTTCCATCTTTCGAGATAACAAATTTCCTCACAATCCAGTATCCTAAAGCAGCTCCAGCAAGGACAATTCCAACAAGCATAAATATAGACACCTGCCAGAAGAAACAAGGACCAAATGTTTATGAATGTATTTTCTTGAAAGTTGGAACATCCCTAAAATGTCAATAAGACATGATTGATAATTTGATATATACCAACAGGCATCATAGAAAAATAATCACAAGCAAATAATTAGAAATTAGTTAAGTAATTAAAGGAAAGGGCTTTACAATGAAATACTACCAAACTGATGTGATTATCTCTCCTCTTATATACAATGACAGTCAAACGTATTCTAGGCAATTGCAAAATGGACACACACAAACAGAGAAAGGCTAATAATATCAGCTAAAGGATTCTGCATTGATCTCATAAAGTTCAAGGTAAAAGAAAGTAAACTCAGGACATTAATTAAATCCTTAAATTTCTTTCAGAATTTTAACAGTTGTACATTCCTCAATTTCTCCATGATCACAGTGGGTGAAGAATAAAGAGGAAAATATTTCAAACCCAGCTACTTAATGAAACCAATCTTCCAGAATGGAACAATATCTTCATTAAGATCTCAAAGTAATATTCTTTTTGAATCATTAATTTCCATTTAATTAATAACCAAAGATGACAAAAAAGAGGTGTTTGACAAACCATGGAATTGGGCTAACCATGAATAGTAAAAGCAAGAATTAAAACATGGTGCAGACACCAAATTGGACCTATTAATGCTGATTGATATCATTGGACTTGATTAATCGTGATTGATGCCCGATTGACATTGATTGATGCTACTAGAGAGATTTGATAGCTATTTGATTTTTATTTCCATATATGATGTAATCTCATTATGAGTTTATTTTATCTTGGATGTAATTTAGAAAGTCTATTAAAAGGCCCCTGGACTCACTATTTAAACAGTTGGTCATGGATTAATGAAATTTGGGTTGAAAGTTTTCTTCCAATGCTTCGTGCTGATTCCAAGCAAGCTAAAGTGTTGATTCCTGGGTTCCTATCTTTATCCCATGCTTGGTGCTTATTCAGTTATTCCTAGAGTCTATTTTTCTGTTTTCATCACTTGATACTGATGTCAAGCAAACCCTAGGTGCTAATTCCTAGGTCCTATCCCTTTCTTTTATTCTTCTTTTGTGTCCCAAACACAAGTCCCCCTCTTAGAGTGCAAGGTTGTGCATCAGTTTTGATATCAGAGCAAACTTTGATCCATCACAGCCACTATCCGAAACTAACAGCCAACACACCCACACTAAATCAATCCCGGCAAACTTTACCCCAGACCCGCCGGCCTCTAATTTCAGATCCAAACCTCCAACCGCAACCACCACAAAAATCAAACCATCCATACTCACCATCATTGACTTCTCCTTTAGCACCAAAAAATAATAATAATAATAAAAAATAACCAAAAGAAAATAAAAAAGGTAACCATCAAGACCACATTGTTGCAACTTGCAACTGAGTTATGCCAAACACCCCAAGATAACATTGTTGCTCATAATATGACCCTTCTGCCTACTTCTGTTGACTGTACGCCATTAAGTGGCCCAAAACACCCCATTTCTGACAGTTTTAAAATATATTATCAAAAAATTCCTTTTTTTTAAATGGTAAGTTACACACGCACCCATGCATCCAAATATCAAATCCACCTCCACCAATTCACCTCCGTTTTTTAAAAGTAAGAATGGATTTTATTTTAAAAGTGCTACCAATTTACCTAAGCATTTGTTTGGATTAGCCTTTTGTTGAAAGCTTATTTGCTGAAAGTTGGCAAAAGTATAGTTATACCTCACTGGAGTGAAGTGACCAATAGGTATTGGGCACAAACGGTCTAATAAAGTAAAGCTAAGGAAAACGGTTATCCCTAAGCTTGCAGAAAGAGTTCGGGCTAAGAGTATGAATTTCTTCTTCTTATAATACCCCTAGGGAAACTAAGTTGCTTTACTCTCTTTACCAATGGGCCCGAAGGGAACTTAGGGGGTTAACAATCCTTGTCTAATAGCTATGAGCTAGGAGCTAGGTAACAGTGAGCTAGTAGTTCTATGAGCTAGCTAGTAGTATGGTAACCCCGTAGCTAGCATTAGGTTTTAAAACCTGTACATAAGCAAATAAACTAAAAAGCTAATCCAAACTTACTTATTAAAAAAAAAAAAAAAAACGCTAATCCAAACTCATCTAATCAAAACCCCATCTTCAACTTCAACCCCAAGTCTGATACCCTCATTCTGATCCAACCTTAAAAACCTCACCTACACCACACAAACTTATCTAGTTATCTCCTCCATGACCACTAAATCACCACAAGCCCACCTCCATCCAACAGTCTCATCCAAACTTCAACTGCCACTTATAATACTAGAATACCCACTCAACCAGCCTTTAAGATCTAAGACACTTCAGCCCTCTTCACAGAATCAAGGTTAGAGATTTGAATCTGAGTTAAACACTAACCATTGAAGACTACACCACCAACATCCTGTGGAAAGGTGCTAGACATAATTTCTAATCTTTTCTTTAAAATCAAGCTTAAGATCGATTGGGATTCTATTAGTTTGCTAGTAAAGTCAATTTAATGCAAGCATTGTTCTTGGATATTGATAAAAATTCAAACTTGTTATAGGATATTGACAGAAACTAGAACTGGATGCTCCAAGTCAAAGAAATAATAATAATAATAATGCAGATTGTTCTTGGAGAAAAATCAGTGAGTTATATCCCTAAGTTGGCTCCGTAAACATGCATGGTATCAGACCGACAAAGGGCGTTGAAGAGGTTGACAGCGATGGATGGGACGAGGGGGTTGGGGATGGTAAGGAGGGTGGTGTAGATAGTAAGTGAGGACTTGGTCTTGGTTGAGGATGCGAAGGGAGATCAGCTTGAAGGCTTGAGGGAGGAGATGGCAGTGGCTATGTCATCCAAAGGTGGTGGTGGAGCTAGGAATGAAGTGACATGGTGGGTGGGAAGTGAGTTGATTTTGATGTTTGATTAATAGAAAAAATGGGTATTGATGAAGTCAGTGGAGGCGGATTTCATTTTCAGGTGCTTGTAAAATTTTTTGAAAAACTAAATAATTGTCAAAAGCAGGGTCATTTTGGGCCACTTAATAGTTCACGGTAAACAGAGGTGGATGGAAGGGTCATATTTCTGGTAACCTGAAACTAGAGAGACCAAATTGACAGTACACCTTTTGTTGGAACAAATAATATGTATTTTAGTCTATAAATTTAACATCAAATAGATTCACTTTAGCCAAACAGATTTCTTTCAAATAGCAATTTATCGGTAAACTTAATCATTTCACATACCATGTGATCACTTATGTAGACAAAAGAGGGTGGGAAAATAGATTCACTATAATGAGTAAAAACATATCAAAGTAACTAACAATAACAAAACAATATTAACATTGACCACAATCTCTTTGTGTGCCCTCCTGATGGGCATAGTATTTAAGAATCCTAGTTATAATAAACTGAGCACTGAGTAAAAGAACTTACTGGATTGTGCATCTCTTCACTGAGTCCAAAATTGAGAAGAATTGAATTTACCATCACTGAAAAGTGATGTAACAGAAAAGATCCAGCCCCAAGCTATAAAAGTAATTGATTAGTAAGGTCAATATGCAATAGACATAAAATGCAGTACAGTGAATTACTTTCAAGTAAAGTGAATTAGACTCACCACTGATCCATATATAGTAAGATAGAAGACACTTTTCCTACCAGTTGGCAGCAATTTCATTCCCTACATCATAATTGAAGAAAATTAACAACACAATTACAAGCTATAAAGCTAAAAATTTTAAATAAAAAATCACAATCCAGAAAATAGTTTTTTTTTTTTTTCAATAGATATAGAAAACTGTATTTAAAGAGAAAGAACAGCAGAGGCCCCAGTAAACAGGAAGTACACACAAAAGATCATCAATTAGGCACCCCTTGGCAATTAAATTTTGTAATTTAAGTCAAAGTCAATGATGATTGTTATTGGGGCAACCAGGTTGGACACTGCACTAATTGTTCAATAACATTCAGTGGGGTGCATATGAAAACAGAACAATGAGATGCCTAAAGCCCATATCAATGGGTAATGGATAATCCATAATTTATCCAAAAAGCAAACCTGTAACCCTGCAAATGTCAATAGCTCATGAACCTTTCCCTAGCTTGAAGCAATGTTAATTCTCAGCCCATATGGCTCAAGTTAGATTAAGTGATGATAAAAAATTTCCTTGCATAGAATCCATGTAAACTGAAAATGCTATGTGGTACTTTCAGTTCTTGTCAAAACCACACATTGACTCAAATAATACCAGTTCCTCCATTTATTATATAGATTCCTGAAAATATTTAATATTTTCATCATATGGCACCTACCTATCCATAATTATGGAATGATAAGGACACAAAATAATGCAGTGGAGAGTTCATTGCAAATTATTTCCCTTAAGTTTTCAGTTAATAAAGGAAATTTTTCAAGTCACATGTTTAAACCAGTTTTTGGATAATCTAAATTCTCAAACCATAAATAATTTCTTTTCCTCTTGTAGCGATCAAGCATTCAAAGATTGTATTTCATTTGTAGCTCTCTTAACCTCCTCCCTGTTTAAACATACGAAGATTCACTTTTAGTGACATCAGCGTGATCCGATTTATGGTTAGAAAAAAAATTGATAACTGTAGTATGAAGTCTGACACCATTTGCCCAAAAAAGAAAAAGATCCAGGTCATAAATTGACAAAGTATTTCCACTGGTAAAGAAAGATGTCAAAGTGATAATTTAATACCTGAAAAAGAAGGATGATAACGACAAGGAAAACTCCGATAGCCATGGAACTGCTGTAATAAAAAGGAACCCAACTGCTGATAATTGGTGCCAAAAGTAGTAAAACAAATCCAAATGCTAGACACACAAGGCGCCATTGCTGCAAATCTGCAGACACCACAAAAGTCAAGATAATTATAAAAGTAAACATTTTCAAGAAGGTTAAGGATAAGACTCATGTAACCACAAGAGGCAAAGGGTGGAAGGCAAACCTTCTTCAACAGCAACTGTGACAGAACCAGATACTTGACCAATGAACTTCACATCAATATATCTATCCTCATAAGGTGACATGACTGAGCTCCATAAGCCCTTAACAGATTTCCACTCGTCATTCTCACAGTGACATAAACCAAGTGAATCATTTCTGCAAATGTTTCAGTAGTTAGACACAATAGTCCAAAACAGTTATTGCATTTAAAAACTTTCTACATTATGCATAATAGATAGTGAGATTTTACTTACCTGTGAAAACAAACCTGAATTCTACTATGCAATCTCTCAGGGATTTCTACGGAGGGAGACAACGTAACCTGGAAAGCACTAGCATAACTCCCAATTTTCAATCTCGAGATACCAGAAACTTGAACACGTTCACAAGATAAAGCATCTTTAGAACCATGGGAAGCAGAATGCCCGTGAAGGGGTGATGGGGTGACGAACTATCGCGGGGCTTTCAAGATCAACACCTGTGAATTTAAAATGGAGAAATTAAACACACAAAACAAACTGCAACAGAATACAAATCAAATTCCCTAAGAATACATACAAACAACACAACATGACAAAGAGTCAAGATTCCTTAAAGAAAATGTCTCTTAAGTAATCATTTTCCTTGAAAACATTCATTTTTCAACACAACAGAATTCTGTGACAAAGAACCAATAGCATCTAAAACTAATTCAAACCCAAATTAAAAAGGGTTTATGATAGAGAATCAACAAAACCAAACTAACCCAATTTGCAAAATCAAGTATAAAGTAGCCACCCAATTCAAAATTTTCAATTTTTTTTTTTTAACAATTATTATATCAAATACCCAAAAAGAAAAACTAACCCTAAAATATAGAAACACATGAAACTAACTGGAACAAGAAAACCCTAAGAATCCATTTGGCCACCAAGAAAACAGAGTATACACAAAACTAAAGCCATATGCTTATTACTAAGCCCAGTGAGAAAGCAAATTTTACTCATCGGATCCAAGAAACCCCATAAACAAATAATTTATCTGGAGTTGGTAAACTTTCCAGAATTTTCAGAGTAACCAAACGGGGAGTAAGGAAACGAGTGAAGACAGAGATTTTAGAGTGAGAGAGGGAAAGAGAATTTATATTAAATACCTCTAAGAGTGGCACCTGAGATCACAAGCTTGAGAAAGAGTGAGAAGAGAAGAAGAAGCGCAATGGAAGAGGAAGAGGAAGAAGAAAAACCATCGCTGCTTTCTCTTTCTCTGTTTCGCTTCTTCTGTATATATTATATATATTGAAAGTGAAATTTTGTTTCTTAGAAACGAAGATACAACAAGGATTAAGGAGCGCTTCTTATTGCAAAATGCGCCTTCTTTGGGCGGACCCTGTTTTTGGGCAAAATCAAATAAAAATGTCTACTCCTTTTCTTTGAGAAATATTCGCCTATCGTACTCAAAAAATATTATATTATAGATATATATTGGTAAAATAATATTTTTTATTATTAATTATTAAAATTGGTACTGTTGCAAAATAATTAGAGAGAATAGCTCATTTTCTTAAAATTTAAAATCAAGTTTTAGAGTCATAATTTTAGCATCTAAATTCGTGTTTCTAGAATGGAAGGTTTGACTCATGGTCCAAACATGCACCCCAAAGTCGTGATTCTAAAACACGATTTTAAAAATAGAAGTTATTATCCCAAATTATTTCACAACAGTACCAATTTTAATAATTAATAATAAAAAAATATTTTATATAAAAAAATAATAAAAAAATATTTTTCTCCATTTTCCTTGTTAGGTCAGGTGGAAGATGTAGATTTTGAATGGAATATTATTTAGGTAAATTACAGTGTTTATTTTTTCTTTTTGATAATACGGTGACTTCCCTTATGGCTTTATAAAATTACATTTTATCCCTCTTAGTTTTTTAAAATGATACTTATTCTCTCACTTTTTAAAAAATAAGTGACGGGGTGTTAATTTTTAACCATTGTGAAGGGGTGTAGTTTTATTTCCTATAAATATGAAGAGATGGAGTGTAATTTTCTAAAATAAGGGACGGATTATCATTTCGCAAAATCTCAAAGGAGGTTGTTGTAATTTGTCATATTATTTAATACATCATGTTTCAAATGATAGTATGAATTTCTAAAATCCCTTTCTTTCTTTCTTTTTTTTTTTTAATTGAACTCTAATAAAGTTAATGAAAAAAAGGGATATTTATGGACATTTCAAATAAAGTAAACGACAATTGTTAAAAAAAAATTAAAAATTGTGTCTTTTAACTTTTTAAATAGAATCATATTTTGGAGCTTTTCAAAATGGAATAAGGGATGAATAAAAAAGGACAATAAAGGTATTTGCTAAAGATGAATGAGATTGCACATAGTAAAAGTGTTAGATTTTGTAATATTAGCTATTTGTGAAAGAAATTTTTTTTTTTTTTTAATTTTTTTTACTTTTTAATTATAGTATCAGTTTCCTAGTGTCGTTGGAGTTGTAGTCCACAAAGAAAATGTGGGCTACGCTTGAAGCATTGAAGTGCTTTAGGGCAAAGCAATCAAACAAAAATAAATAAATAAAAAATAAAAAGATAGGTAAAATTTAGAAATCAACCGTTTGAGCTAATGACAAAAATTATCAAAAAATTTTGAAAATATCCAGTTTGCCTCCTAAATATAAACAATTTTAGAGAAAAATATACAAATGATGTTGAGTGTTGTTTGTACTTAGGGATCAAATTGGATATTTTTAAAAAGTCTTAATAGTTCTAGTCATTAGTTCAAATAGGTTCACAATAAAAGTTTATGACAAAACTCACCAAAAAAAAATTGTTTGAATTTCATAGTATGAGCTCATGAGACTCAAACTTATATATTTATAAATTTTCCCTATGCTTATATGGATAGAAATAAAGGAAGAGTAAAGGAGATGGGATATGAATAATTAATACATTTCGTTCCCATTTCTTGTTACTTTATTAGTACTTAATATAGTATTAGGGGAGTAAGGTACGCACCATAAAAGTTGAACTTACATAAGACAGATCCCGGATCCAGCAACTAGAAAGAATTTAATTTCAAATGATTGTAGCCATTTTTAAATGAAAGAAGAAAAAAATGGAAGTTGTAGTCATACATAAGACAGAGCTTTCTTATGATCAAGAGCATTCCTATATATATATGTCTTGCACCATACCATATGGGAGACAATTAATGCCAAATTAACTTGAACTTCTGATATAGACTATCTAACCAAGCTTCTTAGTGTTCCTAATTTTTTTTTTTTTTTCAAGAAGAAAAACGATAAAGAAGTGTTCCTCAATTAATGAATACATTAAAGAGAGTACAAGTTTTTATGATAAAACAACAAGGAGAAATTGGCAAATTTATAGAGTAATAATAGCAATATTACATATTTTACTACAAAAACCTTATAAGCTGAGATGTTAGTCTACCTGACAATAACCACATTATCATCTTCTACCAATTAAATAAAAATAAATCCATGTCAATTAGTGGAAGAGGAAACTCAACGTCAAGACCCATGAAAATGACAATATTAAGAGTGTTAATATCTATTGCAAATCAACTAACAATTATCCATTCATAGAATTGATTACGACAGTAAATGAACCAATCTATTTATTTATGAAATATTTTGTAGCAAATAAGCCAAACTTAAAATATAATAATGTGTTTATGAACAAGCTCATGAGTATAAAGCTTGATTTTAGTGTATATATATATATAATTTTTTAATAATAAAATAGGCTATTCATAGTAATATATATATAATATATATTAATTTTAAAAATACAAGGTTGTGTAATTTTTTAAAGTTCATAAACGAAAATCATTCTATCTAATTAACAAAAATATAATTTCAACTATAATCATAATCATTATTTAATTTTTATAAGTTCATATAGAAATCATAATATCTATATCTATACTATAATGTAAAATCGAAACTTTTTGACTTTTGGTTGACCTCATCATATTGCGCCACATAAGCTTTTGAAATCTCACAATTTTACACCTCATTATTTTAATATATATATTCTAATTGAATTTAAATTTTATTCTATTATTAAACCTTCCATTAGAATTTTGACACATCATATTTTCTTTAATATAAGAATATATTATTCCATATATAAAACACAATCATAATTAATATCTAATACTAAAATATATTCCATATATAAACACAATATAAATATCTTTTAATAATAATCATAATTATCAATTTTCATCAAGATTTTTAGAGTTCCTTTTTTTTTTTTCTTATGTATTTCATTTAATTTTGTTGCTGGCAATGGAGAAAGATGATGAATTTGTTATAATGAAACCATGTGAGCTTGAAATGAGTTATGAAAATTATTTAGGTTTGATCATATAATCATGTGTCCATGTATTTATTTGTCCTTCTTCTTATTTTAAGTATCATTTATTTTATTTTTGGATGAAACATGATCCATATGGTAAATATAAACATGAATCGTATTTTATAAAAATTGGACTATATTCAACTTATGCCAAAAGAAAAATTACATTATATCAAATTTTAATTATCCTATGGTAAATACTTTCTTAGTTATTTTTTTAAACCAAAAAGTAAGATCTATCCTAAATTCGATTCGTAAAGTCTCTTTATCGATCTTGCCTACAACATTTTGAACTACAAAAAAAAAAATAAATAATAAATAATTCATCAAAAGAAGTAAAAGGAATTAAAATTAATTTAGATTTTATTTTCAATAATTTTCCTGTGCATCGCACAGGTTTGCGACTAGTATAATATAAACTCAAAGCTTTGTTAACTTTTTTTTTCTTTAGTTTGACTTCATAAAAATTCGCCACATCATCTTTTCCCTCATTATAATTTTACACGTCATTATAATTTTTTTAATATAATTTCTTTTATCATTGTAAGACACTCTCTCTCTCTCTTTCACGGTTAATCTCCTCGATACTCTCTCTCTCTCTTTCACGGTCTGCTGCTCTCTCACCCGCATCTTCCCCTCAATCTCCCGATAACACCTCTCTCTCTCTCTCACGGTCTGCTTCTCTCTCAGCCCGCAAAAACACTCTCTCTCCCTCAACAAGACCCAGAAATCCCTCTTCCAACATCAAAAACCCAAAGAAACCAATATCTTTTGAAAGAGCAAGGTTCAATTCCCTTTATTCCTCACCGTTAATGGGTTAGTTATTCCAGTTAATTGGGGTCACTTTTTTCAAACCCATCTGTGATTTTTTGTGTGCAGGGCTCAAAGAAAGAAGGTGGGTCTTCTTCGTCTTCTTCGATACCGTCGATGCCGGCGAAATACTATGAGTTATGGGGTTTACAAAGTGTTTAAGATCGGCCTTTGCTGTAATAGATACCGTGACTACTATTGAGTTGGACCAAGGTTGGGAATCAATAGAGAATGCGATCACGAAGCCAAAAAGTATTTTGGAATGGTCACCAGAGCTTGATGGGTCACCAAAGCCTGAATTCAAGGTCGAGGAGTACATGATGATTTACACGTATCCTTCTTTGGATTACTTACTAATTACTACTTCCAGTTCAGCTACAACATAGAAAGATGAATTGAACCTTGCCTACTGCATGTTAGATGAAAGGCCAAGCTAAGCTACTCACAAGCTCTTTCATAACTTTTGTGTATATTTCCATGGATTATGGGCTGTCAAAAGCCCAATTTTGCCCCGGAAACCAACTTGGCTTTGGAGGTTACCCTTGGTCTAGGCCCATAGTTCAATTATGTTTTGAGTATCCTACAAGAATTAATAGAAATATTTAGTCGGTTCCTTATTTATTTGAAAGTGTCGGTTGTACAAGTATGTATATATAAAAGCTATTTAGTTTGTCATAACTTTAGGGTTTATGCTTGATGCTAGGCATTGTTTTCATGCTATAATTTTTTCTGTTTTTTTCAACAATGTTACTGATCAGTTGTAGTTGGATTAGTTGTTAGTTTGTTTTAATCTTCTAAAGAATACCATCCTAAATAGAGTTATTTGCTTATTGTGACCTTTTTTTTTTTATGTATACCCTGTTTTCATGCCTCTGAGTATGATATTTTTTATTCTTTTCCAATAGTTCTTGCTTTGTACATTCTTTTTGTTTCTGTTAATGTGTTGGGCATTCCTTTTTTTTTTTGTTAGTTTCTGTTTCTGTTATTTTTCTGTTAGTTCTGTTGCCTAAGTGCAAAGTATCAGTATTACTGTTCTGTACGGCTAGGTAGCAGTATTGTTTTTGTTGCCTTGCTAGATTCTGCCTGAAATATAAGCATTAAATAGAGTTATTTGCTTATTGTGACCTTTTTTTTTTTATGTATACCCTGTTTTCATGCCTCTGAGTATGATATTTTTTATTCTTTTCCAATAGTTCTTGCTTTGTACATTCTTTTTGTTTCTGTTAATGTGTTGGGCATTCCTTTTTTTTTTTTTGTTAGTTTCTGTTTCTGTTATTTTTCTGTTAGTTCTGTTGCCTAAGTGCAAAGTATCAGTATTACTGTTCTGTACGGCTAGGTAGCAGTATTGTTTTTGTTGCCTTGCTAGATTCTGCCTGAAATATAAGCATTTAGGTTGATTGTTCTATTTGGAACAGAAAGCATTGGTTTCAACCTTTATGGGACTTTGCATTTGATTTTTTGCTTATCCTAGGAATATGGGGTTGGCAACAACAAACAGCCACCAGCTTAGTTATGTTAACAACCAAGTTTAAATTTATTTTAAGGTAAAAAGATTGGTGCTTTATGATTAGTGGTTGGTTCAGTTTTGTTAACTTTTTGTGAACCTATTTCTTTCTCCGTTTGTCACTTTGTCTGCTGGATTTTGCTTGACACTGTTGATGGTCTATAGAATTTCTTAAATACAAATGGATGTTCCATATGAGAAATAAAATTTAAATTTGAGTTGACTGTTGCCTGAGGTGTTACAGACTACCATTTGGCTTCCAGATTCTGTCAAATAAGCAAAGTTCTGTCCAATTATAATTGGATTGATAGATACATGAGGATTTCTTTTGGTTTCAACCTTTATGGGACTTTGCATTTGATTTTTTGCTTATCCTAGGAATATGGGGCTGGCAGCAACAAACAGCCACCAGCTTAGTTATGTTAACAACCAAGTTTAAATTTAGAAACAGAGTTTTTAGCAATGACCAGTTCAAACCCCTGTAGTAAGTGGGGCAAAGGCAAAAGTACGTGGTTAATTATTGACACATGCCACTCAGAAATTTCAAATCTTTGGGACAAGATGTGTTGCCATCTTCAATGGATTGGGTTTTCTGTATATTGTTAAGTTGTGGTCATGGTAGATAGTGGCATGGATATTTTACTACAGCATAGTTTAAATTGGGTTTGAATGTAATTGTTTTGCTCATGACAACTAAGACATGAGAGCACTCAATAGAATGCTATTAGTAGAGTTCCCAAATATCTTCTTTGATTAAAGTTGTGTTAATCAGATTGAAATCAATAAAACATTAATGTTGGTCAGTGGTGCATACACTTTCTTAGGTTATAGGTTTGTTATGAGTTAGCAACATCTTGGGAATGCAGGTGTTACTATATTAAATGTGCCATAACATCTGCAATGAACAACTACTTATCAAAAAACATTTGCAGTGAACGACTAAATAATTGCTTACCATGCTCATGTTATTGTTTAGGGCTTCAATGGCCTTGATAATGTCAACTCTGCTCTACTTATAGCTAAAAAAAAGAGAAAAGGAACGCATCTCAATTAATATGGAGATAGCGGGAGGTTGAGGGTGAAGGAAAAAGAAAAAGGAGATTGGATCTCTTTGTGGTGTTGTATGCCCAAATTAGCCAACAACCCCCCTCTCTCTATTTTTTTCTGGCTCATAAATTGTCTTTGAAGTAATTGGGTTTCAGATCTTTTGTTTTTCTTTGTTGTTAAGCCATACATCATTATAATTTTACGTTTCTTTTATTTTATTTATTTTTTAATTTTACTTTTGCATTTGTTATCAAGAAAGCATCCATATTTGAATTTAAATAAAGAAAGACAGAGACAATATTTAATTGTTGGTGACCTCTCTCTATAGTATTCATTAATGTGTGTTCTAAGGATTCTTTCTAATGGGAGTTGGATGCCTTTTTCCTGGAATTTATTGGAACCAGCCCTATCTTAGCAACTTATCAAGTGAAGGAGACGATGATTATGCTAAATTACAACGAATTGATAATGCAAATGATTCACAACTTACAACAACATCTGCAATTACAGAGAATGAAAGGAATTACTCATTGACTAATGCGGAGCAAAAAAAGAAGAAACAAAGAATTGTTTAATTGGGCTCTTTTAAGAAAACAATTTTGTTCTTAAGAGACATTTTAGAGCTTTCATGGATCCTAAGGCCAACATTTTGCTCTTTTAAAATTGTAATATTTGTTGGATAATACTCTATTTTTTTGTTTCAATTTATTATGATTGTTCTTTTTAAATGAATTTAATTGGTATCTTGCATACTTACTACATTTTCTCATGCTTATATGTATTTCACATATTTATAAAAGGTAATATTCATGCTAACTTATACTAATATGACGATTGAATAAATTTTAAAAAATTTACATAGTCAATATAAAATAACTTCTTTAGATTTCATTTTTAGAAAGTTTCCCGTGCATCGCACGGATTTGCGACTAATTAGTATAGATTTGTGAATGGGTAAAAACTTTTAAGCGTGGTGTGTACAATTAGTAATTGGATTGGTTTGAACCAACCTATGACTCATAACCCATGGAGTGTCCACATGGGTTTCTTAATAAGTGAGATTTTAAGTTTGAGTTTAACAGGCGGCACACAGACCAACATTGGAGTGACAATTGGACACTCCAACCCCCTGAGACGGAACTCTAAGTTTGCTATAATCAGTCATTTGAATTGCCTTCAAAACCCATTTTTGGCTCTCCAATAGCTATAATCAGTCAATAATTGATGAAGGGGAGACTCTTGAGAGTAAAGATGATCCCCCAATGGGAGCCTCTCGGCCCTCTCCAATTTGATTTCAAAATTCAACTCTTGGCTCCAAAACACTCTCATTCCTCTCCTATAAATAGAGGAAGAATGGGCAGCCACAAGGGTCTAGAATTTTCCTCTTGAGAGAGCATAAAAATTCCATTTGAAGGTGTTTTCTCAGCCAAAATGATTTCATTAGCTCCCCAATAGAAAAAGAGTAACAAAACTCTCCTAAATCCCCGTTTGGGCACCCGACGGCGAAGCTTTGTTCAACTCTCAACTTGGAGGCTCCATTGCAACCACCTCTTGGACTACTATTGCTGCCACACAAGGAATAGTTCCAAGCACTCATTGCAACCATCCAAACCATATAAGTTGCCCCTTTGAGGCTATACAAGCTGCCCTTTTGAAGCCATACAAGCAACTCTTTGAAGCCCATTTTGCAACTGGTTTAAGGGCCATTTTGCTGCAGCCCTTTTAATTATTTTTGTAGCAAAAAAAAAAAAAATTATCATTTTTTTTTTATTAAAGAATATCTTTATTGCAACTACTAATTGGTTGTTTTTATTGCAGCAATTTGTTGGACTTATTTTGAGGACGACATTGGAGCATCAAGTGATTAATTAGAATGATATCAAGAGCTCTTTGATAAAAGTCCATGTAGGTAAAGTTCTAAAATTGAATTTTGTAAATGTTTGATGTGTCCATTTGATAGCATGTTAATGACTATAACATGTGGTTGTATGCAATAAATTTAATAATCACTTGAACGCTAAAATAGATTTGATACAAACATGGTTTCAAACTTTCAATGCATTGACATAATATGTGTTCTTGTCCAAACTTAATTTAGAAGATCGACTCAAGTCGAATAAAATTAGGTTCCTAACATCTTTCCATTTTAGAACCAAGCCTCCGAACCTAGATTGATGGTTCGTATGTGAAAGTGCATTTTTTTTTTTTTAATTATAGAAAACAATATATAAAAGGGCATTTAAATTAGTAATGATCGGAATAAAGTGCATAGAATATGATATATAGTCAAACTTTAGAATTAAATATGAATTATAAAGAGTACCATTATAAAATCTTGATAAGTCCATTTAAAAATTAAAGTGAGTAAACTAAGTTTTTTATTTCTATATTGTTTCTTTTCTTTACAACTTGTTTCTATGTAATTTTTTTTTTTTTTTTTTTTTAACTAAAATGCAATTTACACCCTTTAAGTTTGAGTGATTTTGATTTTGATATGTATCGTTTGGATTTCAATCCTTTTGTCAATTAGCTGTGATGAGGTATTCATTAACTGCCACATAAGCTTGTCGCGTATTCTAGTTGGTCCAATCAAATCATGCCATGTCATTTAAAAAATTCCAAGTCAATTAAAAAAAAAAAAAAAAAAACAAAGCTAAAATAATTTTACCAAATCTAAACATTTCCATAAACAAAAAAGAAAAGAATTTTTTTTTTTAATTTTTTTTTAAATTTCAATCATTTTCTTGCACTCCCAACGGAAACCCAACCTCCAAAACTTTTGCAAACACAATCCTAAGAAACTAAGAGATTACAAACACAATCACTACAACAGTAAGAAATCAAACAAATGGAAATTATTGGGTAGTCCAAGAGCACAAGGTCAACAAGCTGACATTATACTCTGCACTTATAGAAACAAGCCAAATGATAAAAAAAATCTATCATTAAAATGAAACTAACTCATCAAACAGAGTTAAATTACGTTAATGTTTAAGTTGTTCCGTCAAAATAGTATAGATCCCATATCAATTAAAAATTTAGAAAAGAGAGAAACAATGACAAATTGTTTTTGAGTTCTCTTCTCTATTAACTGTTAGTCTAGGGGGGAAAAAACATAGCTTTGATAGCGCAGAAAAAAAAGAAAAAAAAAATAACTCTTAAAAACACGATACCCAATTGAAATAAGGAAGAAACCCAAGGAAAAGAAACATATAACACAAAATAGAAATGAAAAAGAAGGTGAATGGATGGGATGGGAGATGAAGGAGTGGAAGAGAGTGGAGAGAGACAGAGGTGTTGACGAAGAGTGGGACTGTTAAAAGGGAAAAACAAAATCCAAGAACTGATCTGATCAAAACCCACGCCCCAAAACCACCACCTCCCCAACGACACCAACAACCACTCAGATCAAACAAAACCCAACAACCAAATCAACAACACCAATAACCTCTCAGATTAGGAGCGGATCCAGGAATTTCATTCAGGGTGGGCACCTTTTGTCTTTTAATTTCAAAATTTTTCATATGCCACAAATACAATTCACAAATTACAAATGATTTATTCAAAGTTATTAATACCGTTTCGGTGATCGTTTTGGTTTGTCCATTGGAATAGAATATTTCGGTACCGGTATATTTATATATATATATATATATATGATTTACATATTTATATGTTTATTGATCAAAATAGATAACAAAACAATCACATTTAGATAATAATAAAATAAATAAAACCCAAAAATAAGTATAAAATATAATGAATAATAAAATAATAAAAAATTTGAAAAGTTAAAAGTCAAACTAAGTACTAGTGTACTACACCTGATTACACGTGAAGTAGATGGGCTAATGGCCGGGCACGTAAAACAAAAACAAAAAAAAGAGGGTAAAAGACTAAGGATGGGTTTGGGTTAACTGTTTGAAAAAGTGTATTTTTTAAAAAGTGCGGTTTTAAAATCATGATTCTGAAAACACGATTTTGAAAATCACAATTAAGCGTTTGGCAAAACTAATGAAAAATTGTTGTTTTTGTCAATTGAGCGTTTGGATAATTTTAGTTTAAAATTGTCGTTTCGGAGGTAAATGATCAAAAAGGACTTGACTATACTGTTAATTTATAGTGTCATTTTTTAAATGCTATCAATGTTATAAAATCACAGTTAAGCGTTTAGTAAAACCTGTGACAAAATGTTATTTCTATGAAATGAACGTTTGGATAATAATAATCTAAAATTGTTGTTTCATATGAAAATTATAAAAAATGACTTAATTATGATGTTCAATATCTTATCATTTTTTAATATAAAAAATGTTAAAAATTGCCTTAATAGTAATAATAATAATAAAATATAGGACAAATATATTTCGGATTAGCATTAGCATTGTAGTATATATAAAATTCAATATATTATTAAGATCTTGACTAGACTTATCAATTAAAAATCTAGATATATATATATATAAAACGTAAAAAGGTAAAAGTTGAAAGTTGAAAAAAAATATCAAGGAAAGGTAGGGACACGTGGTTGGGCTTAAGTTAAAGTGAAGAAAAAGCAAGTGTTGGCTGACAAACCAAAAAAGAAAAGAAAAAGCAAGTACTTCTTGTGTTGTCCCGCAAAGAACAAAAAGAAGAAGAGAAGCAGAAGCAGAAGTAGGAAGAAGAAAAGGCACCGGTTGAGAGTAAGAAATGCTGAAAAAAGCTTGTATATTTATACCGTTTGTTGTTGTAATTTCATTTTTGGGCTTTTGAGGATATTATTCGGCGTTTTTCTTGTGTTATTTGGATTTTCTTTGTGTTATTTGGGCTTTTTTGTGTTATTTGGTTGTTTGTTATGTGTGGTAAATGTTGTAATTTTGGATTGTTTGGATTGTTTGATGTAATTTTAATACATTTATCTTCCTTAATTTTTTTTTTCTAAGATGTAGATGGGGATTTAAAACAAAAATGAGGGTGGGCACTTTAGCATATCTATATTTTTTGAATTTATATATACCTACTAAATTTTTTTTTTTTTAAATTTGAGGGTGGGCACTGCATCCGCCCCTGTCTCAGATAAAAGGCATTGAAAGTATTGGAGCTTACTATTGAGATCATTGAAGGTGGAGCGGTGGCTGATGTTGAAGGTGAAACGACGGTGAACGATGAGAGCACCAACAAAGCCACAAAGTAGATCCAAGGCTGAACCTGATGAGAGAGAGAAAATCCATATCCAAACCCCATGAAAAAATCATTATAAACACAAGAGAGACAAAATCCATATCCAAACCCATGAAAAAATCATTAAAAACAGAGAGAGGGAGAGGACCTTGAAAAAGCCCAAGAATGATGGTGAGTTGTAGCGGTGGAATCAGATTTTGGGGAAAAAAAAATAGGATCTTTTATGTTCTACCGATAGAGAAAAAGGAGGGAGGGGAAGAGATAGAGAAAAAAGAGGGAATGGAAAAGACTGGAGAAAAATGTTGGGAGAGAAAAAAAATGCGGGGTGGGAAAAATTGGGAAAATATGCGCCAAATGGGAGAGAACCCAAATTTTGGCTATTGCAACAGACAAATTTGATGTGATATAGAAGTTTTCCTATTGCAACAAAAAACTTTGATGTGATATACATCATTCTTGCTTCAACAACTGCTTTTGTTGCAATAACTTCTGTATACTGTTTTTTTTTTAACTTTTTACATAAAAAAAAGTTGATGTAATATATGACCGCTCCTTAAGTTACTGTCGCAACAAAAATTGGCCAGAAGATGCAATAATATGCTTATCAGCACTAGAATTTTTCTTGTTGCAATAAGGTCTGTTGTAATTAACATATTTTGGTGTAGTGGGAAAAGCGATTAAAGATAGTAGCAGATACTGCAGAGGCACTTGCATACTTATATTCTGCAACTTCAATGCCAATTATACATAGGGATGTGAAAACTACAAATATATTGTTAGATGATAACTACACAGCAAAGGTGTCTGACTTAATTTGGAGCTTCAAGGTTGGTTCCTCTTGATCAAACACAATTAAACACTTTGGTGCAAGGAACTTTTGGGTACTTGGATCCATAATACTTCCATACTAGTCAATTAACAGAAAAAAGTGATGTTTATAGCTTTGGTGTTGTTATGGCAAAGCTACTAACAGGTAAGAAGGCACTTTCATTTTATAGGCCTGAAAAGTGATAGAAATCTCGCAATGTACTTTGTTTATGCAGTTAAAGAGGATCGCCTACTTGAAATTCTTAAGGATCATATTTTCAATGACAGTAATATTGAGCAACTGAAGGAAGTAGCTAATCTTGCAATAAGGTGCTTAAGGGTGAGAGGGGAGGATAGGCCTTCTATGAAGGAAAGTAGGAATGGAGTTGGAGGGGTTGAGAATTATGGAAAAGCATCCTTGGGGTTGGGGAAATGCTGATGTTTATGTAGAAGAGAGTCAGTGCTTGCTCAATGCTCCTACACACTCTTTCAACATTGATGTTGACATTAGCTGTTCTTCTAACAAAACAACTGCCGGGTACGATGGCATGGGAAACCAATGTTGACAGAAATTCTTATGTCCCGCCAGAGGGACGGTCCCACCAGGATTAAAAAATAATTAAAAAAAGGTTGTAACCGATTGTGTAGGTAACCGGTATTACAATAAATGACACAAGGATTACAAAGTATAACAGAATTATTACAATAATAAACTATAAGAGAATGCTATTTACAAAGTTTTACACACTAAAGTAGGAGAAGAAAATTTAAACATTTTATGAGAAGTTTTGCAAATATTTACTCAATCATTACTAACAATCACAAAGTCCATTTTACAAAAACTAACAAAATAATAGTTATAACACACTAATTACATACTAAAACACATTACGAATACAAATTACAAAACACAAGAAACATATACAAATTATTACTAAACCTTTATTAATAAACACTAAAACCCATATATCCACCAAACGCTATTACTAACCCTTACACTAAAGTCCATAAATAAGCGAAAACTTTTTTTAAATTTACAAATTTTGACAAATATTATACATTTAGACAAAATCTAAACAATATTACACACAGCTTATATCAGTCGTGAGATAAAATTTCAAATTTGACAAACATATACAAGTTATTACTAAACCCTTATTAATAAACACTAAAATCCATATATCCACCAAATGAAATTTCAATATTACAATACTTGTCAACTATTGCATATTTTGACACAAACCTTACAAAATAGAATACCATTTTTACTAACAAAGAGACATTTTACAGACCTTGGGACAAATTTACAAACATTATCACAATAGTTATCTATATTTACTAAACATTTACTAAGTATTACTGAAGTCCAAAAATATATGAAAACTTTTCTCTAAGTTTACAAA
This sequence comes from Fagus sylvatica, assembly GCA_907173295.1. Lineage (NCBI taxonomy): Eukaryota > Viridiplantae > Streptophyta > Magnoliopsida > Fagales > Fagaceae > Fagus > Fagus sylvatica. The sequence continues at coordinate 41,016,151 of OU015761.1, forward strand.
TTTTGACGAAGAGTACACGTTTCTACAAAATATAAACAACAATAGACAAAGCGTACATCACTCGTGAGATAAATTATCATATTCGACACATACCTTACAATATAAAATAAATTCTTTACCAACAAAGAGACTATTTATAATACTTGGGACATATTTACAAACATTATCAAAGGAGTATCTACTTTGACTCAAACTATACTAAGTCTCACTGAAGGTTAAAAAATGAGAAAACTTTTTCTAAATTTACAAATTTTGACAAAGATTACACGTTTCGACAAAATCTAAACAAAATTAAACACAATGTACATCACTTGTGAGATAAAATATCAAATTTGACAAACATATACAAGTTATTACTAAACTCTTATTAATAACCACTAAAATCCATATAGCCACCAAACCAAATTCCAATATTACAATACTTGTCACCTTTTTCATATTTTGACACATATCTTACAATAGAGAATACAATCTTTACCAAGAAAGAGACGTTTTACAATACTTGGGACATATTTACATAACATTATCAAAGGAGTATCTACTTTGACTCAAACTATACTAAATCTCACTGAATGTCAAAATATGAGAAAACTTTTTCTAAATTTACAAATTTTGACAAAGATTACACGTTTCGACAAAATCTAAACAAAATTAAACACAGCGTACATCACTTGTGAGATAAAATATCAAATTTGACAAACATATACAAGTTATTACTAAACTCTTATTAATAACCACTAAAATCCATATAGCCACCAAACCAAATTCCAATATTACAATACTTGTCACCTTTTTCATATTTTGACACATATCTTACAATAGAGAATATAATCTTTACCAAGAAAGAGACGTTTTACAATACTTGGGACATATTTACATACATTATGAAAATGAGTACCTACTTTGACTCATACCATACTAAGTCTCACTGAAGTCCAATGATTTGAGAATTTTTTTTTTTAAATTTACAAGTTTTGACAAAGGTCATATATTTTGACAACAACTAAACAACATTAAACACAGCTTATATCATTCGTGAGATAAAATATCATATTTGACAAACATTAACAATTTATTACTAAACCCTTTATTAATAAACACTAAAATCCATATAGCCACCAAACCAAATTTCAATATTACAATACTTGTTACCCGTTACATATTTCAACACAAACCTTACAATTCCAAATAAACTACTTACCCATAAGGAGACTATTTACAAAACCTGAGGACATTTCTACAAATATTATCAAATTATCTACATACTATTAGTAAATTATTACTAACACTCACTAAAGTCTAAAAATATGAGAAAACTTTTTTTAAAATTACATATCTTGACAAAAGATTAATCATTTTGATAAAATCTAAACAACATTATCACTCGTGAGATAAATTTTAAAATTTTAGAAACATATAGAAATTATTACTAAACCTTTATTAAGAAACACTAAAATCCATATAACCCCTAAACTATGTAACAATACTTCACAACAATTTCATGTTTATACAAATATCTTACAAAAGATCACAGAATTATGTCAAATTATTTATGGGTTTTATCAAAATAATTATGGCCTTTAATTATAATTAATTATAATATTAAACCTTTGCAATTTTGAAAAATAAATTCAAAATACGCATGACATTTAATTATATATATCTCCCTAAATTATTATGTTAATATAAGTAAAAATAAGAACATTTTAAATAAATATTTTATGGACATGTGTGTTTGGGGGGACAGAGTTTACCTCCAACCTGGTTTGGAGGAAGTCTCGTTGAACCGACTACGTGTCAATTACATAGACTATCCACATGTATTATCTAAAAAAGTGACATGACTCATTAAAAAAGCCAGGTGACTAAAAATACACGTGACTTGTCTATTTAATAGCCACGTAGTGGATTGGAGGATAATTCCTTCAAACCGGGTTGGGGGTAAACTATTTCCTGTTTTGGAGTGAACGTTTTAAATATCTCAATTTACATTAGCGTATTTTGTTAAGAAAACTCACTTTGATTCCAATTAGTAATTTTAATTCGAGAAGAAGTCTATTTTAATTTTAATTTTGTATGTTTGTTTGGAAAGAATGATTTCCAACATTGAAAAACAAAAATATAACATAATTAATAACGAGACTAGTAAATATAACAATAAAAATGATAATTAAATACAAATAAAATCAACAACAACAATACTAATAATAGTATTAAAAATATTAATTTTGATAAAATTTCTATGATTATAATGAATATACAAATAACAACACCCACCTAACCACTCTGTTTATTCGGCAAACCTAATTCCTTCGTTTTGGGTGCCATAAGTGCAACAACACTAGTTGGACCTATCTAAGACAAACCTTTAGAAAATTATAAATACTATACTAAGAAAATAAAAAACAAATGATACACATCCGAAGAACTATGACAATTAAATAAAAATTAGTAAAAAATTATCACTTTTGAATAAATGCCAATCAGTATGATACTAATACATATAATAAGATGAAGAAAAAAAAAAATTTCTTGCCTACCCACATAAAGCATAATAGTAGTAAAATTATCACTATCATTATTACTATTATGTACACCATCGACAGCATTACATGGACTTTCTGTACAATTTCTTTCAAACTTGCAATCGGTCCAAATATTTCAAAGGAATTTTTGCGATCGATCGCCTTTATTCTCTGTATTTTCAGGGGACCTGCGATCGATCGGTCCAAATTTTCAAAGGAATTGCGCGATCAGTCCAACTTAAAGGCTATTACTATTCAATTTCTAGAAAAGTTGTGATCGATCGGTCCAAATTTTCAAAGGAATTGGGCGATCGATCACAAAATATAACTTACAAAATTAAGACCGATGACACATTAGACAGTGCTAAAATTGGACAATTCCTACCTTTCTACACACATTTACATTCTTCTTTCTTGGTTGATTCAGTTTTGTTCGTTCAAACACAATACGAAGCAGATATGAACCTCCTCATAATACTTATTTTCTAGTAATGATACACTTTTTTTAAGAACCATTTCAGGAAAAAAAAAAATTCATAACCACAATACTTGCTAGGAATTTCTAATTCATACATTTTATGAATAAAAGTACAACTACACAAACATATACTTGCTCAATTTTTTAACTTAGAAACCTACATGTAATGAATGTGCCTCGACAGTACGGCAAGTACATGGTTTCCAAATAAGCAAGGCACAAATCGGTTAACTTAATTGGAATCTAAATTATTGGTGTTTGAATTGGTAAAGTGGAAAGTGGGCACATGTTTTTTTTGGAATTTATCTATATGCTCTTATTTATCTATATGTGTGTTTATGGAATTTCCAAATACAACCTTAGTTTATTTTTAGAATAGTATAAAATATTGTAAATATATATTTTTTTAATAGAAGTATTTTTTAGATGACATAAAAGTGGACATAAAGGGAAAAAATCTTCTTAATAGTGATAGAAGATAATAATGACAATAATATTAAGAATAACAATGATAATGGTAATAATAATTTTAATAACAACAAAACAACAACAACAATAATAATAATAATAATAGACTTTAAAAAAAGATTTGACATCTTAATAAAAATTTAAATTGGTCTCCAACACTGGAAGTTGTTCAATAATAAATACAATTAAAAATGATGTGACATTACATAATTAAAAAAATGATATATATATATTATTATTTTAATAATGTTATACGACTCATTTTTAAATAATACTCAATTTAAAAAAAAAAAAAAAAAAAATTCTCAAACGGTAAACACCAAATTTTTAAAACATGTCAAGAATGTAAAAAATATATATTCAATATATTATTAAAAATATTACAAATCATACCCGCACATGGTGCGGGTTATATGCTAGTTTTAGTAATACATGTTACGTCTAATAAACGAGTTGTCAAATATTGTAATGCATATGTTAGTTGACGTAAAAGTGTTCAAGAAAAAAATAGGATCGCGTAATTTATCCAAAAATGTTTAAGAGAAAGATCCGATCGATCATATTTTTTTCTTCATTAAAAATGCGATCGATCTTATTTTTCTTCATTAAAAATAGTTATGAAAATTTTTTCTTTCCTACCCACATAAAGCATAATAGTAGTCAAATTATTACTATCATTATTACTATTATGTACACCATCGATCGCTAAATGACAGCATTACATGGACTTTCTGTACAATTTCTTTCAAACTTGCGATCGGTCCAAATATTTCAAAGGAATTTTTGCGATCGATCGCCTTATTCTCTGTACAATCTCAATGGAACCTGTGATCGATCGGTTCAAATTTTCAAAGGAATTGGGTGATCCACTTAAATGCTATTACTGTTGGGAAAATTGCGATCAATCGGTCCAAATTTTCAAAAGAATTCGTCAATCGGTCCAACTTAAAGGCTATTATTGTTCAAATTCTGAGAAAGTTGCGATCGATCAGTCTACATTTTCAAATGAATTGTGCGATCGATCGACTTTGTTTCTGTTGAATGAGCACAGTTCTTTTTTTCCAATTTTTCGACTGACCTTAATTGGAAAATGATATAATAATAATAATTAGACATGAGATGAAATAAATAATTCAAAGCTATCAAGTGATCTCAAATCCCTTTTGCACATACTTCAATTCACATCAATGTCAGCACTAGCAAAACAAAAGGAAAGATAAAAATTCAAATAGAAAAAGGAAAACCTGAACTCCTAACTTAGTGGCATCTGATAAGTTATGAAATATGACTTATTAACATTTATTTTAGAGAGATTCTATTAGGGTTGTGTTGCATTTCATATCTAATTACACTTAAATGGATGTTTGTTGTTCAATTCATTGAATTACATGACTTATGCATTTAAGTGTATTAATTTAATCCCTTAGATGTTAATTTGGGCTATGTTTGATTGTAGGTGCAAGTTGGATCAGATTGGAGTTAGTTATCACAAGCTGGAAGCAGCAAAAGAGAAAAAAAGAGGTGTTGAACCACAATCCAGCAAACTGGATTGGAATCTAGCAGAGTGCATTCTAAGGCAGAAACTCCAAAACTGAAGATTGAAGAATCCAGTCGACTGGATGGTGATCCAGGCGACTAGATGGTGTTCCAGGCGACTGGATTCGCACGAACTCAGTTTTAATGAAGGCCCATTTATGTTTTAAAGCGCTCCGAATTCAAGGCCCATTGGATCCAGTTTGTTGATACTTTGATGTCCGAATTAGAGAAGAGGATTAGGGTTTATATAGGGTTTAGATTAGAAGTCTTAGACAGACAGACTTATCCTTTCTCTCTCATAAGCTTAGGTTTTCACTCCTATAACTGCCTAAGCCCCTTACTAGGGCTAGGGGCTATGTTTCTTTTGTAACGGTATGGATACTTTGTAATCCCATTACTTTTTATTGATTAAATACAGTTGATTGTTAATTTATTGATTCCTAATTGATATATGTTTTATTCCGTACTTTCTATAAGTTCAATCATATTTTTCTTATGATTAAGGAGGAATATTATATGGTTTTAATTAGGTCTCTTGTTTTATAAATTGAATGGTTTTTCTAAATATTACTCTAGCCACTTTATTTTCTCCAGTTATATAGTGTTCTTGAGTTTTCTTAGTTTAACCATGTCAAAAGCTTTTTAAAAGGAAAATAATCAACTTGTATACTATTATTAGAATAAGGTTTTTAACCGGGATTATAAGGGAATCATACTGGTATAGAAAAACATCCCAAAACCCTAGTGCCTTTTTACATATATTTCTTACAAAATTTTTATGAACCAAATCCATTTTACCCTTTTTAAATATTGATTTACATTGTCTTTTGAAAACACAACTCCCTGAGAATCGACAACCCCTTATATGTACTACAATGTATCACTTATTATTGAGCGACATCAATTTTTGGCGCCGTTGCTGGGGAGTTTCGGTTTATTCAGGAGACAATTCTATGGAACAAGGTTACCGGTGGAGCACTTTATTGGTAATTTCATTCTATTCTCTCTTAATTCTGTTTTTCTTTTATTTATTTTCTTTCATTTATTTATTTTGTTGCTTTGATCTGTTTTGTTTTACTGTGCATGAGCATTTGAGTTAGAAACAGTAAAGGTAGACTGGAAACTTCTAAAACATTCTTTGGAAGTCTATTTGATACACTTACAAGCTCACCCACATCTTCTATCATGGCTGAAAAAAGAGTAGTTCAACCTGAGGCACCTTGGATGACCATGTATCAGCTGTTACACCCTACTCAGAGCTCTATTCCTTCATGCATTATGTTTCTTCCAAATGCACCTCATGTGGAGATCAACTAAGGGTTGATGGCCATACTTCCTGATTTTAGGGGATTGAAGAATGAGAATCCCTATGTGCATGTGAGAGCGTTTAAAGAGGTAATTGACAGCTTCTATGCATAGAATGTTATTGAGATGGCCAAGTTGAGGTTCTTCCCATTCTCACTCAAGGACAAGGCTAAGGGTTGATTGTACACAGTGAAGCCTAAGTTCATAGGAAGTTGGGGGGAGATGATCCAAGAGTTCTACAAGAAATTCTTCCCTCCTCACAAAGTCCAACAAGTAAAGAGGAAGATCTTTAATTTCATCCAAGGAAATGATGAAACACTATTCATGACTTGGGAAAGATTCAAGGATACCTACAACTTTTGCCCAACACATGGATATGACACTTGGAGGTTGGTAAGTTATTTCTATGAGGGACTCCAACCTAGAGATCGTCAGTTTGTTCAAGTTGCATATGGAGGTGAATTTCTACAGAAAGAGCTTGAAGATGCTATGGACTACTTGGATGAGATAGCTGAGAATTCCAACACCTGGAATGGACCAAGTCCTTTGGATTCCACAGACCGAAACAGAAGTAGTGCTACTACATCAAGAGGAAAACATGAGTGCCAAGATCAGTTTGTTGACTAAGGAAATAGAGGCACTCAAGCTGAAGGAAAGTAGAGGTATAAATGCTGTGTACAGAGAGGAACCAATGGAGGCATGCTGGATTTGCCAAGAAATAGATCATACCACATGTTCTTGTAAGTCTCTATCCCAATTCCTAAATATGCCTGAGGAACAATTGTGTGCATTCAACCAATATAGGCCAAATAATTCTTCATATTCAAACAATTATAACCCTAATATGAGAAATTATCCATATTTGAGTTATAAGAATGAGAATGTGTTGAATCCCACTAGTCTAAGGAATTTCGATACCTCACATACCACTTCATCATCATCTAGACCACCTTTGGAGGATGTGCTTTACATTTTCATACAAAAGCAAGGTGAACAAAATAAAAAATTCGAGACCATGTTCACAAGAATAGATGAAGAGATGAGAGAAACCAAGAGCCAAGTTGCTAGACTCACAAATGCATTGAGTAGGACTGAAAGAGGGAAGCTTCCTTCCCAAACTCAACCTAATCCCAATAATGAGAGTGTAAAAGTTGTCAACACGGAAAAGTTTGAGGAAGTCAAATTTGTTACCATTTTGAGGAGTGGTAAGGAAATTGGAAAGGATACTCCTAAAGCTAATGAAAAATCTAAGGAGATCCCAACTGAAAAGGATGAGAATGGGATAGCTAAATCCGATGATATTGAGAAATGCCCATTCCTTGCACCATTACCCAAGAATTTGGATGTCACCAGTGAGATTTTGGAGCATTTGTATCAAGTTAAGGTTAACTTACCTCTATTACATCTCATCAAGCAAATGCCCCTCTATGCTAAGGTAATTAAGAACTTATGCACTGTCAAGAGAAAGTATCATGTGAAAAAGACCTCATTCTTAATAGAACAGGTAAGTATCATCATCCAATACAAGGTCCCACCAAAGATCTCTTGTGTGGATGTTCAAAAATATTTAATTGGGAAAGTTTTCAAGTGTTTGCAACAACCCAAAAACAGTATGTCGGGAAAGATTTTATGTTCTCACAAACAACCCAAAAATGTTTGTTGTTGTTGTTGTTGTTGTTGTTGTTGTGTATCTTGACTTGTGATCTCAGTTGTGTACCTTGATTTTTCAAGAATGAAAAGATGGATTTTTCTAAACCATTTTGAAAACTCATTTTTTTAAATGAATGCAATCCGTTGTGTAGACGAGAATTTTGAGAAAACATTGTTTTCTTTGGGAAACATGTTTGACAAACCCAAGGTTGCAAAACAAAACCGTTCTCTTCCACTTTAAAGGAATTAAAGTTATTAAACCCTTATAAACATTTTCACCTTTCACTTTAAGCTTGTAAGGCCGAATCCTTTGAAGGCAATTAAAGAGATTAAATGATTGAGAGTTTTCTTGAATCAGTGGAGTTATGAAAGAGCAATGACCTTTTGAAAGGTATTGGATGACTTTGCTAATCATTATTGTTAGGGGCAATGATGAGGGTGTGCCCCTTAACTTGAAAATCTAACCAATCGAGAAACGAAGGCGGATGCCCTTAGTTACGAAGACATGTGATCTTGTGTGGGTCATGTTAAGGGATGACTGTTTAATTGACAAACTAGGGAGAATGCCCCTAGTTTGGAGATGTATGATCTTGTATAGATTATGTTGAAAAGAGAATCGACAAACTGGGGAGAATGCCTTTAGTTTGGAGATGTATGATCTTGTGTAGATCATATTGAGAGAATCGACAAACGAGGGTGAATGCCCCTAGTTTAGAGATATGTGATCCTGTGTAGATCGTGTTGAAGAGAGAATCGACAAACTGGGGAGAATGCCCTTAGTTTGGAGATATATGATCTTGTGTAGATCAAATTCAAGAGAGAATCGACAAACTGGGGAGAATGCCCTTAGTTTGGAGATGTATAATCTTGTGTAGATCATATTGAGAGAATGACAAACGGGGTGATGCCTCTAATTTGAGATATGTGATCTTGTGTAAATCATGTTGAGGGAATCAATAAACTAGAATGCCCCTAGTTTGGAGATGTGTGGTCGAAAGTCTTGGAGAGAGACTTGAATGATCGCAACGAGAAAATGTCTCAAGTTTGAATTTTTTGCAACAATTCATATTTCCAAGGAAAATTTGATTAGTATTTGGACCATCCATCATTTTTTTTTTTTTTTTTCGCTCTAACTTTTGCCTAGGCCGCCCTTTTCGGGTTTTCAACCTAGCGAGCATTTTTTTTTGCTTCAAATGGAAGAGCAAACTTCATGTCTTAAGCAAGCAAAACCTCAAGGAGGACTTGGTTTATCAGTTATAATGTAAGTCGGGTTTGGGCTGTGAAAAAAAAGGATATATAGGCTCAAATTCCCCAATTGTACCCCTAGTGTGCATTCCAAGGATTGAATCTTGCCTTGTGACTTCTTCTCTTTGCTTTTGTCCATCACGTCTTCTTTGTATTTGTGTTGACGCTTTCAACATTTCTTGTCTTCGTGTGACGTCTTTGTCAGACTTTTCTTTTTTTCTTTTTGTATGTTGACGTCTATATCAAGTGTTCTTTTGTCTTTCTCATTGTTGAAGATAGACGTCTCTGTTCTTTTGTTCTTTTTTCTTTGACATTTTGATCTTGTGAAAAGAAACCATAATCTCCTTTTTGTGCACATCTAGAATTCCCACCCCAGGTTTGGTTTTTTGGGTTTCAAGAAAGAAAAGGCTCATTCTTTTTTTAAAAGGCCCAAGTTGGGTCACAATGGATTGTATTTGTCAAGGATGATTTTGTGTTCAATGAAAAATGGCCTCCTATCCTTGGTAGAGCTTGCTTTTGTCATGAAGTGTTTAAGCTCTTTTGATGAGTTCCTTCTTGAATTTTTTTTTTTTTTTTTTTTTTTTTTTTTTTTTTTTTTTTTTGTGGAGCCCTAATTTTTGCTTAGGCCGCCCTTTCGGGTTTTCGACCTAACAGGCTTTCATTTCTTTTTTGCATGGATGGTCCATTGTAAGCCCAATTATTAGGACACACTTTTGAATGAATGTGCAAGAATGTGAAGATCATGACCGGATGTAGAAGAAGGAATTTTGGAAGAAGCGACTCGAAATTCCTCGATGACTTAATTTCCTTGATTGCCTTTTAGGATCTATTCTTTTATTGTTCCAAGTGTTTGGCGAAATTTTTTATATGAATTGAATGAAAATGATCTCATTACTAGTGTAAATTGATTGGTTGAGTTATGTGACCTCACGGCTTGGCATTGTTACCTAAGAACTCATTTTCTTATCAAAAGTATTTTTCAAAAAGAATTTTGAAATTTTTTTTTTCTTAAAATGATATGAAAAAGTGCAAGTCTTGAAGAATGTTGTTTGTTGAAATTCCTTTTGATGATTGTGATCAAATTTTGAGCAAATGAATTTTAACCGTTGAGGTGTAATTCAAAAATGTGAAATTTTAACCATTGAGGTGTGATTCAATTTATGATTTTTCGTAGCTTGAGAAATGTGTCATCTTAAAAGATGTCTTTCTTGATCCCAAAATTTCACACTACATATCAATAAGACAGACAAAGCAATTCAAACAAAACATTCAACATTCAATGTAAAACCAAATGATGGATTGATGAAGTTTTCATGCATGAGTAATATTGTTTGTCCTTGTGGGATGTGATGCAGGGGGAAGCCCAGGGGTGAACCTTGTTGGAGGAAGAGACTTGTGAGGTCTTTGTGGAATGGCCGGCTTGAGCGACCTTGAGCTTGAATCTTAACACTTAAAGACTTGTATGGTCTTTATAGAACGGTTGACTTACGTGACCTTGAGCTTGAATTTTGAAAACTTGAAGACTTGTGTGGCCTTTGTAGAATGGTTGACTTATGTGACCTTGAACTTGAATCTTGAAGCTTAATGATTAGCTGTTTAGGAGTTTGGGTTTTGTGTGACCTTTTGTAAATGTGGGTAAGTGTTTGGGAAATTGGGCTTGTAGGGCCTTTTGTGGAGTATGGGAAATGGTGAAGGTTGTGTGGCTTTTTAGAAGAGTAAGTGACTGTTTGGGCGTGTGTGGCCTTTTGTGGAGTATGGGGAATGGTGAAGCTTGTGTGGCTTTTTGGTGGAGTAAGTTATTGTTTGGGCTTGTGTGGCCTTTTGTGAAGTATGGGTTATGGTGAAGTTGGGCTTGTGGGACCTTTGGCAAATATGGGTAAATGTTTGGGAAAATGGGCTTGTAGGGCCTTTTGTGGAGTATAGGGAATGGTGAAGCTTGTGTGGCTTTTTGGTGGAGTGAGTGACTGTTTAGGCTTGTGTGGCCTTTTGTAGAGTGAGTGACTGTCTGGGCTTGCGTGGCCTTTTGTAGCATGGGTGATTGTTTGGGCTTATATAGCCTTGAAGCTCAAGTGTTGTGGGCTGCCATTTGAGAGGCTTTGAACTTCAATCTTATTTTGTATCCGTCTGTAAAGTATCCTCAATTTGGGTACCAGCTGCAACTAAGGCTTTGAAGGTTGGGAAGTATTGCGCAAACAAGTATTTGTTGTAAGTAGGTAACAAATTCTTAACTACCATTTGCAACTGATCCTCCTCACTAGGTCAAGAGGTCATTTGGACGGCTTTTGCCCTCCATCTCGTAATGAAAGACGAGAAGGTCTCCTTGGCACGTTGTTTGGTAGTCTCAAGATCCCTCCTTCTAACATCCACTTCATTGTTGAACCAATATTACTTGAAAAATTCCGAGCAAATGTCTTCCCACGTGTTGGTGCGAGAGTCTTTCAAATTGAAAAACCACTTCAAAGCCACCCCTGTAAGGGTGTTTTGAAATAGTTGTGCCAAAATGTCACTATCGGCCCCCAACGAGTGCATGACCCTTGTATACATTTTCAAATGGGTTACTGGACAACCCATGCCATTAAACTTGTCTAGTGATGGCATCTTGAACTTCAGAGGTAGTCGAACCTTAGGGAAAAGAGACAATGATTGTAGATCCACCACCTCGTCAAATCTACAAGTCTTTTTGATAACTTTCTCCATTTGCTCCACCCTTTGGAGCAGCCTCTTCTCGGACTCGGTCATAGGCGAACTCGTTGTAACCAATAATTTATTCTTGATGTTGGACCCCTCTAGCGTAACTTGAGGCTCTCTAGATAGCAAATGTTGGAAAATTTGTTGTATGTCTTCTCTCAATTGTATTTGGCCTACGACCAAAGTATGCAACAATTATTTCAACTCATTGGATTTAGAATTACTACTTTCCCCCATGGCAAAAGACGAGTTCTTGGAAGAAACTGGTGATTCTTGTTCGGATTGGGAGTCACTTGGGCTTAGACTATCACTGAACAACAACCTCTTCAACTTCGAAAATGGTGAAGAACAATCTTCCAAATGTCCCCTCTCTTCACGAGTCCAAACATTATCCTACATACTTTAAGACTCTCATTTTAGACTCATGTTATTCAATTTGATTAGGCTTTATTGGGCCTTAACAAAAATGATTATTTACCTAGGCCATGTTGGACCTAACAGGCAATGATAATTGGTTTAGACCTTGTTGGGCCTTACCGAAATTTTTTTTACCTAAAGCTTGTCGGGCCTAAGAGTAGGTGAAAAAATGTTATTTTCTCTAAGCCTTGTTGGGCCGAACAATGTGTCGAAAAATATTGTTCTTTTTTATTTAGGCCTTGTTGGACCTACCAAAAACATGTTATTTTTCGTAGGTCTTGTTGGACTAAATGTTAAAAATGTTGTTCTTTCCAACTTTAGGAAAATTTCATGTCAAGCGACAACCTAAACTTTAGGCCCTTTTTTTTTATCCATTAAAAGTATTACCCAATGTATGATAAAATTGATGAATTTTGACTAGTTAAAATGTAATTCAAAAATGTGAATTTTAATCCTTTAAGGATGTTATTCATTGTACGATGAAATGATGAATTTTAACTGTTTAAAGTGTAATCCAAAATGTGAATTTTAATCTGTTGAAGATGTAATTCATGATGTGAACCATTTAAGGTATTATTAAAAATGTGGTGAATTCTAATCAATTAAGATGTAATTCATGATATGTTTAAATTTTAACCATTTAAGGTGTTATTCAAAAAATGTGGTGAATTTTAATCCATTAAGATGTAATTCATGATATGTTTAAATTTTAACTATTTAAGGTGTTATTAAAAAAGTGTGGTGAATTTTAATCAATTAAGATATAATTCATGATATGTTTAAATTTTAACCATTTAAGGTGTTATTTAAAAAATGTGGTGAATTTTAATCAATTAAGATGTAATTCATGATGTGAACCATTTAAGGTGTTATAAAAAAAAATGTGGTGAATTTTAATCAATTAAGATGTAATTCATGATATATTTAAATTTTAACCATTTAAGATGTTATTCAAAAAATGTGGTGAATTTTAATCCATTAAGATGTAATTCATGATATGTTTAAATTTTAACCATTTAAGGTGTTGTCAAAAAATGTTGTGAATTTTACTCAATTAAGATGTAATTCATGAAGTATTTAAATTTTAACCCTTTAAGGTGTTATTTAAAAAATGCGGCAAATTTTAATTTATTAAAATGTGGTTCATGATATGTTTAAATTTTAACCATTTAAGGTGTTATTTAAACAATGTGGTGAATTTTAATCCATTAAGATGTAATTCATGATATGTTTAAATTTTAACCATTTAAGGTGTTGTCAAAAAATGTTGTAAATTTTACTCAATTAAGATGTAATTCATGATGTATTTAAATTTTAACCGTTTAAGGTATTATTAAAAATGCATTTAAATTTCTTTCAAGTATTTATATGTCATACGTTATACTTTAACCATTTAAGGTGTTTTACAACGTGTAATTTTTCAAAAAATGTAATATATCGTGTGTATTAAATTTTCACCATTCAAGGTATTATTTAAAACATACATTTTAATTTTTCAACTATGTATATGTGGTACGTTATATTTTAACCATTTAAGGTGTTTTACAACGTGTATTTTTTCAAAAATGTAATGCATCGTGTATATTAAATTTTAACCATTCAAGGTATTATTTAAATTATGCATTTTAATTTTTCAACTATGTATATGTGATACGTTATATTTTAACCATTTAAGGTGTTTTACAACGTGTATTTTTTCAAAAATGTAATGCATCGTGTATATTAAATTTTAACCATTCAAGGTATTATTTAAATTATGCATTTTAATTTTTCAACTATGTATATGTGATATGTTATATTTTAACCATTTAAGGTGTTTTACAACGTGTATTTTTTTCAAAAAATGTAATGCATCGTGTGTATTAAATTTTAACCACTCAAGGTATTATTTAAAACATGCATTTTAATTTTTCAATTATGAATATGTGATACGTTATATTTTAACCATTTAAGGTGTTTTACAACGTGTATTTTTTTAAAAATGTAATGCATCGTGTATATTAAATTTTAACCATTCAAGGTATTATTTAAATTATGCATTTTAATTTTTCAACTATGTATATGTGATATGTTATATTTTAACCATTTAAGGTGTTTTACAACGTGTATTTTTTTAAAAAAATGTAATGCATCGTGCGTATTAAATTTTAACCACTCAAGGTATTATTTAAAACATGCATTTTAATTTTTCAATTATGAATATGTGATACGTTATATTTTAACCATTTAAGGTGTTTTACAACGTGTATTTTTTTTTCAAAAAATGTAATGCATCGTGTGTATTAAATTTTAACCACTCAAGGTATTATTTAAAACATGCATTTTAATTTTTCAAAACGTCATTTGTTATAACTAGGCCTTGTTGGACCTTATGTTAAAAAAAATACGTTCATTCATATTGACCTTGTAGGGTTTTACGGCATAAAAAACATTTGATCATTTTGATAAAGCCTTGTTGGGCCTTATGGCGTAAAAAAAATGTTTACTCATTTGATTTATGTGTTGAACATTTTTAATGGTGTAAGCAATATATCATATAGCAAACAATGTTCAAACAACAAGACGTTATAATCAAACAAGGCATGAACATATTTTTACTGGGTCAAGCTTATTGAAAAGTTTTATGATTTTTCTACATGGGTAGAAGGTAGGCAAAGAGGGAACCCACAAGCTAGGACGTTGTATCTCCCAACTTGTGATGCCATGAGCATCACGTTGGTTCAAGCGATACGGTTTATCCGTTAACGTATCGATTAAGAAATGATCAAAATTGATACTACGCTATGGGGTGGTAACTTCATCAAGGGTACCCGAGACCGTGATCCATGACTAGGCTACCGGGGCTTCCGGGCTTTATGCATTTATTTACTTGCCAAGATATGCAACTACATGGTGCATGAACAATTTTTATGGAAAGCAATAAATCACAAAAATACAAAGACATGACAAAGCTTGGCCAAGCTTAATATATTTTATGAAGTTAAGCCCTCTAATATCCCCAGTGGAGTTGCCACTGTGAGAACCTCGCCCTTTTTCTCAAACCCGAAGCGAAAACCCCAAGATTGGTTTAATGTGATTTTGGTTTTGGTTTGGAAATTAAATTGGTAGCGTGTCTCAAATGATGGGATGAAAACTTTAATGTTTTAATCGACCCTCAAGGTTGAAAATCGATGTGACATGTTTTTTATGGAGTCGCCACTTAATTTATTTTAAAGGACAAATTAAGAAATTCCAAAGACAAGAGTAATGTAATCTCCTTTTATTCCATTTTAGAATTTGTACAATTGCTAAATGAAATAGTGTGTGTAAATGTTACAAATAAAATTCGCCTAGAATACAATGTAAGAAAATAATATTGTATGAATTTCCTAGTTACAATCTATGTAAAAAGAAAATAAAATGTTGTTGTAAGGCACTATGTATGCAAACCAAGGTTTTGGTTCGGAGGCTTGGTTACAAAATGGGAAGGTGTTAGGCACCCCATTTTGCCCGATTTACATCGGTCCTCTTATATTAAAAATGGCCAAGCATGTTGTAATGTCAATGCATGTATGTGTATGTTGTGCAAACAAATTAATTTTAATTGTCCGTGTTGTTATTATGTTGGTTGCAATATGATGTTCATGTTATAGTTGTAAGCTTAAACACATAATCATAATGAACTTGTAAATATAAACACAAGAAATTAAAACATAATGTAAGAACAATAAATTAAAGCATAATGTAAGCACACAAAAATTAAATCATAAGGGTTAGAGAACTAACCTGCATGCAAAACAAAATTAAAATCAAGTATGTGCTTCACAACTTGTGTGGTTGTGAGCTTTGTGACTCAATGACTTTAAGGATGTGTATACAATTTGTGGGTTGTATGGGTAATCCTAAGAAGTGTTTGAGTATGTGGGTTGGTGGAAAAATAATTCCAAACCTAAGTGGTAAAGATAATGAAGGGTGAACAAAATCAAATTGATTTTATCAACCTCCAAAAGCTTTAAGACTTTTGGGAAGGAATTTTGGTTTAAGAAAATTTAAGTGCAAATGTTTTCCAAATCTTGATTCCAAAGACAATGAAGGGTGAGATTTCTCAACCTTCAAGCACTAAATTCCTACTTTTCTCTACCAATTTTTCTCTACACTTTCCAACCCCTTTACCATGAAAACCATGGTTGTATTTATAGAAAAATGAGGGTGTGAAAGGGTCAAAGAGGGGTGGAAGGGGCTGCTTTTTTGCCCCCCACCAGCTGCCTCACCTGTATGCCAACCATGCTTTGTCCCCCTTTGCTGAAAAAAAGACAAAAAAAGTATAGAAATATGTCCAGGGACACAATGCCGGCCTGCACTGTGTTTTAAAATTTGAGTGCCGGCCTAAAAATTGGAGTGCCGTCTGGCACTCCATTTTGGGTTATTTAAAACATTCTTTTTTTGACTTTTTTTAACTTACCTCTTTTGGCCATACATTGTGGAACATGCATGGGCAGAAAAAAATGATTTTTCTGCCATTCCAAAAGCATTTTTGGCATGCATGAGTGAGATATAATTCTATGTATGCATGCACATTTAAGCAAACGCGGACCCGAAACGTTAAAACTTCGATTAGCGATAACTTTTTCGTTTGTGGTCTGATTTGAGTGTGTGACGCGTCATTTTGATCGTGCTGACCTAAGGAATCATTTCAAATTATTTTGGGGTCGATCGGATGTCCTAAGAAAAATCGGATCAAAACCCTAGAAATGCACGGATTGTCGTGCCGAAACGCCTGGAGTCCAAATTGAGTGCAAATCATGTCGTTGTGATCGTGTTGCCTAACAACTCATGTGAATGTATTTTTATGTCAATCGGATGCCTAGAAAAAACTGGGACTGAAAACCCTAAATGTGCACAGATTTCTGTGTCAGGGTCTGTTTTTTGGATTTTTAGTCCATAAAGCCCTATGCACATTATAATTGAAATGTAAGTGGCAAAATGAGGTGTCTACAACAACACGATTTTAGCTTTTGAATTCATGTTTCTAAAACACGATTTGTAAAAAATATTATGTTGCTAAAAAAATTCAAAACAATAATATTTTAAATAATAATTTTTAAAAATGTATTTTTTTAGCAATATTTAGGTATATAGAATAGATATATAAATTCTAATTTGGTGTTAAACATTTAATAAATAGTAAAATTTATGTATAAATCTTTAGATATACTACATTAGGTTTTCCAATTAAATTCAAACACATCATTACATAATATTTAATTATTATTGAAAATGATTTGTATTTTATTAATAAATGTCACAATATATTTGAATTAATTAGGGAAGACAAAAAAAAAAAAAAAAAATCTTAACTAAGTTTTGTCTTTTAATAAATAAGAATTTAATTAATGTTGAATATAATAATATAAGATATTTGTTATTGGTTCCAATTTGGCACGGTACAGAATGGTTGGACGAGCTCTTCTCTGAAACAGAAAACCCTTTTTCCGAAACCCCAACCCACCTCGTCTCTTTCCATCTTTGTTTGAGATTTTGTAAAGATTAGATCTCTCTAAAGAATTGGAATCAGAAAGAGGGTCAGCGAATCATGTCGACCCCATCAAGGAAGCGGCTGATGAGAGATTTCAAGCGGCTTCAGCAGGATCCACCTGCTGGTATCAGTGGGGCCCCTCAGGACAACAACATCATGCTTTGGAATGCTGTCATTTTTGGGTATCTCTTCATTTTCCTTTTTCTATACTATGATGTCTTTGTTTTCTTTTTTTGATTTCTTATGTTTGTTTCGTTTTCTGTGATTTTCTTGTTTAGGCCTGATGATACCCCTTGGGATGGAGGTGGGTAATTCCCAATTCATTGAATTTATATATTGAACTGCTTTTATTCCTTTTCATTTCATTTTCATTTATATTTGAGTCGAGTATTTATATATTGTTTGGGCGTATGTGGTTCTTGGCTGTGCATGGTTTTGGGATTTCGTTGATGATGGGTGTGTTTACGATAAAAATCTTGATTTTGGCCATTCTGGTTGTCTTTTGCTCAAATGGGTTTTGTGTTTCTTCCTCTGTCTTCAAACAAACAAGCATTAGGTCGTGATGTTAGAAAATTCGATAGTTCCTTGTGAGTTTGGGATTTTTTTTTTTTTTTTTTTTCAGATTTATATATTGGAGTTAATTATTGTTTGTGGCTCTAGTTAATTATTGTCAAATGAAAACAATGGCTCTAGGTGAGGTCATGAAAACAATAGGAGGGAGGGTTCATGGGTTCAGAGTTTTAGGGTTTGTGTGTAACTTACCAGTCAAACAAAAAAAAAATCAGTGGGTGCTGTTTGCTTATACCTGAGAAATAGAGTAATCAAAAGAAAATGCAATTTGGACCTAATTTATGTTTGTGCTCTATGCCCATGTATCATTTGGCCTCTATTTCAAGAGTTCTGTCATTAAAATATGCAGCTTTAGCATAGCATGTTTTATGTTCCCTAATAAGCTGATAATTCTTCACTTTTAAAGTCTCACCTTCATTAAGTATAAATGGCACAAAGGAGAAGTTTGGAAAAAAAGGTGATTCAGTGTCCATTTCTTCTAATGTAAATGTCAGTAAGCAAGGTTAAATTTGCAGATAATCTTGTCACCAGCAGAGGTATAATACTTCCTTTTCTTCACTTTTCAAAAAGAAAAAATAATGGGCCCGAAATGCTGATACAACCATCAATTTTTTTTTTAATTTTTTTTTTCAGTGACTAAAAGGAGACTCTTGGAGGGGCACTCTTTGTCCTTTAAGATTTATATTCAATCTCCACACTTGTTTATTACCTTTGCAGACTCTAAAATCGTGGTGTGTGGTATGAAAGAAACTAGAGGGTCTTCGATGGAGCTGAATACCCTAGTTTTGTAATCAAAGAGTCTACCTTGCGGTCCTTGTATTATTTCATGCATGCCTTGGGTGGCATCCCATCAATGTCCTTTCATCCTTTGTTGATTTCATAGATTTTCTCTCCTTGTAATTTGTATTCTTTTAAAAGAGTCTGGGCACATCTATGGTTTCCGTAGATTTCTGTTAACAATGTCGTATGTCTACTACTCTCAATGCATTAATTTTTTTGGGTAAAATGCAGTGATTCCTGTTAAACTTATTGCATATAAACCTCTCGTTGGTCGACAAAAATTGGAGAATTTCAGTCATATGACTCTCATGTGGCATGATATACATTTTGATACATGTCCAAACTTATATACTGAACTGACATTGGATTTCCATTAAAAAAATTCCTAAAATAGAAAAGAAGGAAGAGTAAGAGGGAAATAGATATTGCAGATCTTGTATAGAGGGAACTGAGAAAAGTGCTTTTCCATTGAGTCCCGGCTGAGAAATTACACATCAGAGGAACTTATGGGGTATAGATGGGTGCCATCTATGGTGACTGAGAGAAACTTGAGGTCAGCTTTGAGGGATTGGATCAGTAATTCTAGTCTCTACAAAGGGTTTGTGCTGGTCTGAGTTCCAATTCATTGGGATGAATCAGTGGATGACAACTGGCAGTAATTCTTCTTTTACAGGATCAATTTGAGTTCCTAATTCCCATGTGCTTTGGTGATAAGAACTGAACCTTTTCTGCTTTGACCTCCACTCTTCTATCAACACTGGATTAAACCATTTTTCATTTGAATTTCTGGCAGAACCTGTTCCTAGCCCAAAAAAAGACAAATGGAAAGCCTTTAGTTTCTTTCTGTTTCTTGCCGACTGGGTAACTAAGAGCCAACGATAAACAATACATATCCAGAAAAAAGGTACATGGCATATCTTATTTATTTTTCTCTAGCATTAAAGCACTTATCAGAATTAAGGGGAGTTGGACACATAGAAAGGCATGAGTTTATAACGAATCACGGGTGGGTCGGGTCTATCGGGTAAGAAACCCGGCACTTGACCCGATTTATTGGATTTTAAAGTCTATAACCCGCTGCCAACTGGGTTTTGTTTTGGAGCTGATCTTTTTGATTGGGCTGGGCCAGGTCCGACGGCTTTTCTTGTTTTCGGCTTTGGTTCGACAGTCCTAATTGGAATCACATGTCTGTGCGAAGGATGACTTCTTTCTAGTATTGCCATTAGTGATGATTTGGTAGTGCTTCAATTTCATCCTGAACTGTGATGTCTACATGAAGGATAATATTTTTTTTTTCCTAGTATTGCCATTGGTATTGATTTGGCAGTGTGTTAAGACCCTACCCTAAGCATGATTAACTTGTCTCGGGTCTAGCTACTTAATACTTGTCATTTCCTTAATTCCATGCATTGCTTCTTTTAATGAATTAGTGCAGGCTGATAAGATCTGTACACAGCTTGTTAGATTGTGTAGTAGGGACTTGTACCTAGTTGGTTACATCCTAGGCTGCTCCTACTTGTACTCAGGCAGTTAGTGCTTAATCATGGTAGTACCTAGTTTGTTATGATCTAAAGGAACCAATAGGAAGTCTGATCTGTAACAGCCAATGAGGGCCTTGGATACAAGCTGGCCATGCACCTCGAGCTACATAAGCTCATATACTCTATCTTTCAAATCATCTATGAGAATTGAATAGTTTACTTAGTTTTTCTTCTTAGTTCTTCTATAATTTCTGGAGATTGATCATCTCTAATTGATCTATTAAACACTTTAATTGTGAGAGCATTAGATTGAATTGAGTGAAATAGATAGGAATCATCAAGATCCTATCACAGTGCTTCAAATTTCGTCCTGAACTGTGAATATAAAATATAAAATTCAAATTTTGGTCGCTTTCTCTTTTTGACTAATGCAGTTGCCTGTAATAGCTCAAGCATCTACTACATTTTAAGTTTATATTTTTTTTTTCTGCATTCATAATGAACTTCATTAAAATTGATAGCTGGATTACTTAAACAATTTTATCAACATATTGCTGGATTTACTCATTGTTTTCATATTTTTAATTCACATTTGCTGCACCTCATTATTCATGATATTTGTATTTTATTGGGCTTTCTCAGGTACGTTCAAGCTGACCCTGCAATTCACAGAGGATTACCCAAATAAACCTCCAACTGTCCGCTTTGTCTCACGAATGTTTCACCCAAATAGTATGTCAATGAGCTTAATCAAAAATAGATTGCTAGCCATTAGTTTCTGAAAATTGTTTTTTGTTATTATTTCTTTATAATTTTGTAATAATTTACCTTTTGGATTTATTTTGGTTTTATAATTTTAGTAGTGATCACCAACTCACCACTGTGTGTCAATGGATTTGATCAGTTTATGCAGATGGAAGTATTTGCTTGGATATTTTACAAAATCAGTGGAGTCCTATATATGACGTTGCAGCTATACTCACTTCTATTCAGGTGAAACATCTTTCTTTCCCCCTTTTTTTTAGATGGAAAGAATTGCTTTGTTTCCTGATGACACTTTGAAAGATGGTGTTCTGTGTATTTCATGCAATTGACTTTTGTGATTGAGAACTTGTAAGGTTTCTCCTTGTTGGTATCTGTTGAACTGTTAGCACAGACTTCTAGATGTCCCTTTCTTTATCTTTCTTTGGTTAAATAGACAAAAACAGAAAGCTTAATTTTTATTTTTTTTAATGAATGAAAGCACAAAATTAAATTTCAAGCCCAGTTGAGTTACATCCCTAAGATTAGTGCTCAGATGTTATATCTTCTGTGAGGATCCAGCAAAATCCAAAGAGCATCCAAGGTCACAAGGCCTTTGCTGGTCAATGGATTTGTAATGGTACGGCCTTACAGTTGGTGTACATAGATGCTTAATTAATATACATGGTGAATGATCTGTGGAACTTTATGCTGGTTAAATGGTAATTTGTTTACTCTACTAATAAAAAAAAAATGGTATTTTGTTTACTCAAGAAAGAAGGCAATCTGACGTAGGACAAATTATGTGTGGTTGTGGTGTGTTTAGGGTAAGGAGGATTTGTGGATTTGGGTTTAGAACCCTTTTAGAAGAAGGGTTAAGGTGCAAAGAGAAAAAAATTGATCTTCTGGGTGAAAACAGAAGAAAAAAAGAAACATAATTTTTTTAGAAAACTGTGAATAGTATCTGTGACAGTACCCACAAGAAAGAAGAGAAGAAGGAAAAGAACTCTAAGGCCAACGTGCCTCCATACTCAAAAATCAAAAAGCTAAAAATTAGGCAAGAGCGGATGAGTGCAAACTACTACTACTAATGCTAATGGAAGCCCCTTTCTTGCTGTGCAACTCTCGAACTAGAGGAAGGAAAGCGCTATATGGAAAAAAACAAGAAGAAAACAAAAGGAAAAAGTTGTCCAATAGTACACTCAATACTTTATTAATCAGCTCTAATTTGTTTGAGTACAATACAAACACTTATATAGTCCCTAACTCTTAAACCAAACCCTACTATTAATATACCAAAACCTAATTGAATTGACCCAAAACCCACACATAAAGACCCATGAAACAAATAAGACTTACTTATTAATAAAATAAAACACAAGATCCATAATTATTGCCCATACCCAACAATTGTAGAATTACTAAAATACGCTTGACTCTAGAATGACCAAATAAAACATAATATAAAAACCCAAATAAAAAATTGTTTTAACCCTAAAAGACTCATACCTGGACCTTTAAAACCACACAACTTTTACTTTAATTGCACTTCACACGTGGGCCCCATAAAATAATTTTTGAATTGGCGAATTTGCAAAGTAAGAGCAAATCAATCTTCCATGGTGAATCACAATCTTAACTGCTACCTTTTCTTGACATTGCATTCCATTGGAGTCGCCATTCAATTTTTAATGGCATGGCTTTTAGTCAATAACATAGGATGCTTTCTGATCCCTCCACTGTATGAATATGACAAGATGCTAGATAATGGGAGAATTTGATCTGTAGAGTGTAGACCCCTGCACCCTTCTAAAGGGGTCTTGATACAACAAGCAAAATTTATCTGGATACCTCATATCACAGATGTTAGAAATGGGTTGGGTATGTCTACCCTTATGGACTTGACATTAATTCCATCCATTTCCCAAATTCCAACTTCAAAATCAACAGATCAAGAATAACTGATCTTCTGATGGTACCATGATAACTTATGTAGGAAAAAATTATTGTTACGGTGAACAGATTCACCAGAATGCTATGGTTTTTTTATTTTATTTTATTTATTTTATATTTATATCTTATGATTTATTTGGTTATTTATATAGCTTTCTGACATCAATTTTCCATATGCTTGCCGCATGTATTTCATGTAAATTATGATTGAACAGGTGCTTATAAGGTTCCCATTGATGCTGTGCATTCATTTTTTTTTGCATGTAAATGATACTATGCTAATGTTAAGAAGGCATATTTGTTATCATTTTCTCCAGTCCCTGCTCTGTGATCCAAATCCGAACTCTCCTGCGAACTTTGATCGGTTCTATTGTTTAGTACCCGAAAAAATTATTGTTACGGTAAACTTGATTCACCAGAATGCTATTGGTTTTTTTTTTATTTTATTTTATTTATTTTATATTTATATCTTATGATTTATTTGGTTATTTATATAGCTTTCTGACATCAATTTTCCATATGCTTGCCGCATGTATTTCATGTAAATTATGATTGAACAGGTGCTTATAAGGTTCCCATTGATGCTGTGCATTCATTTTTTTTTGCATGTAAATGATACTATGCTAATGTTAAGAAGGCATATTTGTTATCATTTTCTCCAGTCCCTGCTCTGTGATCCAAATCCGAACTCTCCTGCGAACTTTGATCGGTTCTATTGTTTAGTACCCGAAATAAATATAAATGTTTTGCTACCTCTGTTCTTAATATTGCTTGATTACATGGGTGATGTGTCTTGAGTCATCCCAGTTAATACGCATTGCTTGCAATGGAGTATTAAGATACTTTGGTAGCATTATGGTGCTTGAGATTTCTTGTATGCTTGTTTGTCTCCCAACAAGAATGGATCTCTATCTTAGGATGGTCAAGTTAGGCTTTTGAGCCTTTGGTTTGAATTTTAGGGGATCCTTTTAGTTTATGGAGATAAGTGTGGTGTTCTACTTTGTGATGGGTAAGATTATTTATAGGCTTGATGTTATGTTTCTAGGTTCCAATGTACTTGGTGATGGACCTAGTGACTAGTTTGGCTTGCTTGTGTAGTGCTCGCTTGAGGTAAAACTGGTGATCATGTGAGGTAAGTAGCTACTTAATGGGAATTTTTAGAAAACAAATCATTATTGCATATTAGCATTTTAAAGATTGAGATATCCTTCATGGTTTTCCTAAAAGGTACTATGTGTACAATTCTTGTTATTTAATGATTTATGGAAAATGTATGAAGCATGGAAATTTGCATTATATGTATATTTGGGGAAATGCATGATTTTTAAGCATGGAAAAAGATAAGCATCTTTGATTTAATCCTTTGATAATGGATTTTATGAATTCATTGGATTATTTGGAAATTCTAAAGATGTTTTATCTTAGCGTATTTTATTTGGGAAATTTGATAGAAAACCTTATTGACAAGGAATGGTTTTGGAAACTTTGTGACAACTCTGTCTTCGTGACAATTATTATGTCTTTGTCACCAACTTGTCTTGGTGAATTTACTTTATGAAATTAGAGATTTTAAAGATGTGTTTTAAAACCTTGAAGGTATAGTGATTGATTACATTTTGTCCAAAGCCTAAAACGATCACATTTTTCATATTCTTGGCAAAAAAAAAAATACAGGCAGTTTTATGTAATAGGTTCAAAGGCATAGAGAATACAGGCAGAAAATAATATCAAACTATCAGGTGTGTTTTGTGGCGATTTTTGATTGGGATATGTTGTCAGTACTAGTGCAATAATATTTAGTATTTACTCTTTGGGATAAATCATGATTAGACCCTTTGTGGGTGTCATGGAGGAAATGTGAATTGCGTTTCGTTGATAGTAATATTTTAGAATTCAAACCTGCCAAGGTAATATGAGAACTTGATCAATTGTGAACTGTTCGGATTTTACTTCCTGCATATAGCATATACATGCTAATCATCTTCATTATTTCCTTAACGCCACCCCATCCCCTTCTCTCCTCTCCCATGTGTTTTTTGCAGCCTCTACATAGGGAGCTATATACTATGCATAAAACAAACTTCTTTGTCCCCTCATTTCTCAAAGCAATCGATGAAAATACAAAGGAGTGTTTTAGAAGTATAATGGCCAAACCCTCTCCAGGAATTTATACATTTGAAATGCTTCAGCCACATTTCTGTGAATTGTTGTTATCTGAGGTATCATCAGCCTTTCTTCATGTCTTCTGCGTGAAAGATTTTGATTTTTTCTCTTATATAGTTTTTATGTTTCCTTATCAGGTTCTGATTGCTTAGGTGGAAAATTTTGAAAGATGGGTCCATGAGACAAAATTCAGAATCATGCGACCAAACAACTTAATGGAGAACTTTATATGTCATATGTCCAGAGGTAATGTGTTTCTATCCATCATGAGATTTTGACTAGAAACTTAGACATTTTTTTTTATTAGTGACTGGAAACTTAGACGTAGGATAGATGGATCGGTATTGTGGTTTAGAATCATCTTTTTGTCGTTTGGATTTTGATGTAGTTTTCTTTCCTGAAGTTGGTGGATCCACTCTGGATTCTCATCATGGTTTTGTTGTTGAATATGGAATGGATAGAGATGTCGAGCTTGGTAGGTTCTTACCTTAACCTTCTTTATTTTTCTGACTAGTTTTTGTCAGTTAAATTTTTTTTCCAACTTGTTGCATGCACATCTTGTGTGATATGGTTGGAAAAAACCGTTATGATTAGTTCCATTGTCAAAATTGTTTAACCCATTACCACTTCTATCTCTTAGGACTCCAATATGCAAAGTTTTTTTGCTGTCCAGACTTTGGCCTATAATCCTAGTGGGTTGGCGTACACTACCCTGAACAGCTGGCGTCTTTTATATTTTTTAAGGCTAAAATGCATAATCATTCCTTGGGGTTTGGCTCAGTTGCAAACAGACCCTCTGGGGTTTTGATTTTGCAATATAATCACATGGGGTTTTTAAATTAGTGAAATTGATTCTTCTAAGTATTTTTTTTGTCGATTTTGCTAGTAGAAAATTGTCACGTGCATTACATGTGACCATTTTATAATAAAAAATTCATTATTATAATCCTAAGTACAATGCATGTGACAAATTTTGTTAGCAAAATTGACAAAAAATGAATTTAAAGAGATCAATTTCATCAATTAAAAAACCTCATGTGGTTATATTGCAAAATCAAAATCTCATGGGGTCTGTTTGCAACTGAACCAAAACCAAACCAAAACCAAGGTTTGGTTATGCATTTTACCCCTTTTTTAATAACACGTATAATATATACAGTATTAAACGTTCTTTTCTCACCTACTCCATTGATAAAAAACGTCAAATAGTATTAAACGTTCTTTTCTCACATACAGTATTAAACGTCCTTTTCCACTCCATTGAAAAAACTCAAAAAGTATTAAACGTCCTTTTCCACTCCATTGAAAAAACTCAAAAAGTATTAAACGTACTTTTCTCACCCACTCCATTGATAAAAAACGTCAAAAAGTATTAAACGTAGAAAAAACAGTCCATTTCTTCGAGGCTCTCTAATCTCTATATATCTCTATATCTAACGGAGTTCAGTAATTCAGTTCCTATCATTCTGAGTCTTCCAGTCCTCATTTCTGTTATCTTGTGGGCAACAAGCTGAAGTAAGTTTTGCTATATTTCATATTTTATTATGGATATAGTTTTCTTTCAATCCGGTTTAGAATTTAGAGGAAGATTTGTCCAAGCCGGGTTGAAGGTAAATTATTTCCATTTATTATTACATGCAAGTTTTAGAAAAAATAAACAAAAAGGGTAGAAGCAGGAAGAATATATTTTGACACCAATTATATTGTAGTTTTATGATATTTGTTCATTTTAGATGTAAAATAATTAGATACCGAAGATTCAATTAATCTATATTTCATTCTGATATTATATTCCTTTATATATATTTTTTGGTGTCAGGAAAAAGGAAATGGGTAGGCCACGGGACGAAATTTGGAGTAAAGTTGTTGTTTTAGATAAAAAGAAGGGACATTGGATGTGTCCCCATTGTGAGATTAAATTTTTTGGAGGTGTGGAAAGAGTTAGGTGTCACCTGGCTAAAATTGGATGGAATGGTATTCGTCCTTGTGATAAGGTGCCTAATGATGTTCAAGCACGAGTTATGCAACAATATCAAGATTCCGAGGAATCAAGGACGGAAAGAGCTATGTCTCACCTGGCTAAAATTGGAAGGAAGGGTATTCGTACTTGTGGAGGTGAGGTGCCTAATGATGTTCAAGCACGAGATGTGCAACAAAATCCAGATTCCGAGGCATCAAGGAGGGCATCAACTTCAAGAAATGGTTAAAACTTAAAATCAATTGTTATATTGTTTTTTGTTACTTTTTTTTTTTTTTTTTTTTTTTTTTTAATATTAGTTTATGTCATTATTTTTTATTGGTTCACATTTAAGATAAATCAAACTCAAGATTCGGAATTTTTTTTTTAGCAATAATGAAAGTATTATTAAAAGAAGAAACGAAAAAAAAAAGATTTTAGCATTAACTTGGTGTTGGGTTAGAAAGTCTATTGTAATGATGTTATTTATATGATACCCATTACAGGTCCTCCAAACATTCCAATCACCATCCAGAATACAAGCATCTCATCCAACCCTTCCCAGGACCATATCGTACCCATTGGTTCAAATTGGGAAATACCACAATCAGGTATGGGAGGGACACTTGATGCACCATGGGACACTACTTCTTGGGAAATTTCTGGTATGGGAGGGACACTTGATGCACAATGGGACACTACTTGGGAAATTTCTGGTATGGGAGGGACACTTGATGCACCATGGGACACTACTTGGGAAATGTCAGGTATTTGATAAAATTCCTACAAGAAGTGTCAGAACTTATTTTTGGGTAATTATGTGCGGCGGAATTAACAGTGTATTAACAATAGCATACCCTCTCTTGTTGATGATTGCAGGTAATTGATGAAACATTGCTTGGGAAGCAAATGAATGCACGTATGATATGGCAAAAATAAAAAGCACTGGAGTTTGAGGCTTCGGCAAAAAAAAAAAGCACTGGAGATTGTGATCAAGCTATGTGCTGTGTGGTGTTATGTTTGTTGGGCTGTTTGTTGTTGTTTTAGTTGTTGTTGTGTTGTTTCTGCTGCCCTCCTTGTAGGGTATTTTGCCGTGACGAATGTCACTTTTTCTGCCCTCTTTGTAGGGTTCTTTTCTGCCCACTTTGTAGGGTTCTGTATCCCTCTATGTAGGGTTATGTAATTTATCTTTTATTTCAATAAAATCTTGTTATTTATCAAAAAAAAAAAACAAATTACAGTCTCAAGACAAAGCATCCAACACCATACAATAAAAATTAAAACAAACACAACTAAAACAACAACAAACAGCCCAACAAACATAACACCACACAGCACATAGCTTGATCACAATCCAGAAGATTTCAAGACCATCCACAGCAACCAATATTCAGAACAGCAAAAGGTTTGGATCCTTGTTCCCAGCCAAGCGAACCACTAAGAGGTTGAATCGAATATTCCAAACGATTCGGGTGTGGCAGGGGCTCTTAAAAAAACAAGAGTTTTGAATAATGATGAACTACCCCAAAAATAGGGTAATCGATAGCAACTTGAACTAGAATAAATCCCCAAAACCAATGCTCACCAAACATCCTTTGCTGGAGAAGATCTCGACACCCCTTAGGACGACCAAGACGTGCCGACAAAATAGAGAGAACCCGTTGGATGCTCGAGCCACCCAAAGCCTCCAACAAAACTCTCCCAAACAAGACTAGATTGGACGATTGGAAGGTGAAAAGGAAAGTGGTGGGGGATCGGGGTGGTGATGGCGGCTCGGTTCCGTCCAATCTGAGTACCAAAATAAGAAATAAAAGAAAAACAGCTAAAGGAAAGGAAAGGTAACGAGCCACGCTACTGAGATCGGACCATTTTTGGTCACTATCTCCCTCACACGGAGGTGAGGGACGGCGGCGCAGCCCTGAATAGTGGAGGAAAAGGGTCAGATGGGTTTTGTCTCTGGAAGGTTCTCGGTTGTCTGAGAGAGAAAGGTTTTTTCATATGATGGGTAAGGTGAGACTGTAATTTGTTTAGTTTAATGTTGAATGCAACTTTAATATCCATTCTTCCTCTTACTGTCAGACAATACGTTAAGGCAAATTAATCAAATACTGTGATAGCATTATTGGAGTTAAAACATTTGCCTCCTTCTAACTCCATTAAATTACTGTCTTGGACTGGATGTCAATGGGTTGGGTTTTGAGAGTTTTTGGGTTTGACCCGAACTTTAATGGGAAGGGTTTGGAATTTTATTAAACTAGACTATAAGCCACGTAATGCGCAGCTCTTTTTCATTATTTTTCTATAAATATGTTCCTAACAAAGCAACTAAACTAAGAAGAATGAAGAAATAATAACAATAATGAAAAGGAAAAAAAAAAAAAAAGAAAAGAAAAATAGAAAATGTAAATAATTTTTTTTGCGCTTAAAAATAGAAATGATCATTTTTATTATATCTCATCAAATGTATTATACTGATTTTTATTATATTTCATCAAATGTATTATACTAAGTCTATAAAGATAACTACCAATAACTTTCTAGTCTAGTTACATCGATTCCTTTCAATGGGGGGTTTTTATCCCAAGGTTGTATTCACTTAGCAAAAAAAAATACTCACTTCACATCATTTATGAATTTCAATCACTTTGGTGAGTCTCAATTGTTCCATATAGGGATTCTAAATGTTCAGAGATTTCTCATTTTTGTTTAACTTACAATACTTTGATAGTACAAATAAATAATACAATTTGTCACATATTTATCCCATCTTTACCTTTTTTGACTTTCTTTTTTTACTTTTCTCTTTTTTTTTTGTTTCTCTTTTCATCTTTTTTTGGACAATTTCTCACTTATTAATAATCACATAAACAATATTTGTGACCTTAGAAGTCCATCATATAACAAATTGGTCTACAAAGATATCTTAAGTTTAACTCTTATCTCAGGAAAATTTAACATATAGTAAAAAAAATGTTAAGATGTTATTCCCTCTGCCAAAAAAAAAAAAATCTACAATTGTCTTTTTTAGTTATCTCTAAATGATAGTCCATTGATGTCCTAAATCTCAGATAATTTGAATGTTGCCTCATCAATTCTAATATGGGTGTTGAAAATAATTTATATTTAACACTTATCCCCCAAAAATATATTAAACAGATAGTTGTCAAGCTATTTAGCATATCCAATTGTATAAAAATAAAAAGATCAACTCAAACTAAATTTTATATGCAGTTAGATAGTATCAAAAATTGTAAAAAAAAATAGCATTTCTGGTTGCAAAAAATAGAGTACTACAATTTAACCAAGCAAAAATACTTTGAATGTAAACTATACATATTGCATATTGCATAGAAAAACTCATCTTAATTATATCCTCCACTCACTTCAAGACCAATTCAGCTAATGCATAAAAAAAAAAAAAAAAAAAAAAAAAAAAAAAAAAAAAAAAAAAAAATAACCATATAATCAGAATCAATAGAGATTGCTTAATAACATGAGACAAGTTTTACTCCATCCTTTAGGATCAATTCATTAAGGTATCTCATGGCAGAAGAATATCCTTAATTAAAGCTAGAGTCATATAACTCATGAAAGAAATTTATATAATAATTCAAATGAATATTTTAAAAACATTAGATTTTACCTTATACTCATTTTTCAGTTTTCACGAAGGTATATTGTCATACAATGACATACAATGACTATCATTATTGATTTAACTTTTCAAGAAAAAAAGAAAAACAAAACTTTTATGGCCAAACCACATATATAGTAAAAGTATCATTTTTCGACGTATCTACAAGTATTAATAGCTATTTAGCATTCAACTTGGCAAACAAAACCCAACCTAATTGTAGCAGTTTATAATCTAAACAAATCTTTAATCTTTAAGTAAAGAAAATATAATTTTCAAATATGCAATTATCAACATAGCAAACAATTCAGAAGGGGAAGAAACTTAACTTGAGAAAAGACGAAAATGAAAGTAATACTTATGTAAACTTTATCTTGCCCAAGCTCTTATTTCCACGTAAATATTAAATATAAGAAAATAATTGTACAATAGTAACTAAAATTAGACACAAACAAAAAGAAAATATAATATAAATTGATACAAACCTGAAGAAGAAACAACACAACGTCCTAACTGCATCAACTAAAATGTCATGTTGAGAAGTCGAGTAGTGGTTTCTCGTGGCTATGTAATTAGTTTTGAGTAAAGGTAGATTGCAGCTTTAATGGAGAGATAAAAGTGGGAGAAAGTGAGAAACCAAAAAGTTATAAAAGTGGAACCGAAAGGAACTGAGGAGAAAAACAGACGGAAAATGAAGCGTTGAACCATGAAGAAATTTTTTTCTCTATTCTAAACGCACACAAAGTATAAATTTGGAGATCCCAAGGATCGAATCCATGCCTTCACAAATGGGTGAGACTTTTTAGGAGGGGAATGACCACTGGGGTGAATGCCCAAGTGGTAATTTAAATGCATATTTGAAATAACATATATTGTGTTTAACATATTTAACTGGAATATATCTCTTTATATCGGAATTACTTAATAAGATCATTTAATTTATTAAAACATATGACAAATATTAAACCAAAAGATTAACCTAATTTGTTGGAGCAATTTAAGGATGTCAAGGTATTTAAAGGTGTAGTGGGTATTTAAGAAGGGTAGTGGGGAACTAAAGATTTAATAATGATAAAGACCATTAAAGAACACACATGACAAAAATGCAACAAAAGAATAAAAAGGACACGAATGATAATTTGACATGTGGTATACTATGTCCATATTATTAATATTAAATAACAAAAAGTTGACACGTGGCGTTAATTGTCCAACACGAATGCCACATGTCAAGGAGAAAATGTTGTCATATATGCCAATTGGCGAGGAAATGGCAATGTCTTCTGCTTTATTATATTACTAGTCGCAAACCCGCGCGATGTACGGAAAACTTCCAATGACATGTAATGTTTTCAGACTGAATTACAAACATAAATATGGTTCCGTAAAATTTTATTCACAATGACATATAACATAAAACTCTTAGGTGAATACAACAACAAAAAATAAATAAATAAAGAAACCAAAGAAGAAAGAACGCATCTTTGAGACTAAAAAAACAATAGAACCATAGGAAGAACTGGGAAACTAAAAAAAAAATCCCACCACAGGATTTAAATAGGAAATTGGGGAGATGAAGAGGTCGGGAGTTCAAGAGGTAAGAGAGAGAGAGAGAGAGAGATGAAAATGTGAGGTAATTAATTGAGAAGATGAAGAGGTCAGGGAGTTCAAGAGGTGAGAGGGAGAGAGAGGTAGATGAAAAGGTGAGGTAAAGAAGTAGTAATGAGAGAATTTTTTTTTTGAATAAAAGTGTGAGAGAGAATTAAATAGAGGGAAGGTGAAGGTAGAAATATGTGGGAGGAGCAAATATGACACTGCGGTATTTCGAGAAGCCTAAAAATTTTCTCTCAGCTTCAGCTTTTAGTTTATATTATAATTTACAATGACATACAACTTAAAGCTCTTAGGTGAATACAACAACAAAAAATAAACAAATAAACCAAAGGAAAAAAAAATGCACCTTTGAGACTCAAACAATAATAGAACCACAGGAAGCACAGGGAGACTAAAACAAATCCCACCACAAGATTTAAATAGGAAATTGTGGGTGCAATTAATTGGGGAGATGAAAAGGTCAAGAGTTCAATAGGTGAGAGGAAAAGAGAGGTAGATGAAAATGTGAGGTAATTAATTGAGGAGATGAAGAGTCAGAGTTCAAGAGGTGAGAGGGAGAGAGAAGTAGATGAAGAGGTGACGTAGAGGAATAGCCATGAGAGAGAATTTTTTTTTTTGAATAAAAGTGTGAGAGAGAATTAAATAGAGGGAATGGGAAGGTGGAAGTGTGTAGGAGTAGCAAATATGACGTGAGGTATTTGGGGAAGCCTGAAAATTTTCTCTCAGTTTCAGCTTTTAGTTTATATTATAGTTCACAATGACATACAACTTAAAACTCCTAGGTGAATACAAAAAAAAAAAAAAAAAAAAAAACAAAAAATAAACAAAGAAACTAAAGGAGAAAGAACGCACATTTGAGACTCAAACAACAATAGAACCATAGGAAGCACAGGGAGACTAAAAAAAATCCCACCACAGGATTTAAATAGGAAATTGAGGATGCAATTGATTGGGGAGATGAAGAGGTCGAGAGTTCAAGAGGTGAGAGGGAAAGAGAGGTAGATGAAAATGTGAGGTAATTAATTGAGGAGATGAAGAGGTCAGAGAGTTCAAGAGGTGAGAGGAGAGAAGAGGTAGATGAAGATGAGGTAGAAGGAATAGCCATGAGAGAGAGAATTTTTTTTTTTAATAAAAGTGTGAGAGAGAATTAAATAGAGGGAAGGGAAGGTGGAAGTGTGTGGGAGTAGCAAATATGACGTTGCGGTATTTGGGGAAGCCTAAAAATTTTCTCTCAGTTTCAGTTTTTAGTTTATATTATAGTTCACAATGACATACAACTTAAAACTCCTAGGTGAATACAACAACAAAAAATAAACAAAGAAACTAAAGGAGAAAGAACGCACCTTTGAGACTCAAACAACAATAGAACCATAAGAAGCACAGGGAGATTAAAACAAATCCCACCACAGGATATAAATAGGAAATTGTGGGTGCAATTAATTGGGGAGATGAAGAGGTCGAGAGTTCAAGAGGTGAGAGTGAAAGAGAGGTAGATGAAAATATGAAGTAATTAATTGAGGAGATGAAGAGGCCAGAGAGTTCAAGAAGTGAGATGGAGAGAAAGGTAGATGAAGAGGTGAAGTAGAGGAATAGTCATAAGAGAGAATTTTTTTTTTAATAAAAGTGTGAGAGAGATTAATTTGAGAGGATGGGAAGGTGGAAATGTGTGAGAGCAGCAAATATGATGTGGCAGTATTTGGGGAAGCCAAAAAGTTTTCTCTCAGTTTCAGATTTTAGTTTATATTATAGTTTACAATGACATACAACTTAAAACTCCTAAGTGAATACAACAACAAAAAATAAACAAAGAAACTAAAGGAGAAAGAACGCACATTTGAGACTCAAATAACAATAAAACCATAGGAAGCACAGGGAGACTAAAACAAATCTCACCACAGGATTTAAATAGGAAATTGGGGGTGCAATTAATTGGGGAGATAAAGAGGTCGAGAGTTCAAGAGGTGAGAGGGAAAGAGAGGTAGATGAAAATGTGAGGTAATTAATTGAGGAGATGAAGAGATCAGGGAGTTCAAGAGGTGAGAGGGAGAGAGAGGTAGATGAAGAGGTGAGGTAGAGGAACAGCCATGAGAGAGAGAATTTTTTTTTTTGAATAAAAGTGTGAGAGAGAATTAAATAGAGGGAAGGGGAAGGTGGAAGTGTGTGGGAGCAGCAAATATGACGTGGCATTTGGGGAAGCCTAAAAATTTTCTCTCAGCTTCAGCTTTAGTTTATATTATATTCACAATGACATACAACTTAAAGCTCTTAGGTAAATACAACAACAAAAAATAAAAAAAGAAACTAAAAGAAAAAAAACGCACCTTTGAAACTCAAACAACAATAGAACCATAGGAAGTACAGGGAGACTAAAACAAATCTCACCATAGGATTTAAATAGAAAATTGAGGGTGTAATTAATTGGGGAGATGAAGAGGTTGAGAGTTCAAGAGGTGAGAGGGAAAGAGAGGTAGATGAAAATGTGAGGTAATTAATTGAGGAGATGAAGAGGTCAGAGAGTTCAAAATGTGAGATGGAGAGAGAGGTAGATGAAAAGGTGAGGCAGAGGAATAGCCATGAGAGAGAATTTTTTTTTGAATAAAAGTGTGAGAGAGAATTAAATAGAGAGAAGGGGAAAGTGGAAGTGTGTGAGAGCAGCAAATATGACGTGATAGTATTTGGGGAAGCCTAAAAGTTTTCTCTCAGTTTCAGCTTTTAGTTTATATTATAGTTCACAATGACATACAACTTAAAACTCCTAGGTGAATGCAACAACAAAACATAAACAAAGAAACTAAAGGAGAAAGAACGCACCTTTGATATTCAAACAACAATAGAACCATAGGAAGCACAAGGAAACTAAAACAAATTCCATCACAGGATTTAAATAGGATATTGGGGGTGCAATTAATTGGGGAGATGAAGAGGTCGAGAGTTCAAGAGGTGAGAGGGAAAAAGAGGTAGATGAAATGGTGAGGTAATTAATTTAGGAGATGAAGAGATCAGAGAGTTGAAGAGGTGAGGGGGAGAGAGGGGTAGATGAAGAGCCTTTGGTTTGAATTTTAGGGGATCCTTTTAGTTTATGGAGATAAGTGTGGTGTTCTACTTTGTGATGAGTAAGATTATTTATAGGCTTGATGTTATGTTTCTAGTTTCCAATGTACTTGGTGATGGACCTAGTGACTAGTTTGGCTTGCTTGTGTAGTGCTCGCTCAAGGTAAAACTGGTGATCATGCAAGGTAAGTAGCTACTTAATGGGAATTTTTAGAAAACAAATCATTATTGCATATTGGCATTTTAAAGATTGAAATATCCATCATGGTTTTCATAAAAGGTAATATGGGTACAATTCTTGTTATTTAATGATTTATGGAAAGTGCATGAAGCATGGAAATTTGCATTATATTTATATTTGGGGAAATGCATGATTTTTAAGCATGGAAAAGGATAAGCATCTTTGATTTAATCCTTTGATAATGGATTTTATGAATTCATTGGATTATTTGGTAATTCTAAAGATGTTTTATCTTAGTGTATTTTATTTGGGAAATTTGATAGAAAACCTTATTGATAAGGAATGATTTTGGAAACTTTGTGACAACTCTGTCTTCGTGACGATTATTATGCCTTTGTGACAATGTCTTTGTGACCAACTTGTCTCGGTGAATTTACTTTATGAAATTAGAGATTTTAAAGACGTGTTTTAAAACCTTTAAATGACTCCGCTAAGGTGAGGTTATTGGTGAATCAAAAGACTTAGTGAGGAGGTCAAATGAGCTATGTATTTTTATTATATTAGCCTGTGAGCTCTTTATGTTGTTTTACCCTTGTGCCGTGACATTGTGATTACCTAGCTAAGTACCGTTGTCTTTGTGACAGCTATGCCTTCATGACAACTCCATCTTCATGAGGAGTACTATTTTACCTGTGGACCTAACGAAGCTCTTGGTAGAAACACAACTTACCTGTGGGACTAACGAAGCTCTTGGTAGAAATCAAGTTGTGTGGTCTTTTACCTATGGGCCTAATGAAGCTCCTGGTAGAAACCAAATTGTGTGGTCTTTTACCCGTGGGCCTAACGAAGCTTCTAGTATTGTTTATATTGGATCTTGGTAAGTCTAAGAGAAATGTATAAATAAGTCTATTCAATTTTCTTAGGCTTGTTTCAAAAATATTTTTCCTTTCAGATAATATAATCTTACTCTCATGTGCAGACTGTAGTAGAAAATTACGCCAACCTGAAGACGTGTTTCTTTCATGTTGTTTTCAAGGTCTAGTATACCTGGTTATCTTCTTCTTCTTCATTTTTTTTTTTTAAAAGAAAAGTTTTCTTTCAGTGCATAAATTCATTTTGTTTTGGATTTGGTAGGCTGCTGCATTTGCATTTTACATACTTTCTGCCCTATTCGTTAGTAGCTTTGTCGTCATTTTTGTGGTGACTGTTCTTCTTGCTGCTCTGGAGTTTTGGGTAGTAAAAAATGTAAGTGGCTGTATTTTAGTTGGGTTAAGGTGGTGGAATGAAATTAATGATCTTGGTGAAAGTGTATGGAAATTTGAATCTCTTGACCAAGAGGTTAGTATTACATCTTATGCTTTTCAATATCAACTTATCTTCACTTGGTCTCATCACCATCTGTTAGTAGTCATGATTTTAATCAACTTATCTTCACTTGGTCTTATCACTTTGTGTCTAGGTTAGTTATTGAATAAATTAATGGGTGCACTATAACTTGAGTGCTGGTTAGTGTAGCTTAGGTGCCAGTATTCAATGGTTCCTGTTTAGCTAATCATCAATTGTGTTTTGAGCAAGTGCTGAAGATGATATGTCTCTAGGGGCTATGTTATGGTTCCTTTTGACTTAACTCCAGATTGAGCTTCAAGTGTATTTTGTTCAACTTATTCTACCCTTCAATATCTTTATAACTTTATTGTTGCAGCCACTTGTTAATTGCTAAAATGACCATCTAGAAGTTCTCGTTGTAGTTTGGAGGGTTGTTCCACATTATTTGATGTGGTGTATTTGGCAGAAGCAGAATGGGCGTAGTTTGGAGGATTCTGAGAGGACTATAGTCGATCTGAAATTATTATTTTTCAAAACTTTATTCAATTGGTTTTCTTTTAGGAGTTTTGTTTCTTGTATTTTTCTGCTCACTTTTTAGATTTTTGCTCCCTTCGAGCTTGATTGTATTTTCTAGTATATTGGGATTTTCGTCTTATCCAATAAAGTTTTATTACTTAAACAAATTTTTTTTAAAAAAAAGAAGCTATATTGTTGGTGTTATCTCATCATTGGCCAACATTTGTTTAATAATGGATACCATTTATATGTATTTGAGATTTTCTAAAATTGCTTTTCCTCAATGGCTTGTGTATTATGCCATGTATTGTCCTACTTCTATGGTCTCTCCATGATTTTTCCCCTGCACCTATGTTGGAAATTTACTTGTTAGTGTTTTTGGTGTTTACCAACAGTTTTAGTAGTGCACAATTTGTTTTAGTTTGAATTAGTATTGATAAGTGCCTTTTAGTGTTTGATGAAGAAGATGATGCCTAGTGTGTGAATAAATAATTTTCTTCTTCTTTGTTTTTTTTGTCCTCGCTTTTGATGAATTTATCAATGACTTTCATGATAGTTGAACTTTATGCATCCTTTTTTTTGGGGGGGTGGGGGTTGTAAATCTGATTTATTAAGAATTTGATTGGGGGAGAAGAAAAATCCCCGATGAAATTGTGGAATTTAAATTTATGATATTGTATAGTTTGTTATATACTGTAAATGTGTCTGTTAAATATGCTTTGGACCTTGACAACCATGTTATGTATGTATTTATTTTCATTTTGGTCATTGAATTGATATGCATTATGATCTAAAAAATGGCACTTGGAATTTTTAGTTTTTATTTTAAATGGATCTCTTTTATGTGTGCAGCATCATATATAATAGCTTCTTTTTTTGTTGGGAATATCTTAGTGAAATCAGTTTGATGCATTTTGTATTTTAATTCCATATTTGGTTGACAATTATGTGTTCTTGCTAATCCACACAATATCCAAGCTTTTCATCTCAGAAGATTTGACTAGTGCTGATTTATTGTTGCAGCCACTTATTAAATGCTAGAATGACCATTTAGAAGTTCTCGTTGTAGTTGTGCCACATTGTTTGACGTGGTGTCTTTGGCAAGAATGTGGTTTCCTCAATATTTGAAAATTTGTTGTAAATTTACTTGTTAGTGTTTTTGGTGTTTACCAATAGTCTTAATTTATTTTTAGTTTGAATTAGTATTGATTAGTGTCTTTTAGTGTATGAGATTAGTTTCGTGTGGATGAAATTTGGGCTATAATTTCTTTTTCTTTTCATGGATAAAAATTGTACTATTTGTGCATTTGTAGGATTTTGATTTTTGTAAATTATTGTGAATATGTATTTCCTAATTAATAATTTTGCGCACAATGGCAAGTTAGGTTCAAAAATTTTAGTAACTAGTTGACATTTAATACTATCAATATTGTTTTTACTTGTTTTTAATTGAACAAACAAAACAAAATTAGAAAACTTTGTTAATGGATCCGCGATCGATCCCATTGGGTGTTAAAACTTGTGAATGAGTCCACATTTTTCCAGAGGGTATGGTGATCGATCGCGTTCTTTCATAACCACGGGTGTGATCGATTACTTTGGTTAATATGTATGTTCTGTTTCACTTTGCGTGTTAAAACGTGTAAATGGCATTCACTATGTGAATGGGTCCACATTTTTCTAGAGGGTACAGCAATTGATCGCATTTTTTCATTACTAAATGTGTGATCGATCACTTTAGCCTTTGAATGAATTACACATCTACTCAGAGGTTGCAGTGATCGATTGAAGATTTTGTTAATGGATTCGTGATCGATCACTTTAGGTGTTAAAACTTGTAAATGACTTTTGCTAAGTGACATGGGTCAACATTTTTCCACGGGTTTAGTAATTGATCGCATTTTTTCATAACAAAAGTTGCAATCGATCACTAAAGCCTCTGATTGAATTACACATCTACATAGAGGCTTCAGTGATCGATCGAAAAATTTGTTAATGGATCTGCGATCGATCACATTGGGTGTTAAAACTTGTAAATGGCCTTCATTGTGTGAATGTGTCCACGTTTTTTCAGAGGGTATAGCGATCGATTGCATTTTTTCATTACTAAATGTGTGATCAATCACTTTAGCCTCTGAATGAAGTACACATCTACTTAGAGGCTGCAGTGATCGATCGAAGATTTTGTTAATGGATTCGTGATTGATCACTTTGGGTGTTAAAACTTGTAAGTGGCCTTTGCTAAGTGACATGGGTCAACATTTTTCCACGGGTTTAGTGATCGATCGCATTTTTTCATAACAAAAGTTGCGAACGATCACTATAGCCTCTGATTGAATTACACATCTACATAGAGGCTTCAGTGATTGATCGAAAACTTTGTTAATGGATCCGCGATCGATCACATTGGATGTTAAAACTTGTAAATGGCATTCACTGTGTGAATGTTTCTACATTTTTTCAGAGGGTATAGTGATCGATCACGTTGTTTCATAACCATAGTTGCGATCGATCACTATAACATCTAATTGAATATCTACACAGAGGCTAAAGCGATCGATCAAATCTTTTGTTAATGGATCTGCGATCGATCGCATAAGGTGTTAAAACTTGTAAATGACCTTTACTGTGTGAAATGGGTCCACATTTTTCTAGAGGGTATAGTGATCGATAACATTTTGTCCAAAGCCTAAAACGATCACATTTTTCATATTCTTGGCAAAAAAAAAAAACCATGAAAACAAAGAGATTAGGAGTCAAATAAAAACTACAATGTAATCAAAAAATTCAAAAAGAAGGATAGCAAAAAAAATCAAGAAGAAATGAAAATAAAAAACAAAGTAAATGTAGAAAGAACCTTTATGTATGAGAGAGAGAGAGAGAGAGAGAGAGAGAGAGAGAGAGAGAGAGAGAGAGAGAGAGAAGAGAGATTAAATCACATCTAAGTTTGCATTAAAATTATATATAAAGAAAATATTAAGAAACATAAATTGATTAAATGACATACAGACATAGATAGATTTTACAAAAAAAAAAAAAAAAATTGATATAGTGAAATTTGTAGAGGAATCACAGTTATCAATAGTTTGAAAGTTGTGGAAAGTTATGATAAGTTTACTGATAACATATATGTGAGTCTCTATTATTAATTAATTACTAATTTTTATTTTTAAAATTCAAATGTAGATGTGATAAAACATGTATTTAATTAAATGGGTTAAACGTGTCGTGTCAATTTTTCTAAAATACTACTACTTACGTTGGAAATAGAGAATGGATTAAATGTGGGCTTTGTCTTTAGGGCATGATTTAGGGATTTCTATGTTAAACTTATATTTTATTTCAATTAATCAACAAATCATGAAATTGAGGCCTCAAGTTGAAGATTTAAATCAACAATTGATTAAAATAGTAACCGGTTAACAAATTATTAGAGATCTTGCATATTACGATTAGGGTTTTATGCCTAAAAGGGGGGTTTTTGTATTTTGTAGAACAATCCATTTGATTTGATAGACCAATAAGCAAGGCACAAATATATGATATTCATACAAACTTTCTTCTTCTTTAAATTTATAATGTAGTAGTTTTGGTACATAAATAAAATAGTGGCATCCATTTCTAAATAAAAAAAATATATATTATAAATGGTTAGAGATGTTTCTTCACGTATTCAAATGCAAAAACTTTACAAATATTTACCAAGCGTCTCTAAACAAAGTGCTTATTATGCAATCATACTTTCTATTTCATTTTCCTGACAAAAATAAAATAAATAAATAAAATATTCATGAAAACAAAGAGATTAGGAGTCAAATTAAAACTACAATGAAATAAAAAAGAAGGTTAGCAAAAAAAAAAATCATGAAGAAATGAAAAGAAATAAAAAAGTAAATGTTCTGATGTAGGAGTGTTATTTTTGAGATAATAGTAGAGTCTAATTTGAAATTTAAAATAAACCAACTTAATTTCTTTTTAAAAAGATCAGTTAACTTATTTGGAATCTAAATATTGGTATTTGAATTGGGAAAGTGAAAAGTGGGTACATGTATTTTTATTTTTTTAAGAATTGATCTATATGTGTGTGTTTATGGAATTTTCAAATACAACCTTAGTTTATTTTTAAAATATTGTGAATAGATTTTTTGTTCATAAGGGTATTTTTTAGAGGACATAAAAGTGGACACGGAGGAAATGAAGGAATATTTTTAAAAGTCTAGAAGATAATAATAACAATAATAATAAGAATAACAATGATAATCTATTAATATTAAGAGGATTCCTTCCCATCATTTTGTTCAGGAATGAGGGATCGATCGCACTTTTTAATGCGTGTGTTTGGAAGAGTAAAATTGGTGATAAATTTTTATTATAATTTGTAATAGCTCTCAATATAGTAACAAGTTCTAAGTATATGTAATCGTTCTTAAAATGTGTAAAATATATGTTTCAGAGTGCAATAAGGATGATAAAATTATTAAGGGTAAATTACACTAACACCCCTTCTTTTAGGGAAATTAGACTCGCTACACCCTAGTTTAAGGAAATGACACTCCACTCCCAAATTTGCAAAATAATTAACACTGAGCCCCTTTTTTCATTTTTTGTTTATTTTTTTAACCAATGCCTAACTAACCAAAGTTAAAAAGAAAAATTATATTCCAATTATTTGCAAAATAATTAACACTTGGCCCTTTTTTCATTTTTTTTTTTTTATTTTTTTTTTTTATTAATTTTTTTAACCAATGCCTAACTAACCAAAGTTAAAAAGAAAAATTATATTCTAATTATTTTAAGTTTAAGTGGGAAATTTTATTTTTTTGTTTATTTTTTATTAATTTTTTTAACCAATATCCTAACTAACCAAAGTTAAAAAGAAAAATTATATTCCAATTATTTTAAGTTTAAGTGGGAAATTTTATTTTTTTGTTTATTTTTTATTAATTTTTTTAACCAATGCCTAACTAACCAAAGTTAAAAAGAAAAATTATATTCCAATTATTTTAAGTTTAAGTGGGAAATTTTCTTTTAAAAATTGGGAAAAAGGGGGCTGAGTGTTAATTATTTTGCAAATTTGGGAGCGGAGTGTCATTTCCCAAAACTAGGTGTAGCGAGTCTAATTTCCCTAAAAGAATAGGGTGTCAGTGTAATTTACCCAAAAAATTCTCTGATTTATTGTAAAATGGAATCAAATTTTTCCAGCTATGACGGCTTGGGTGATTGTTTGTAACTTGGTTGTAGAATTATTTAATTTGGTGATAAATATTGAAACATGTTCTAAGTAATTGTAATTAGTCTTAACTTTTGAAACTAATGTGTTTGGAATAGCAAACCGTTTGATAAAATTAGTAAATAGTCTGATTTATTGTAAAGTGGAATCTAATATTGGCGGCTTTGACGGCTTGGGTGAATGTTTGTAATCATTTTGTAGAATTAGGTGTTTATTGATAAATATTGTAAATAGGTTTCAACAATTGTAATTGGTCTCAACATTTATAAAGTATTTGTTTAGATGAGCAATTCGTGTGATAAAATTAATAATCGGTGTCATTTATTGTAAAATGGAATCAAATTTTGGCGGTTATGACGGTTTGTGTGAAATTTTTTAATTAACTTGTCGAAATATGTATTTTGGTGATAAATATAGTAAAGTATGTTTTAGTACTCGTATTTGGTCTCAATTGTTGTAAAGTATTTGTTTAAGAGTACAATACGGGTGATAAAATCCGTAAACTTTCTCATTTATTGTAAAATGGAATCAAATTTTGGCGGTTATGACGGTTTGTGTGAAATTTTTTAATTAATTTGTTGAAATATGTATTTTGGTGATAAATATAGTAAAGTATGTTTTAGTACTTGTATTTGGTCTCAATTGTTGTAAAGTATTTGTTTAAGAGTACAATATACGGGTGATAAAATCCGTAAACTTTCTCATTTATTGTAAAATGGAATCAAATTTTGGCGGTTATGACGGTTTGTGTTAAATTTTTTAATTAACTTGTCGAAATATATATTTTGGTGATAAATATAGGAAAGTATGTTTTAGTACTCGTATTTGGTCTCAATTGTTGTAAAGTATTTGTTTAAGAGTACAATACGAGTGATAAAATCTGTAAACTTTATCATTTATTATAAAATTGAATCTTTTTGGGCGGTTAGTGATTTTTAGTAACTAGTTTCTAAATCTAGTACTTTTTGTGATAATTTTAGTAAACTTTTGTTATAATTCGTAATAGTTCTCACTTTCAGTATTAATGTTGTTTATTATTGTAAAGGAGTGTGAGAACGTGTAAATGGTGTTAATTGAAGTAAATTTTTGACGACTGGGATTAATAATATTTGTGTCAAATATTGTTAATTGGTTAATAAAATTTGTATTTTTATGTGGATTATTATATTAGAGTGTTATTCTGTAATATTTTTGTTTTTCCTCATAATTGGATTGATAGATTGTCTAATATGTGTGAGTTTAATTAATTCATCCTTTACTTTTTGTAATTTCTTCT
The DNA here is from genome assembly GCA_907173295.1 of Fagus sylvatica. Classification (NCBI taxonomy): domain Eukaryota; kingdom Viridiplantae; phylum Streptophyta; class Magnoliopsida; order Fagales; family Fagaceae; genus Fagus; species Fagus sylvatica. Next base: position 41,060,451 of record OU015761.1, read on the forward strand.
TAATTAATGTTATAGTAGTGTTGTTTCTTGTAATTGGTGTCTCAATTTATGTAATACCGGCTACCTGAGCAGCCAGTCACAATTTTTTCTAAATGCCAATTATACCCCTACTTGAAATTCCAGTATTATAAAATCCTTTTTCCTCCTTTAGGGTTCCATCCCAATTTACAAATTGGCTTGTTACGTATTATCTTCCACTTGCACTTTCCAGAAATTTCCTGTATTCCTTCTCTTGTTCTTCCTGGCGTAAATTGGCTCCATCTACCTGTTTGCAAACTAATAGAGTAAGTTCACTGTGACATATCTTTATGCTATTGATTTTATTTTTTCTTGATTGAATAAATAGTGTATTGTCACAACAAAAGGCAGGAACCTCCATCTTCAACCTCATCGATTAACACAGACTGAGAGAGAAATAAGATGGGTTGTTTAACCAGAGAGAGGAGAGCAGAAGGCAAACTCTGAAAAAGAAAAAAAGAACAAAAATCAATTTGATGTAAATTGTTTTGACTTTTTATATGATGTATTTCATGTGGTGTGAACAAAGGTTTTTCAACATCTAATTTTGTAGTTGGTTTGATGGGATCAATTTTGTTTTCTATTCTATCAATACCTAGAGAGGGATAAACTAACTATTTATTATTTTAAAGAAATAGAATGAACTTATTTTTATTCTTTTAACATCCATGATTCTAAGATTGCATTCTTTATGTATTTATTGTTAGGCAAAAGAAATATGGGTAGAAAGAGACATCAAGTTTGGGATCATGTTGAGGATCTAAATGGTCATTTCAAATGTAATTATTGTAAACGTGAGTTTCCTCGAGGTGTGTCAAGGATTAAAGCACCATTCTATTTATTGCTTGCTCTTGCTTCTCACACTTGCGTTTGCTCTCTTATATGTTGCTGGTGAGGAAAATACTTATATCCCGTGACTAGAGCCTCTAGTCAGGGCAATTTTGTCTTTTTGAAAAAAATTGTAACCGGTTGTTCAGGTCACCAGTTTTACATATATTGACATACCAGTTACAATAAATAACACACGTATTACAAAAGCACACTCTAATACACAAATTGACACAAATATACAAATTTTAGCAATTTCGTACAATATTTTACACATAATTACTAAGTACCGCCGCCAAATTTTTACTGAAATTGACACCCTTTACACGGATTAACACCAAATTCATAATATTGAACACCTTAAATACTGAAAATAAGAGTCATTACAGGTCATGACACATATTTACAATTTTTATCATAAAAGTACTAGTATTTACACAACAAATACAAAATATCACATCAGCCATCATAACCGCCAAAATTTGATTCCATTATACGAAAAATGACACAAATTCCTTTTTTTAACACCATAATTGCAATTATAAACAAAACAATTACAAAATGATAGAGAAATTACAATTCCTGAGAGAAAGATATATTTTTTATCACCAAGTATACTAGAATTTACACAATAATTACTAGATATGACCCAAGCCGTCATAACCGTCAATATTGATTCTATTTTACAAGAAATGAGACAAATTACGGTTTTTATCACCTATATTTCATTTTTAGATATACATTTTACTACATCTGACACTGATTACAGTTTCAAAGACATTTTTACAATTGTTATCACCCAAATACATTGATCTACAAACAAGTTACTGACAATCACTCAAGCCGTCATAGCTGCCAAAATTTGATTCCATTATACGAAAAATGACACAAATTCCCTTTTTTAACACTATAATTGCAATTATAAACAAAACAATTACAAAATGATAGAGAAATTACAATTCCTAAGAGAAAGATATATTTTTTATCACCAAGTATACTAGAATTTACACAATAATTACTAAATATGACCCAAGCCGTCATAACCGTCAAAATTGATTCTATTTTACAAGAAATGAGACAAATTACGGTTTTTATCACCTATATTTCATTTTTAGATATACATTTTACTACATCTGAGACTAATTACAGTTTCAAAGACATTTTTACAATTGTTATCACCCAAATACATTGATCTACAAACAAGTTATTGACAATCATTTAAGCTGTCATAACCGCCAAAATTTGATTCTATTATACGAAAAATGACACAAATTCCTTTTTTTAACACCATAATTGCAATTATAAACAAAAAAATTACAAAATGATAGATAAATTACAATTACTGAGAGAAATATATATTTTTTATCACTAAGACTACTAGGACTTACACAATAATTAGAAAATATGACCGAAGCCGTCATATCCGCCAAAATTGATTCCATTTTATAGGAAATGAGACAAATTATTTGTTTTATCACCATTATTGCCTATGGAAAAATTGTGACCGATCAAACTTTTGCTTCATTAAAATAGTGATCGATCGTTAGTTCTAGGTAAATGTGCATTTGATTCAAAGACTAAGGTGATCGATTGTATATTTAGTAATGAAAATTATGATCGATCGATTTTTCTGACCGATCCAGTGTTTGCTGCATTAAAATAGTGATCGATCAAAGTTCTGGGTAAATTATAGAATGCTTACAAGTTTTGACACCTTAGTTACTAAAAAAGTGATCGATCAAGTGTTTTTTTTATTAAAAAAGTGATTGATCATTGTTTCTGAGTAGATGTTAATATGATCGATCGTATATTTGGTAATGAAAATCAAGATCAATCGATGTTAAAAAATTGACCGATCGACTGTTTGCTTCATTAAAAATAGTGATCGATCAAAGTTCTAGGTAAATTATAAAACGCTTACAATATTTGACATCTCAGTTATTAAAAATAAATTATAATGATTATAATAATAATGATAAGAAGAAGAACAACAATTCTAATGATAGTAATGCTTTTAATATGAACAAAAATAATTATAATACTAACTAATAATAATAAAAATCAAAATCAAAATAACTACAACACTAGTAATAATAATGACAAAATAATAATATGAATAAATATTTCTTTGATAACAGTAATTATAATAAAAACAACAACAACAATAATAATTATAACCATGTAATGATGATCATTGAACTCGTTCTTTACAATAGACTTTTTTGTCTAAAATTTTTCCGTAACCACATCAACAACACTCTAATGGAAACCAATTCATTCCCTATTTTCATTTTAGTTTTAATTTGACTTCTACTCTCTTTGTTTTCATGAATATTTTATTTAATTTTTAATTTTGATCGGAAATGAAATAGAAAGTATAATTGCATAACAAGCACTTTGTTTAGAGACGGTTGGTAAATATTTGTAAAGTTTTTGTATTTGGATACGTGAATAAACATCTCTATCCATTTATAACATTTTCTTTATTTAAAAATGGATGCCACTATTTTATTTATTTACCAAATACTACTACTTTCAAAATGAGACAATTTTTTTTTTTTTTTATTACTCAAATACCAACATCTACAAACAAGTTACTAACAATCACCCAAGCCATCATAGGAGTCAAAATTTGATTCCATTTTACAGAGAATGAGATCGATTACTTTTTTTTTATCAAAATTATTGCCATTGTAGAGACAATTTTTACAAACCAATAGACCAATTACAATTACTAAAACAAATATATAATTTTTATCACCACAAGTACTAATATTGACACAAAAGTTACTAAAGAACCCAAGCCATCATAGCCACTAAAATTTGATTCTATTTTACTAGAAATGAGACAAATTCTTTTTTTTTTTTTTTAATCACCAATATTGCACTTTTGAACACATGTGTTACAAGATGTGAGAGTAATATCAATTACTGAGACATATTACAATTCTTATCACCCAAGTCCTAAAATCTATAAATAAGTTACTAACAATCACTCAAGCCGTCATAACCTGCCAAAATTTGATTCCATTTTACAAGAAACTAGTCGCAAACCCGTGCGATGCACAAAAAAACTACTAATATGATATTATATATATAAACTAAAAATCACTCAAAAAATGAATTTTGGAATTCGAATAAATATCTCTACGGATTTTGCTATGTTTTTATTTATTTATTTTTTTTTTACGGTCTTCCTATTATATTTTGATAGGTCAAGTCTATAAACAGAGTTATAGTCTTAATAATATTTCTTGATAGGCCATAATTATTATTATTTTTTTTTAAATCAGTTTTTCGTTTTCCATTTAGCAAACAAAAGGTGGATTGATAGATAGTAGAGTTTTATTTAAAGTCTAGTCACATTAAAATATCAAATTACACCTAAAAGTGGATTAATAGATTTTAAAAAATAGAATTTTAGTTATACTCTAGTATCAATGATGGTCGCACTAATAATAGATATTAAAAAATAGAGTTTTAGTTATATTCTAGTATCAATGGTGGCATTAATAGATAAAATTAGACAAAAGTTGATTAATATATATAAATAGTAGAGTTTTAGTTAAACACCATAATAATAACTAAATTACTTATCATATGATTTTTTATTTTGTTTCGGTAAAAGATATACCACATGATTTTTGTTTATTTTTGGTTGAGTAAAATGTCATATGATTTAAAACAGAGTAAATAGTAATTGTGTCTGTGTGAGAGAAAGAAGTGAGTCGGGTTAGGAAAATAGATTTAAGTAAGGGTTAAAAAATAATGAAAAAAATAAAATGACATGTAAAATTGTGAGAGCTGAAACACTGATGTGTCATTACTGAGAAATAATTACAATTCTTATCACCCAAGTCCCAAAATCTATAAATAATTTACTAGTGTGTATGCTTGAATTGTCATCCGAAGAAGACACGCCATTCTATCCTTCATTCAATGACACAAGTTTGTATGCTACCAATATGGAGAACCCATCATACCCAACCGCAACAGATGTACAGGTAAATTAATGTGTATGAATTTTCAATTACATGTGCAAACAAATTTAATATATATATCAAATACGTTGAAATTTTATACACTATAACATTTTTTCTTCCTCATTTTGTGGATTATGTACTAACATTGTTCATAAAAAAAAATCACATATTTTCAGGGCAACTTGTCAATATACCATTCATCAGATCCAAATACACAACAACAACAATTCTATAATTGGATTTGACCCAATCATTCAGATGTTATCCATGAAAGGTAATAATGCATTCAACACTTATGATTTTGGCAACCTATATTAAATATGTAGTTATATGAATAGTAACTATGCAACAATGAAAAAGCTATTTAGTTGGCATCTAATATGTTAATATACTACATATGTCCAAGTATGCTATTTATGTTATTTTACAATTTCAAGCACACAACAGGTATGAGTTCAGTTGATTCCAAAGATGAAGACCCAAATTATGTTCTTCAAAAATTCTGGGAAAAAACCGATCAATCACTTTTTTCTTCAATAAATTTTTCGATCGATCGTATTAGGCTCTGGACAAAATGCGATCGATCAATATAAACAGAGTAAATTTTTTCGATCGATCGTTTATATTATGTTCTTCAAAAATTCTGGGAAAAAACCGATCAATCACTTTTTTCTTCAATAAATTCTTCGATCGATCGTATTAGGCTCTGGACAAAATGCGATCGATCCAAATGTTCTCATAAATTTTTTTGATCGATCGTTCATATTATGTTCTTGAAAAATTCTGGGAAAAAACCGATCAATCACATTTTTCTTCAATAAATTTTTCGATCGATCGTATTAGGCTTTGGACAAAATTCGATCGATCCCAATGTTCTCATTAATTTTTTCGATCGATTGTTAATATTATGTTCTTCATATTCTCTGGGAAAAAATTGATCAATCACTTTTTTCTTCAATAAATTTTGCGATCGATCGTATTAGGCTCTGGACAAAATCCGATCGATCCAAATGTTCTCATAAATTTTTTCGATCAGTCGTTAATATTATGTTACTTCATAAATTCTGAGAAAACAACGATCAATCACTTGTTTCTTCAATAAAATTTGCGATCGATCCTCTAAGACAAAATACGATTAATTGATCGCTTATTCATTAGTAAAATAGAGTGACCAATGGTATTTAGATGTGGTAAAAAAAATGACCGATTGCGTTTGCCTCTATTACTACAAGAAGTTTTATAATTATTTGTTTTTTGTTTAATTAAACACAAATAGAAGTAATTGCGCCAAGTAACTACATTCACATTTTCAATTGATTAACTCTTTAAAATAATCCTAATTTTTTTTTTTTCATTTAACTGTAATTTATTTTGAGAATGAAATCTAATTATATATATATATTTTTTTTTCAAATTAATAATTTATTTTAATGATTTGAAAATAACTTTCATTCCACATTTTTATTTATTTTCTTCCAAGGATATTATGTTACAAAAACTTCATTCTAATGGAATTTACTATATTTACTATAACCGCCAATCAAAGTCGGAAAATACTATAAATTGTTTGAAATTCCATGGCTGCGGAATAGAAAAGTTCCATATAAAATTTATTTTGTGAATTTGTATGTGGTACACATTAGCAATCTAGGAAAAGAGAATGCATGATTGCATGAACTGGGCTTTATCATTCACTAGCAAATTATTTTAAAAAGTTAGAAACTGATAAATGCATGAAATTATTTAAATAGTATCAACCCATTCCATTTTCAATGCATATAAAAGATATAAGGTGACCTAAATCTTTTTGGATTTTTCTTTATAAATGAATTGTTTATAAATCAGCACCAAATTGTAGTAAATATAGAAGAAATGCATTACAAGAAATGAGTTGAGAAAAAACATTGGCTTCATCAAGAATAATAAGCATAATTCCAAGAATAATAAGCATAATTAAATAATTAAAACAGAGGCAATTAAAAAAATTGTTCTAATACACATTAATCTTCTTGTTATTTCATAAAAGTAACAATTACTCAAGTTTCGTTGTAACATTTCATCACATCAAGCAATTTGTGCGCGCCACAAGCAAAAGCCTATGTTGCACTTGAGAAAATCCGGAACAAAAACAAAATCAATTCAAAAACCACGGAAACACAATGTATATTCAGTAATCTATTGTGCCACATTATTAAATAATATAAACATTAGCAATATTGAACCAAAAAAGTCTAGAACCTAATGTCTTTTCTCTTCCATATAATTTTATGGTCAGACACCACAAACTTTACCAATGATGGAAATAAGATGGACCAGAACGGTCGGACACCATTGTTCAGCCCAAGTTCTTTATATCAAAATGCACCTTTTAAGGCATTGCTGAGTTATATCAATCTAAACAAATATAAATCTCAACCAAAGTGCTATCTTATATAGGGCATCGCCACAATATACTAATTCTAACAAAGGAAACAAAAACCAATACCAAATAAAGATCAACATATCCATGCAATCTAGAAAATTGATTAACTCAAAAGACCTTAAAAGTAACCAAGTCCATTCAAATGGCTCAAAACCAAAATGCAAAAGACCGTTCAGGCTTCTTGACGTCATTGAACCAACTACGTCTTCTCTTCTTTCTTAGCCTCCGCGGCTCTCTTCTACCTGACACCGACATGATGCTGGTTTGTCTGCTCAAGACGGAGTTTGTCATATGCCTTGAATGATTTCATTTCCTCAGTAACCTTCACAAGCTCAATAGATGGCTTCTCACGTGCTAATAGGCAAGTATGGGCTTGGACCTGGGTGGCAGATGCAAGTTCCTCAGGTGCAGAATCAACCAGCCTGCAAGAAATGTGAGAAAATGAGAAATAAGACAACATAAGCAAGTATCCATTTGTTCTATCAATGCACTTCAGCCATTTAAACAAACCTTAAATTTGCGGGCACGCCTTGGGAAGACAACCAATTTGGCTTTGAAATGTCTTCAACCTCTGCACATTAGTCTGAAGACCCTCCAAAGAATGATTCTTTCCTGCGATGATCAACTGCAATCCCAATAGTTGGTTGCATATTAAATATGGGAATACTTGCAGCCTGTTTATAAAAGAATAATGAGGGGATAAAACTTGTTAAACCATAACACAAAAAACAGGAGATGAAACCAGCACAAGATTACAACAGAGAAGATAAAACCCATCTTATAGACAAGCAAGAATAGCATGCATGTGCTTGCTTACATTGCTTATATATACACTAGAAGCAATGAATGCTAGGGTACTTCAAATTTTATTACATATCTTACAAATTGATGTGTCAACTTTTAAACACAAAATAAAAAAGTAATTAAGAGATTTTCTTATTATGTTGTTGATGTGGCACCAGTAAAATTGGTAGTACCTAACATTTTCCTACTATTAAGTAGGACTAAGAGAGAAGAATAGATAACGTAATATAAAACATAAAACTAAGACTTTCCTACCATAAGTTCAGTAGACAAGATGGAAATGACCACAGAATTTACAAGTCAGCATACAGGAAGCAAAACTTTAACAGTCGATAAGGATGACATAAGAACACCCCACCTTTAATTCTTCCAAAGAAAAACCCCTCCCGACCCTCACTTTCATATTATACTTCAGTGTCTGCCTGTGAACAATAGGACGGAGATATCCATTAGTTAGGCGAGGGAAGATTTTCATAGCCTTCTTCTATCGAGCTGGTAATGGTTGAACAAAAATAGGAAGGTGGGTCATGTTTGTGTGTATGAACAATAACAGTGTAACAACTCAGGACCAAAAAAGGGGCAAAACCCAAATGGGAGAAAATAAGATACCCACCAGCTCTTCTTCTTTCTTTCCGAGCGGGTTGATTGAACCATGTCTTTACATAGTTTTGCCAATGTTTCTAAATAGTTTTGCCAATGCTTCTTAAAATGCCCATTAGGGATGACATTGTTGTGCTTCACCATTTCTTACCTGTAAATTCAAGGTATGAATGATAAACATCCTAAATTAATATATACACATGATTGAGCCAATGAGATTACAAAAAAAATGGAGCAAGGAAAAGCTTAGACACACATGAATGGACTAAAAAATCAGAGGGGTCCAAAGGACACAGATTTTAAACTCAAGCAAACAAAGATCTATTTCATGCTTCCATAATTCAAAAAATCAATGATGCTTCACAAAATTGAAAAAATCAATCATACTTCTCATATTCAAAAAATTCAAAAATTAACCATATTTTTCATAATTCAAAATAACCATACTTCTCAAAATTCCATTAAAGCATACATTATGCAACATCACATGAATGTACAAAGAATGTAATCAATATATATATAAAAGCAGAAACCTTTAACTGAGGTTCTGCCAAGTGTCAAACAAACTGATGTGGCTGCCACATCAGCAATTAAAACACTAAATTAAAGCAAGTGTCTTAAATTTGTCGAGTGATATGTTATTTAATAAAACAACTGGATAATGATCAATGATCAACAATTGCACCATTTCCATTTCACATGACTCTTTTCATTCGGTTGGTGCAGTTCCCACCATTTCTCTTTATAATTTATTTTTCATTCAATTAATTGACGTTTATTTGTTTTATATCTGAAACTTCAAACTTTCTTGGAAATGGGTATGTGGAATTCTTTTACCTTTTTTCCTCTATAAATTTGAATTGGTTTTGGTTCTGATGTATAATCTCTTTCTGGGTTTTGCAGATTTGAGTCTCTCTTTTCGTTGTTGGACTTCAAATTTTCAACTTTGACAGTGTAAGTCACTCACTCACATCTTCTTTATATGCATTTCTATGACTCTGTCATCACTTTATTGTGAATTTCAGGAGAATACACAGGCACATACAAATATTGGGAATGAATCAAAAGAACAGACATGGCAACAAGGGCAATACAAAATGGTAATCTGCTCATAAATCTCATTCACATGCATACAAAAGCACCTATCCACCACCATGATCACAAGCCCACACACGGCTTGCCTCACACTTGACAAATCAAACAATACACATGTACAGATTCACACTACATCGTCATCTACAACCCACAATCCATACACGGGTTCACACAAAACCCACAACCCATACACAAATCCACAAACCCAAGACCTCATTGGTCTTGACTTTTCACAAAATACCAATCCCACATACAGGTTCACCCAAACAAACCAAACCCATACCCATCACCCACGGCAAAGATAACAACCCATCACCAAAACCCAATCCGAAACCCAAACATAGGTTCACCACGGATCACACCATTCCAAACTCACCATTCAAAGTCGAGTGAGAGAAAAAAATAGAGAAGTGAAAAACCGAGAGGAAGAGAGAAGAGAGCAGCCGAGAGGGAGAGAGAAAAGTCGAGAGAGAGAGAGGCAAGGCTCGGCCTTGCCGAGCCAAAAACCTCCATTAATGGTGGCGGTGGTGAGCGGCGCCGGCGGTGCATGGTGCCGGTGAGAGAACAATGACCTTGGCCATGGAGGTCTTGGTCCGAGCCGTGAGATAGAGTGAGATTAGAGGGAGAGTGAAAAGAGAGAAACGAAGAAGAAGGAAAGGGGGGCAGGCTGGAGAAAAAATGAGAAAGAAAGAGACTGGGTCGGGTCAACCCGACCCGGTTTTTAAAGTGAAACCCTACCCAGTTCAGTGATGGACCGGGTTGCCTCCTCCTTTAACCCAATAAGCCCATCTCTAAAATCCTACAAGCAAAGAATTGTTTTTATTGCTAAAGAATAAAAACATTTCTCTCACGCTCTCGCTCTTTTTTTTAGCTAAATTTGTGCATTCAATGCTAGATAGATTGAGTGGGATTTAAATATCTGAGAATAAAATTTAGTTAATAGGCGATTGTCATTGTATTTAAGCAGCTCATGGTGCTTTAGCATTGGATGCGTGGCTGGAAATAATGTAGTTAGGGTGAGAGTTGCTATTTAATTATGATTTTAATGTAGCTAGAGTGTTACTGCAAGTGTATTCATGGCTCACTTGCTCAAGGGAAAACTCATTGTCGAAAGTATTTCATCGATGATTGTGATGGTTTGTATATGGATGCGTTTGGGCTTTATAGACCAATTTGATACCCCAAACTGAGGTCAAGACATTTGACCGAACATATATAAATTAGAGCTCTGGTCTTTAACTTATTATGTTTGTTCATTGAGCATATGTTGCCTGCAAAAATGAGCACAGATTAGAATCATCGAGAATTGGTTTTGGAATATTTTAGAGATTTAATAGAGGACTACAAGTGAAGAGGGTTGCAGGTAGCTGGGATGGTTGATTTGCAATTAGAGAGGTTTTGTGGGGAATACTAGCAAGAAATTGGCAACTAGATTAACGTGATTTTTGTTGTTTTTGTTTTTTTTTAATCGTAATACTAAAACATGCTCGAGACTGCATTTTGATCTAGCTATTAATATATATACTTTTCTATATAAGTTGGAATAAAATTCTGTTTGAAAAAAGAATAAAAGGAGAGACCCTAAGTGTACAATACATACAAAAGGCTCAATTAAAGAATATATACAATATCCAGCTGGTCTATGAAATTTAATGAAGAAGAAAATTGGATGCACCCAAATGAAAGTGTCCTCTCATACAACGATCTTAAGGACAAAGACTCAAGCTGAAGCGTGGAAAGCTCAATACTGTTAGAGGTTCTATTGTTTCTTTCCTTCCAAATACTCCATATTATACATAGAGGAGTGGCATTCTTGGTCCATTACTATGTCATCTATACAAACCCTTTCGAGGAAACACTCAATAACCTTCAAAGGCATCACTCATTGAATCCCAAAAACAATTCTTTAGCAATAGAACAATGAGTCAATAGACGTTTAAATGATTCTCCACTACCATTTTATTCTGAATTTTAAATACTTCACATATAAATTATCCCGCGCTTTGCGCGGGTTATACGCTAGTTATCATAAAAGGATGGAACCAATCACAAACTTCATTGAGATACATAAACCCAAGGAACTCCCCTCTAATCCAACCAACAAGTAATATCCACAGAGGGGCCCAATTCATTCTCTAGATGAGTTGGGAGTTGGTGCTATTGCTCCATGAAGTTTATACCTCTCCTAGAGGAGCATCAAAATTTCCATACTCCTTAGGCATTTCAATAAATTGATTATCATAAAACTATATATAATATGCAAATATCACATGAATGCACAATGTAAAAATCATAAAGGGGAAAAAACTTATAATTCCACAAAATCTGCAGAAGATGCTATTGGCCATGAGATTATACCTCTATACGGAGCATCAATATTTTCAGCTTCTTTAGGCATAAACAACTACATTAAATCATATATATGCAATAGATAGTGCTATCTTCTCTGGCATATTATATCAAAAGACTCAATTAGTGATAAATGTTAAACAACCTTCATCATTAGTGAAAAATAGCAACATAATCATGAGCATCCAACACCCACAAAATATTAGCAAACTAAGAAAACAAAACATGATCTGTGATGAAAGTAGAAATTAATATTTTGCCATTTACAGAATTTTTAAGTAGTATATTTTATTACAAAAGCACGCCATCCTAGTACCAAGAATTATACAAGAGTAAATACAAAAAGGACTAAATTTAACAAGTTAAAAATAAAAAATCAACATTTTTTTAGAAATAAAAACATCCCATTGCTGCAATCCAAATGTATAGCATTCTAAAAAAATATATTTTGAGTAATACAACTAATAAATGAGAATAAAAAAGCATCCATATAGTTACCTAAAGTAAAAGAAAGTTCTTGAGCTTAAATTTGGAATTTCATATAGTAAAGAACACAAAATAAATCATTAACAGCATTTCATTAAGCAAATACACCCAAAAAAACCATTATAAGGCACACATCCAAAATCCAAAAACAATACAACAAAAATAATTTGTGTATCATAGATAGAATGCTATTTTATTTAGGACAGAACCATGCCTCGGATAAACCTAAACACCAACACTTCAAATAAATAAACTAAACCCTATAAAACCTAGCTGAAAGATAAGAACCAAAGGTCCATTAAGCCTTAATCGAACATAATTCTTGTAACAATGCCAACGCATAAGCACCCAGCAAATATTTTCATCTAACAAGCAATACCCCCCACCCCTCACTGCCACTCACTCATACAAAACCAAAGAACCCAAAAAATAAAAACACTCAGCTTTGCTATGTTCAATATTAGATAGCATATCCATTTGAATTCTCTCACAGATCTCAAATAATCAATTCAAACTTTAGGGAAGAAACAAATAAAAAAATGGACTAAAAGCATTGAATAATAATGTAACTATTAGACTAATAGCAGAAACTAAGTACTTCAATTTAAAAAAAATATATAAATCAATAAAAAGGTTACTGGAATCAGATAAAAGTGTCAATCACCATATTGCATCCTTAGATGCAGTTAAGACTGGGGCGACAAAAATACTATCGTCATTTTCACTATGATACCCAGTTAAAAAAAATTAACTAAATCCAGTACAAGAAAACAACCATTAACGAGAAAAAAAATCCCAAAAATCAAAACTTGTAAATGACCCAATAAACCCAGAACTAAATCCAAGATATTTCGCAAATCAGAAACAGCAAATAATATTATAAAACACAAAAACATATGCATTAAGAAGCAAATCTAATATGAATGTTTTGCAGAGCATATACCTTGACATTGAATAACACAGCTCCAATTCAACATCCCAATTCATAATCCAACACCAAAATCACAACCCAAAAAGACTGAATTAATAACACAACTCCAATTCAATATCCTTAATTCATAACACAGCTCCAATTCAATATCCCAATTCATAATCCAACACCAAAAATCCCACATATGCATTTTCTGTTTTTCGTTTTTCACAAAAGAAATTTAAACAAAAATAATAATAATAATAACAAAATTGCTTTTACTGATTCCTCGTGCGAAGCTGCGGAAGCCAAAATGAAATCCAACAGTCTTTAAATAAAAAAATAAAATAAAAACAAAGAAAAAGTGGTTAAGAAGCAATTACCGCCTTGCAAAGCTTCTTGATTAGGGTCATTGGCTTCCCCTTCAAACCCCTCTGAAACCTATTAACACCACAAACTAACAAAAAACAAATCAGACCCATTTGTTGGGTTTCCATTCAGTAACAAAAAACAAATTAGACACGGCTGGGACACGGTTCCAACACGTAGGTGAAGAAAAATTGAAAAAAAGAAAAGAAAGGGAAAATGTGAGATTTCTTACCACCCGGCTTGAGGCCTGTCAAAAATTTCAACCAATCTCTCTCTTTCTCATTCTGGAGCGCCGAAATCGCTAATCTTTCTCGCCGATCTGATCGATCTGCACCTTGAGGCTCTGGAGTTTGATTCATCGGCGCTGGTCTGGGTTCAGTGGTGGTTCTGGCCGAGCTCGCGATCTCTCTGTCTCAAGATCCTGAAGAGGCTTGGTTTAGGATACGTGAAAGAGAAAGAGGCGAGGCTAATGGTGCTAGCCATGGCGGCCTGACTCGATCTGGTGTGAAGAAGAAGAAACAAAGAATATGGGTTAGGGTTTCAGAAAGAGAATAACGTTAAGACAGTGAGAGAGAAACGATAGTAAAGCAGAAAAGGAAGGAAATAGATAAAAAAGAAAAAGAGAGAAAGGGAACCTGTTGTTTAGGTTGCCCAGTACCCATTACTTTAACCTAAGGGCTAGAAAACCTTAAATAATCTAACGGTTGAAAAAAATCCCAATGTTTGAATAGTAACGGGTGGTAAGTGTTGTCCTGCTGGTGATTACTAAGAGCACTCACACTAGACTCCCTAAAATTTTGCCATTTGAGTTCTAAAAAACTCACTTTTGCTTGTTTAGCTAAAGCACTACTACACTAGACTCCCTATTTTAACTTTACTATTCCATTTTTTAATATATCCTTATTATTTTTTTTTTTTTTCACAACTCCCAAAATACCTTCTTTTTCAAATTTTCAACTCTCTCTTTCCCTCTATTCCCGTTGCTTTTTCTGCCCCTCTCCCCCCTCCCTTTTTTTTTACATTTTCCTCCTCCTCTCCCTCTTTACCCGTTGGTATTTTCTGCCCTCACTCCCCCCTCTCTTTTTTTTTACATTTTCCTCCTCCTCTCCCTCTTTACCCGTTGGATATTTTCCCCCACTCCCCCCTGCCTCTTTCTTTTTCCCATTCTTTTTGTCATTCCCAATCGGCGACCAACCTCTTGCATGCACCAGGTATCATCACCGCAGACACACCCACCTGGGAAAGATTCAGATCAAGTAAATACACTTTGATTCTCTTTCATTTCCTTAATATCTCACTGTTTTACATTTGGGTTTACATTAAAGGTAATAACTGGACTAGTAAGTTAATTTTAACTCACCCCAATGTTGCTTAACAAATAAAAACCAACAATGAAGGAAATCTGCTCAGTTTTATACTTATTGTCGCATTGAAAAAATTAGAACAAATGATCAAACAGAAAAGAGAAGAAAATGGCCAAGAAACATTGTGTATCATACAGTATCAAGGTGTTGGTAAAGTACTCATATTAATGAAAACATAAAAGAAGTTTGATAAAACCTAGTAGGTTGCTGGAACTTACATCAATGGCTTGGCACTTCTCATTAAATTTGGTATCCAAGTCAAGCTTGCTCCTTAAATTTACGTTGCCTGCAGATAAATATCAAAATTTTCTGATATGGACGATTTCAAAAGGAAAATGTAATACTGAAACAATAGAGTTAATTCAGAGATTGAAAAAATAAAAAATCAATGAATATTCCTTCACCTTTATATTTCAGCTTTCTTTTATATTACTAACAGCATGTTGCAAAATGACCAATTATAAAGAGATTCATGTCCTTCAGTAATTATTGCATCCATTCCTCAATGATGGAAAGTATAAATACACTTATTCTCAATTAGTGAATGCAGTATGTAAGTGACTATAAAACAATTCATAGATGCTTGCTTGGTTGTGTGAAGAAGTCAAATAAGATCTTTGCCTGGACATCTTCTTTACAGTTTTTATTTTTGGGATTTTGAAGAATTTTTGTTTGGTTTGAATGAGAACAGTGATTTTGTACATATGGTTGGCACATTATAGATTTGATATAGACTACCAAGAAAAGAGAAAGAAACCTATCACTTTTCTGTACATATGATGTGGATAATCTACTTAATTAAATGAAAGCCATGCACATTGATCTTAATTCAGCCATTTTAGAGCAGATTTGGGTAAGAATATCATGTAGTCATTTACATATTGAATGTCTCATCCTTATCTTTAACACTATTTAATTTTCAAAGAACATGATTATCTTCTAGGCTCTATACTTGCTCTTAATTTATTTGAAATATTGTATTACTAATCTAATGTATGATGGTTTGGTTCAATCTTTTCAGAGTATTGTGAAAGAAAGTTTGAAATTAAAGAATAGGTGGTCTGGTCATTCAATGGATCGTCATCCTATATTTGACATAATTGCTAACGACTCCTCATCCTCCTCTGATGATGAGGTGGAGATGATTATACGATTTGCTATTGAAGAAGAACGTTTGAATAGCGGTGGAGGATCAAGACAAAAACGAAGCCGCACGTACATTAGGCGTGATTTTGTGCAAGCCACCGAAAGGATTTTCCGTGACTATTTTGCTGAACCACCATTATATTCTCCGAATATGTTTCGAAGAAGGTTTCGAATGAGTCGTCCTCTTTTCCTACGTATTAAGTCTATGCTAGAAGCGACCGAGCCATACTTTGTCCAACGAAGGAATGCTGCTGGAAGGCTCGGGTTGTCTTCCTTGCAAAAGATGACCGCCGCCATAAGAATGCTAGCTTATGGAACAACGGCTGATTTGTGTGACGAATATGTGAAAATTGGAGAAACAACCGCAATGAAATGTCTAAAAAAATTTGTTAAAGCTGTGGTTTCAAATTTTTCTGAAGAGTACTTACGGTCACCAACCAATAATGACATTGCCAGATTGCTAGCATTGGGCGAAAGCCGTGGATTTCCTGGGATGTTAGGGAGTATTGATTGCATGCACTGGAAATGGAAGAATTGTCCCACTGCATGGCAAGGTAACTTTACTGGTCATATTCGTGAACCAACAATTATTTTGGAAGCTGTGGCATCATATGATCTATGGATATGGCATGCATTCTTTGGGTTACCAGGATCTCATAACGACATCAACGTGTTAGAACGTTCTTCCGTATTTACTGAGCTTGCTGAAGGGCGTGCTCCTTCAGTCAATTACTCAATCAACGGTAACAACTATACAATGGGATATTATCTTGCTGATGGCATATATCCTCCGTGGGCAACATTTGTTAAGACAATTCCATCTCCACAAGGACCAAAAAAAAGTCATTTCGCTAAAAAACAAGAGGAAGCAAGGAAGGATGTGGAGCGTGCGTTTGGAGTGCTTCAATCACGTTTTGCAATTGTTCGTGGACCTGCACGTTTTTACCAAACTGAAACGCTTAAAGAAATTATGATGGCCTGCATAATATTACATAACATGATCGTTGAAGATGAGCGTGATATCAATGAAGTTGAACGTGGTGATTATGAGCAATTGAATGAAACTATCCTTGATCCAATGTCACACGCTCCTACACTTGAATTTATGGACTTCATTCGACGTCATCGTCAAATTAGAGACAGAGAAACTCATTCACAACTCCAATCAGAACCTTGTGGAGCACTTGTGGGAACTACATAGTAATTCCTAGGCTTTTGTAATTTTAAATCTTGTATGAATGTGAAATGCTAGTATTTGAAACAATTGCCACTAGGCGTTTATAATTTTAAGTTTTGTATTCATGTGAATTATATAGTCTTGAAATGAGTTTAACTTGATTCACCTTAGGGGTTTTCTATGTCCAGATGTATGGTGTTGGAGCTGTCTGCACAATGAATGCAGAAAATATTAGATTGCAGAAGCCTCTTCCATTCTTCTGTACTATATTCTGTTTTCTGCAGAATTTTAATGAACCGTTTGTTAATATTGATTCAATCTTGTTATTTTCGACACAAGCTTAAACGATAGCCACAAAGTTCAAACTATGAATAACTATTGCTTAGAATGAATCGTTCAGAGTTCAAAAACTTTATATATAATTTCCTATGTTACTGTAGTTTCCAAACCAACTGTAATAAATAGCAACTATGGGAGTGATTTTCTAGATTACCACTTTCAATCATAGGATATATATATATATATATATATATATATAGCTGTAATAAATAAGCTGAGCTACTCTTACATTACTTCTCTTATAAACCTACCTAAAAATAGATTCCAATTTAGTTAAAATAACTTTAGACTCGACTCATATTTATTTAGAACACTATCTATAAATATACCTCATATTTATTTGAAACAATTATGGCTAGGCTTTTGTAATCATAAATTTTGTATTCATGTTAACTCCAGAATTCAAAACAAGGAACAATCCAGGCGACTGCATCAGGGTTCCAGGCGACTGGATGATGACATAACACGAGATCCAGTCGCCTGTATTAGTGTACCAGTCGCCTGGATCAGGCAGAAACTTTTGGGTAGATGTTTCAGTCGACTGGGCCAGGTTTAGTCACCTGGATCAAGGATCCAGTCGCCTGGAACCCTGATGCAGTCGCCTGCATTCTTCTTTTTTCAACCTTAGGCTAATTTTGGCTTTCTTTAAATAATCAAGCTTTGAAATTTTAATCCTTTTGAGCAGTGTGATTAATTTTCCTTGAAAATACATTAGTCCTATAAATATTATTTATAAAATGAATTTTGGACTAAAGGATTTATTTTTTAAAATCATTTTGAGTTGGATTTTTTTTTTTGAAAGTAATAATTTCATTGAAAGGAAAAGAACCAAACAAGTACACAGGTAGTGAACCTGTTTGAAAAAAGAGAAAACAAAAATAACATCAAAGCCTAGCAGAACACAGTTCAACTAAGTCAGACATGGAACTAGAACAAGCTAAGTGAGAAGCCTTTGACCAGTCGAGAAGAGTGTTCAGAAAATTGAATTTGAGAGCCGGAATGGATTTTTCCACCCCATTAAAAGTTCTATCGTTTCTTTCCCGCCAAAGACACCACATGAGGCAATGAGGGATCATTTTCCAGACTTTTCCAGCCTCGGAATTGCCAAGCATACCATTCCAGCAAGTAAGCAGATCAACCACACTCTTGGGCATTACCCAGAAGATACCGAATAGTATAAAAATCATATTCCATAACTCCCAGGCAACTGAGCAATGCAGCAGCAAATGGTTGGTCGACTCTCCACTCGCTTTACACATACAACACCAATCAAGGATGATTACCCTCCTTCTTCTAAGATTCTCTGTAGTGAGAATTTTGCCCAGAGCTGCTGTCCAAATGAAAAAGGCCACTCTCGGGGGAATTTTTGCTTTCCACACACATTTCCAAGGAAAAGTTTCCTTAGGATATGGCTGGAGAAGGACATAATAATAAGAACGAACCTCAAAAATCCCCCGGCGTGATGGGTTCCAACAAAGAGACATAAAGATGAAATGGAAACAAACTTTACAAAAACTCAATCATTTGGTCTTCAATGATTTTGTATTTATGTCAAGTTTGCATTTGCTTGATATTGATTAAAAATGTCGGTCGAATAAAATAGCTAGTCAACATTATTGCAAGATCTCATAATGTATTGTTAGCATTAACCAAGTATTCATTTATTACTCAAGGATTTCCAACAACCATTCAATATTTTCTTTCCATTGATTTGGTTTAACCAATACATAATACACCACCAAAATATCAAATACATAATACCAATAATAACTACATACAAAATGTCATCTTTTCTCCCCCTTGGCATCATCTAAAACAAAAATGGAAACAAATAACTATATGCCATGATTCCTCAAACGCTCTTTGATTTCCTCCATGGATTGAGCCAAACTAGCAAAGTTCTCATCATAAGTTGAGAATCTCTGAGTAACCATAGATGAGAAGTTGTCGAAGCTAGTGGCCAAAGAGTCCAAACGTCCAAACATGAGTTGGAAGTTGTCCTCATTGACACGAGAGGAGCTAGAAGGTGCGGTTGGAGGCTCTTGATCCTCTTGCATTGCTTCTTCATTTCCTTGAGCCTCAGCTTCAGCCATTTGAGCTTCTTCATCCATTTCTTCTACCACATGAGCATCCTTCTTAAACCATGTGTTATCCTTGAATTCATACTTCATTTGTTTCATAGTAGTTTCACCATAAAAATCCGTTGGAATTGCATTTCGCGTCTCTTTTTCACCACTTACATTTACTCCGAAATGATTGAATATAGTAGTGATGTGAAGACCGTATGGGAGGGCACCATTCTTCTTTTTGACACATCCATGTGCCATCCAACATAGAATGCAAGGTCAAGTTTGACCTTGTTCAGAATGCACCATATGATGAAGGCGTCTAGATAGGAGATGTATTCGTATGAACCACTCCTAGGAAGGATGTTATGAGTTATGATGTGATGAATGAGTCGGCTTTCTAATGTGAGCTCGGAAAGTTTAGGTCTACTGGGTACTTCAATGTTAGGATTTCCACACATTTGCCTAATTGACTCTAAAGGGTTATACCCTTCGAATACCATCCAACTATTTGTAGTATAACGTTGAATAGTCCCATTGCGAGGAACTTGTAAGACAGAGGCCAATTCGGACTGAGTGAGTGAAATGGATTTACCCTTCACATACGAGGTGATGATGTTATGTTGAAATTGAAAGTGTGTGTAAAAGTGTTTAACAAGAGTGGTGTATTGAGTTTGACGCAAAGAAAGGAAATTTACCCATCCTTGAGCTTCAAACAGCTCTTTAAGATGAATGTGGTGATTGTCAAAATAAGGGAAATCAACAATTTTTCCAAAAACTACCGTTCTATTAGAAATGTCTTTGAGGAATCTTACCGAATGTTCGGAAGAACGGAAGCTTTTGTCTATTGATGGAGTTTCCTCCCTTTGAGCCTTTGATTTGAGCCTTTTCCTTGGTCCTTCACTCACGGATTTCTTTGGAGCCATTCGGATTAAAGGAGTTAGGGTTTTGAATTGGGGGTTTTTGGAATTTGAGAGTTTTGAGAGTGATTGAATGTGATTGGGAGTGATTGAGGGCTTGGAAAATGATTGGGAGTGATTTTCGACTAAAACCCTAGGAGAGAGAGTGAGAAAAATCGAGAGAGAATGAGAGAAGTGAGAGAAAATTCTTGTGTCTCCGTTTTACAAAACCCAGAAATCGCAGATCAAGGCGCCTGGATAATGTTTCCAGGCGACTGAGTCAGCTTTAAAAGTTTTTCCACGTACATCCAGGCGCCTGGATTAGATGTCCAGGCGACTGAGTCAGCCTTAAAAAGTTTTTCCACGTACATCCAGGCGCCTGTATAAGGTGTCCAGGCGACTGAGTCAGACAGAGAGTTTTTGGCTCATGATCCAGGCGCCTGGATCATGATCCAGGCGCCTGGATTAAGCTTTAAAAACTCCTTGGATAAAAGCCAGTCGCCTGGATAAAAAGCCAGTCGCCTGGATGCACCTGGGAGTGTCATTTTCTGCTTTTTAATCTCTATCCAGTCGCCTGGATAAAAAGCCAGTCGCCTGGATGCACCTGGGAGTGTCATTTTCTGCTTTTTAATATCTATCTCTCACTTATCAATTGCGTACATATACTTGTGCTTGATTTATTCAAATGCTTAATCAAACATTTGCTATTTGAGTATAGTTTTTAATTACATAATCAAGGCATATCCAACCACCTAGCATATTAATGAAATCTATAGTTCAATCATTATTACTCAAGAAAGAGATACATAAACAATTCCAATCCATAACGCCACAACAATAAGATTGCACAACTTAAGAATATAAAAAATGAACATCAAAGCAAGTAGGAACAAGTTTATATATAAAGCTGATGACAACATTGTTTGCATGATCTATAATGCTATTTAACAGCACTTAATTACATATAACTAACAAAATCAAAATTTGCAAAGTTTGACAAGTTAGAAACATCTAACTTTTAACAAAAAAAAATCAAAACTTGCAAATTTTGATAAGTTAGAAATAGTATCTAACTTTCACAACAAAATCAAAAAGGTAACTTTACAAAGTTAGTCAAGTTTGAGAGTATATGTACTCTTAATTACACAAAAACAAAGAACATCCAAAGCTTCACTAAGTACTCTTAGTTTGACGCTCAATGATTTCTAGGCGGCGTTGACGAATGAAGTGTTGTTGCTGAGGAGACAAGCTAGATATATCCATCATTATAATTTCCATTTCTTGTTTTGCTCGTTCCAACTGAACCTTTTCTTGCTTAAGCCGAATCAACTCTTGGTCCCGAGCGGTAGCCTTCTCAACCTCAGTTTTCCTAATCTGAATGAGTTCTTCAGTTTGAGAACATGCCCTCTCAAGAAGTTCTTTTTTTTCATCCGATTTTAATTTCTTGGCTTCTTGCATGTCACTCAATATCTCTTCAAGATTTGCACACAAGCTATCACTGCTCTTTCGTTTACTTAGTCGAGCCTTTTCAGACTTCCTACCAAGTGGTCTCTCTAAGGCAGCTTGGGAGGCATCATCTTGCTCTAATTGTATCGGCTCTGAAGCAAAAGGTGTTGCGGCTGATTTTCTTTTTGGTTTTTCATTTGCAATATGATCCAGCCATTTTGGATTATGCCTCAAGACATTCCAACAATGTTCAAATTGGAATGGGGCACCAAGTAACTTTCTAAACATTTCCTTTGCTCGACAAATCTGAAAAATTAACAAATGCAAATTGGATTAGTGAATAGATAGTATTGGTGTATTAAATTTTGAAATCACTTAAAACAAATAAAAATACCTTGTCTTGCTCATTCAAACCACTTTCATTTCTCCTTTCAATCTGGGCTAAGCACCCACAAAACTTGTTAGTCTTAAGTTGAATCGTTGACCAACGATGCATTAGAGAGTTTGCGTTACGGCTAACGCAAGATGTCTTCTCTTTCTCGAAATACTCATAAATTTTGTCCCAAAAAACATTTTGTTTTTGCTGACTCCCTACTATTGGATCCATGGAAGTATTAAGCCATGCCGATACAATAAGAAGGTCTTCCTCTACAGTGAACTTAACGCCCCGTGGTGGTTTCTTAGCAATGGACCCCAATTGAGTTTCGGATGGAAATTCTTCGGTACATACTTCAGCTTGTGGGGATTCCATTTGTCCAGATTCCATGATAAAATCGAGACTCATGTTAGACCCTTCTTCTAGAAGATTTATGAATGACACATCTCCTCTCATTAGTGAATCCATTCCTTGTCAAATAATAAATAATAGTAAGCCTATACGTAAAGCAACAAGATAAACACATAACAAAATTCAAACAAGATATCCATTCCTTGAAAAATTCAAATACACTGAACAAAGGATAATGAGAATACAAGAAATGACAATGAACTTATATCAAGCTTTAGCATAATTAAAAATCTGAACTTGGTTGGGAAAAGGAATTATGTAGTATTGTAGCGTTGGTTCCTGTTTTTTTGATAATAATATCAATGTGTTCTATATATGTGGCCTAGAAGTAGCTTTTCTAGTCGTAGTTTGGTAGACTTCCTGGTAGGAAGGAGTCTACAATGGTTTAGACTTCACATGATATGGGGCAATTAAACCCTCTGTTACTAAACATAATGTTTGCCATATATTCTTTTGCTTTTGCTTTTGGGGTTATATACTGAACACAATGTTTAATTTGCCGAGAATATATGAAACAAATTACGTTTGACATGTTGTTCAATATATACTATTGAAACTTGCTGAATATACTGTTTGCATAAAGTGTAATATATGAATGCATTTTAATGAAACAGTTATAATAATATTGATATTATATGAACATAATATTAAAACAATACCCATCACCACAACTTGCAAAATTTCACTCTAATCATCAAATAACAGAAGAAATTTGGGGAAATTGAAGCAAAATACCTCATTATCATTGATAAAACCATAAAACACTACAGCCAACAAGATCATCATTATCATTGATAAAACCATAAAACACTACAGCCAACAAGATCATACCCATCACCACAACTTGCAAAGTTTCACTCTAATCATCAAATAACAGAAGAAATTTGAGGAAATTGAAGCAAAATACATTAAGATTGGTCGGCTGGAGCTGCTGGTCTTCCTCTCCCTGTTCCACTGTTATCTTCTTGGCGCGAACTCGTGGGAGAAAACGTGGGAGACAAAAAGCAAGACAGAGACAAAATGTTTATTTAATCCCGTGAGGAGTGAACACTGCTATTTTTGGCGCGAACTCGAGCGAGAAAACGTGGGAGACAGAAAGGAAGAGAGAGAAAAAATGTTTATTTAATCCCGTGAGGAGTGAACAGTGGCTCCCTCGTTTGAGGGAGTCACTGTTCATCCGCTACAACTTTTCTCCCGTTTGAGGAGTCTGATGTGCGCACTTTTGGGACGTTTTCTCCCGTTTTCGCTGGTTTTCTCCCGTTTAAGGAGCCTAGTACGAGTGCTCTAACTAATGTTTATTCTAGTTCCAATCCATTTTGCTAATATGGATACTCAGAGCACTCGCACCAGCCTCCCTATTCTGTTGAAAACCAGCCAAAAAGAGGAAAAACAGCCGAAAGTTGCTCACACCAGACTCCTCAAACAGGAGAAAAAGTGGAGCTGATGAACAGTAGCTCGCCCAAGCGAGGGAGCTACTGTTCACTCCTCACCGAATTAAATAAACATTTTTTCTCTCTCTTCCTTTCTGTCTCCCGCGTCAAGAATAACAGAAACAAAAATAACAACAAAAACAAGAACAACGGTACTTAATGAAAACAGAAAATCACAAGCAGCAAACTCAAACTGGAGCATCGAATCACAAAATAAAGAACACACACACACAAAAACAAACAAACAAACAAAATAAAAAAAATAAAAAAAAACACAATCAATAGAATATAATCACAAAAAAATATCAGATCTGCTAAATGTGATGAAGAAAGAAGAAAAAAAAGAGAAAGGGGGAGGGGGACGAACTGAGGTCTGAGACGAGAGAAAAAAGAAAAAAAAGAAAAAAAAAAAAGAGAGAAAGGGGGAGGGGGACGAACTGAGGTCTGAGACGAGAGAGAAAAAAGAAAAAAGAAATGGGGAGGAAATGAGAGAAAAGAAAGAGAGAAAGAAAGAAAAAAGAAAGGAAAGAGGGGGACGAACTGGAGAGAAAAGAAAGAAAAAAGAATGGAAATGAGGAGGGGATGTACTGGGCAGGCAGGAAATGAGAGAAAAGGGAGGGGGTACGTGGCTGGTGGGGAAAAAAAAGAAGAGAAAAAAAAAAATAAATAAGGAATAGGTGTACGTGGGTGGTAGGGAAAAAAGGAAAGAAAAAAAAAAAAAAAGAAAAAAGAGAGGGGAACGGGAACAGAGGGAGAGAGTAAAAAAAATTGAGAAAAGAAGGTATTTTGGAAGTTGTGAAAAAAATAAATATATTAAAAAATAGAATAGTAAAGTTAAAATAGGGAGTTTAGTATAGTGGTGCTTTAGCTAAACAAGAAAAAATGGATTTTTTAGAACCCAATTAGCAAAAATTTTGAGGAAGCTGGTGTGAGTGCTCTTAAGCACATTTTTCAATTTCCTTTTATTTCAAGACAAGACTAGATAACTAATAAAATCGCACACCACAGCAGCACATGAAACCTGGAACTAGCGCTGTACAAAAATACCGCATACTGTAATACCATATTGATACCGTACCGTACCGATCCATTGGTATGGTATTTTGTAGTATGCGGTATGATATTATTATTTTTTCTCACTGTTTTGAGGTATCGATATGCGGTATGGTATTTTTTACATATGGTATACCGTACTGTACCACTTAAATATATAATATTCTAAAATTAAAAAAAAATTACCGAAAAAATAAAAATACCTAAACTAAACCTAATCGGCTAACCCTAAAATCATTTTGCTCTCTCTCTGTCTCTCTCTCTCTCTCTCTCTCTCCTTCACCACGCTGCAACTCAGCCCTCATGGACCATGGTCACGGCCTCAGCTCAGCCCCTCACGGACCACGGTCAGGGGCTCACAGCCTCAGCTCAGCTCCGCCCCTCACGCCTCACGATCACTTTCTTTTGCTCTCTCTTTCTCTCCTTCACGCCACACAGCAGCCCCTCACTCTCAAGTCTCAACCCCTCACTCAGGTCTTAGCCCCTCACTCAGCCCCTCACGCAGCCCGCAGTCACCGCCCCTCACCCAGGTTTATGTCTTTATGATTTAAAATTTTGATTGTGGTATGCGAATACTTTTAGGATCTATGTCATGATGAGCAAGATGCTCTTGGCTTTCATAGGACTTTTGAATTTTGATTGAATTTCTGTGATTTTGCTTCTGTTGTTAACGTAAAAGACGCCAAAACAGAATCTGGGTGGCCCAATTCGGCCCAAAATACTTAGCCCAAATACCGTATACCGCACCGCTACCGCACATACCATACCAATACCGCAAAATACCGACCTTAGTGGTACGGTATGCGGTATGGTATTTAAATACCGCAAACTTGCGGTATGGTATTCAAAAACACCAAATACTGCACAGTACCGTACCGTGTACACCCCTACCTGGAACCAGGAAATACAATAATACCAAAAAACACTCTCAACTATATACATTACATCAACTTAGATTGTTCAAGCAAACAAATGCAATTAATAATTCTACTTGCTCATATTGAATTTTGCAAATTGATACCAACATGATTGGAGTTGTCTTTTGCTAAAACATAAGCATTTGTATTGCATTCCTTGGGTGCAAGTTTAAACTCAACACTGCGAAAAGACTTTGCTTCATCTTTGACATCCTGCTGAATTCCAATGATGCTCACAAGCACTAACCACCTCCTGAAAAAGTCAAAAAAACCTCATTCAATTTCATGTAAGGAAGCAAGCATCGTATCATATATAAAAGGATCCTATCAAAATCCACAGCCAGCAAGAGCAAACTTAATATGACTATGATTTCACTGGATAAAACATAGGCAAATCTAACAAAATATAATATGCAGACATGAGCATAGGCACACTCAACTGGGCTTCATACCCATTATCAAAATATAATTTTTTCCTACAATAACTCAACCAAAGGCTTACATTAAGAAAAGAAGACAAATTATTGATTTAGAACTTATACCTTAGAAGAGACTCATAGAAAGACGCTATTTGTCAAAATCAATTCATTCAACAAACCCAACAAAACAAAAGCATCACGTCGTTGCACCAATGACAAATTCAAAGTGATATAGATCAGTTTAAGAAATAAATAATGGATCAAAATCTGAATGGACCAAAACAGAAGCATCACGACCCACAACAAACTAGGAATAAAATTATTAGAAGGAATGGACCAAAATCTGAAATTTCCAACAATGATCAAGAAAATTAACATGTAATTGAGCTGTTTTGATTCCTGAAGGACCTAATATACCAAATTGTATATTAATCGACGATATACCTTGCCCTTCTATTCTCCTAACCTAAACGAAGCACCACATGCCATTTTTTAACGTTTAAACATTAGGCAGCAATAGCTGCCATCCAATCCCATCTCCAATTACTTTCAAAATTATAACTGTATTTCACAACCCAGAAAATGTAACACAACCAACTGGTGCCCAATCTAACAATTTAGCAAAGAAATTTCAAAACTCTGTTAACCAGTATTCACTCGGCCTTCCAAAAACAATATTTCTAATGCTTTGTAGTAGAAATACTTAAAAAAAAAAAAACATACCTACGCACACAGATGCGATAATATTGCTTGTTGTGGCATGTAGATGGATTATGATTTTCTTTATCTGTGGGTTAAATAAAAATTGGAGGTTGAGGTAGGGGACGAGATGAACAGGAGGTCGTTGGAATTACAGATGCTAGCTGGATACAAATTGCGTAACCGGCGATGGTGGGCAATGGCTGTGCTGGCGGCGCAGTCAGGAGTGGGAGAGATAGAGCGTCGGAGGGAGAGATCAGAAATCGGTTTTTGCAAGTGGCGGGGTTTGAAAATTTTCAGGGATAAAATAGTCTTTTGCGTTGGGTTAGAATAATTAAGGGTAAACTACACTATTGGTCCCTAACGTTTACCTAAGTTGCGCGTTTGGTCCCTAACGTTTAAAATGGATAGAAATAGTCCCTAACGTTTCAAAACGATGCACCATTGGTCCTTTCGTTAGTCCCCGTTAACTTAGTGTATACATGACTAACGGAATTATGACGTGAACAATTTTTAATTGACATGTAATTTTTTTTTTAATGATAACTAGAATATGACATGGCATACCCATTTAAAAATAACCCAACCCAAAAAAAATTAACCCAATCCAAATAAAAAAAAAAACCCACCCAAATTAAAATTAACCCACCTCACCCAAATCAAATTAACCCTAAAATTAGATTCTAACGTTATCTCCTTCACTTCTCAAAATAACAACCAGACCAACAAGTCTTTCCTCTTCGTTCCTCACAAAACAATGGCTTCCACTGTGCTTTGCAACTCTTCAATCAACTCTTCCAGTATTTGGTTGAAGCATACAATTGCAGTACTAGGCCTTTCCATATGAACTGATACAATTGCAGCATTCTGATCTGTGGCATGAACTTCAATTTCCATAGCTTCATTAATTAAACTTGTAAGCATACCTATGTTAACAGATTATGGCATCAAACAGACCATGCCATGAATTTATCACAAAAATGCTCATGATGAATTTATTCGAATGACAATATCTGTGCTTGCTTCACCATAACTTGAAACCAAAAGTGCAGACTACACCATGATCACTATTTAGTATTTACTGCATCAATTCTGTCACCATTTAATCAAACCCAACTCTTTTAACTTGCTCTGCATCACAAAATCAAATTAACTTTAAGCAGTTCTATGCAGATAAAACCTTAAGAGAGAAATAAGGAATTTATAGGATTTAAAAGATTTGGATCTTACTTCGTTGAAATTTTGATTTAGGATTTACTACTCTACATCTTGTACAAAGCCGGGAAATGGGTTCTTGAGAAAACTATGCTGGAAGAGTTGATTGAAGAGTTGCAAAGCACAGTGGAAGCCATTGTTTTGTGAGGAATGAAGAGGAAAGACTTTTTGGTCTGGTTGTTATTTTGAGAAGTGAAGGGAGATAACGTTAGAATCTAATTTTAGGGTTAATTTGATTTGGGTGAGGTGGGTTAATTTTAATTTGGGTGGGTTTTTTTTTTATTTGGATTGGGTTAATTTTTTTTGGGTTGGGTTATTTTTAAATGGGTATGCCATGTCATATCTTAGTTATCATTAAAAAAAAAAATTACATGTCAATTAAAAATTGTCCACGTCATAATTCCGTTAGTCACGTATACACCAAGTTAACGGAGACTAATGGAAGGACCAATGGTGTATCGTTTTGAAACGTTAGGGACTATTTTTGCCCATTTTAAATGTTAGGGACCAAACGCGCAATTTGGGTAAACGTTAGAGACCAATAATGTAGTTTACCCAATAATTAATTAAGTTGGCTTTTTATTTTTATTTTAACAGATGTCACCTTGGGTTGAAGGGAAATTATATGGTAGTCCGGGAGTACAAGCTGACCTTATACTCCAGCCCTCTAAAAATAAGCCAAGTGGCAAAAAAAATTGACATTTTATAAAGATTACCAGCTCATCAAAAAGAGCTTACTGTCGTTAGTATTGAAGTTGTTCTGTTAAAGTAGTAACATTTTTAAGTAGTATAGGGAAAAGAAAAAGGATGTTGCTGTGTTAGTAGAAAAACAAAACAACATCAATGGCTCTCTGTTTCAATACATTTTCAATTGATTTCCTTTTGCTTTAGCACATGGAAGAAGGAGATTTTCAAAGTACTAAAAGATACATTTTCCAGAACCACAACTTTACCTTCCAACATAAAAACCCTCTCTCTCTATCTGGTTTTCGTACAAACCTTTCTCTCTCTTTCTCAATTTTTTTTCTTCAATAATTTCAGTTCTCAAAGAGGCAAAGAGCTCTCTTAAGTCATTATTATGTGTAGCTCCGTCTGTATAATATATATTTATATATAATTTCTTAGTTTTTCTCGCTTTGAATTGTTTATGACCCAATCTTTGTTTTTTCAATTAATTTTCTATGAGTTCTTGGGTTTTGCTGGGATTTGGGGTTTGGAATTGAAAAGATTTTGGGAATTTTGGATGGCAAACCTGTTTGGGACTCATCAAGAAGCGTCTTCGTCTTCGTCTCTTCTACATTCAACGGAAACATGGCAACAACCGAAGAGAACCCAAACAACAGGAACTCAACAGGAACTCCTAAGGGCGTACTGGACCTCAGATGACCAGGCTCCTAAGACGATCAAAGTTTAGCTATTTCCTTCTTGTACATGGACCTCAGATTACCAGGCTTAAGAGATCAAAGTTTAGCAATTTATTTATTTTTTTTGTTTTTTTGTTTCTGTGCTTTCTTTGTTGGATTGTTCTGGATTTTGGGTTGTGAATGGCAATTTGAGCTCTTGTGAGTTTTGACAAAGATAGGCTTAGGCATTTTGTTGTCTATTTTTTTTCCAAAATTTTTTATAAAAGTGGGGCCTACACTAGTTACTACTTTAACGGAACAACTTCAATACTAACGTCAGTAAGCTCTCTTTGATGAGCTGGTAATTTTTATAAAATGTCAAATTTTTTTGCCACTTTGCTTATTTTTAGAGAGCTGGAATACAAGGTCAGCAAGCGGACCTTGTGCTCCCGGACTACCATATAATTTCCCTGGGTTGGGGATTGAAACTTAAAGGCCAAACTTGCTAAATAATACATTTTTTTTTTAAGTTTTATGGCCAAACATGACTCTTGTGAAGTTAATTTGAAATATGGACTGATTCAAAATCGTCTTTGTGAAAGACACTTTTGAACGTGAAAATCCTCTTTTGTAAGGACGCTTTCTGACCAAATTTTTCATTTTTAATTTTCTGACATAACCATCTTTTACCACTTAGATATAACAAAAACGTGAAAGTCGTCTTTCACAAAGACACTTTTTAAAAACGTGAATGAGGTCTTTCACATAGACAATTTTCATAAAAATTTTATTTGAAATTTAAAATTAACACATGAAGAAACTTGTCTCTAGCCTCTCTCACTCTCTATCTCCTTAGTCTCGTCTCTCTCTGGCTCACTCCATCTTAGACCACGTCTCTCTCAAGCTCACTCCATCTTAGACCGCGTCTCTCTCTGGCTCACTCTCCATCACTCACTCTCCATCTCAGACCGCGTCTCTCTCTCACTCACTCTCTTTGGCTCACTCTCTATCGCTCACTCTCTATCTCAGATCGCGTCTCTCTCTCGCTCACTCTTCATCTCAGGCTGCTCCATCATCACTGTCACCGATAAATTCCAAAACCTGAACCCCATTATTGTTGGTACCAATTTAGAGTTTATAATTTTTATTTTGGGTCTTTTTAATTCAATTGTGACTAAAGTTAGGGTTTTTCTTTATCTTTTTATTTTGGGTCTTTTTAATTGAACAAGAAAAAAAAAAAGATTTATAAGAAAATGTAGAATTAAGGTGTTTTGGATTTTTCTTTTATTCATCATGTTTTCATTTTTTTGTTTTCTTTCGTTTTCGTTTTCCAATTTTTTGTTCTTCTAAAGATTCAATAAAGAGTTAATTTTAAGGTCCAATTCAATTTCAGGGCAAACCCTAGAAACCCCAATTTGTGACAAGGGGTTAGGGTTTTTCTTTGTTTTTATAATATTTTGTCCATATAAGCAATCTAGTGCATTCCACTACATTGGACACTAATAACTCTAGCTTGAGCTTGGTGAGTGTTGGGTTTCAGTTTGAGAGGTGAGCTTGAGCTTGGTATTTAAGGGTTTGTTTTTGTGTGTTACTTAGTTGGGTTTGGCTTAGAAGATGCGTGGTGTTTGTTTTACCAATGGGTTGGTGAGAATGGACCACATGTGTTCCAGTCTTCTTTCTTCTCTATCTTCAACATGAAGCCTTCTTGTTGTGCCCTATAGGTTTGGTAAGCTGTTAAAACTAGCTTCCATTTTTGTCTTCTTATATTTTAGTTCCTTAAATCTTTCTGTTTTTCCTTTGTGGGTTTTGTTCCTTTTTCTCTAATTTATTCTTTTTATTTATCTTCTCTTTTTTTTCTTTTTCTTTCTGTGGCTGTTCATATTTAGTTTCCTTGTACCTATGCATTGGTGCTTTGAATAGTTGTGTGTGTTTTTCGTTTCATCTTTTAGTTTGGTTGTATTTTTGAGACAATGTATCTGCTTGGAGATTTCTTGTTTTGAATTGAAGCAGATTTGGTTGTATGTAATGAGAACTATGTTGGAATCACTTTCACTTTTGAAAGCTTGAAACTTGTACTGTTTTCTTATGGCTTTGCCTTGTTTATTCTCAAATTCAAAAACAGCTTCAAAAAGCTGACCTTATCCCATGATGACTTGAAGACAACTTTATGTGGAAAGTGCCTTTTTTTTTCTTCAGATTTCAAGCAAAAAAGAGATATTTGTAGTTCCTTATGTATTGTTGAGAGATATTTTTGAATGTTAGCTCTCTTGTCTAAGGCTTTTGAAGTTTCTTTATGGTGTTAAGGATTGGATATATTTTACTGTAATTTTTATTGTTGAGTTGTGGGGAAGATAACTAATCTTTTTTTATTGTGTACATAGGAAAACGCTTGGGTTTACATCGCTCAGATTATATGCTTGATGAACAAACGAAATTGCTGCTCCAAATAGAGCTAACACAATTTCATGTTCATTCCCTGGCCTCAGTTCTCTTGTCAATGAGCTCCACAGGTTGAGTATTTTTGGAATTTGCATTTGACATCTAATTTAAGATTTTTCTATGAATAATAAAGAATTTCTTTAAAATTAAGTTTGTGTGCTGAGTTTGATTTCTGTCATTGAAATGGCTGAAAGGGTATTCTGGATTCCTTATTTTATGTTAAATTCCGTGACCCATGCCATTCAGTGGTGCATCTTGATCAAACAAAATGACCTCTATAAACTTAGCAATGAAAATTCTCTTGAAAGTTCAGTAATGGAACAGGAATTAGAATAGTGAAACAAAGCTCTTCAGACATTGAATTTTCCATGTGGCTTATTTAGCATATCCTTGAAATTCATTATGGAAAATATCTGTGCATACATAACGTGACCTTAAAATTGCTTTTAGGCTTTTAGCAGCATCTTAGTTATTCCCTCTCCCATTGGCGTGGGGTAGGTGGAGCCGTGGAGGTGCCAACCAGCTAACCCACATGATTGTTGTCATGCCTGTTTCATTTTGCTTTAGCAGTTGTTTCCCTGTTTAGTTGGCCCTAGGACCATAATGCTAACACTAAGGTGTGCTAGAGACCTCATGTATAGATTAACCTTTGGATCACTATTAGTTTTTTTTTATATAGTCTGATGCAAATGTTAGAAATGTAAGAAAAAAGAATAATTGAGAAGTATTTCAACCTTAATCGTTCATTTTGCAGAAGCTTACTTAATCAATATGGTGAAGACCTTGGATTAGATCCTAAAAGGATTCCTAGCAACACAGCTGGTAGTCACTTTGTGGAGGCATTTGCTAAAGCCTGGACTGAATATAATAACCCCAGGTTAGATTTGAAAAGATAGTTTCTAACTTTCTATGTTTCTTTTCCGCTGCTGCATTCACAGGGGTGTTTAAGTTGTATTTAACGGTGAATAAAATTGTACAGGGCTGTAGTTATGTTTGTGGTTCAGGCTGAAGAACGTAACATGTATGACCAACATTGGCTTTCTGCAGTTCTGAAAGAAAGATATCCTTTTTACGTCTATGACACTCCCATGTGTAAAAGATATCATATGGGTAGAAAATACATACTTAGCATAACTACTTGGCATCTATTGTATTTTGTTTCTTTGAACCTATATTGATAAAAAGCTTACTTTTAACACATTATATTTTCCTTTTCTATCCTAGAAAATTATTTTCCATTATATTTTTTTCTTTTTCATTTTTGGTAAGAAAGTTTTTTTCCAGAGTCAGCAAAGACTTCACTTCCTTAGCTTTATAACACACATAACATTAAAGTTATTCGGAAAACGTTGGCAGAAATTGATGCAGAAGGAGAGCTTCTACCCGATGGAACACTTCTTGTGTATGTAGCCTTACCCCTTCTAATATTATTTCTAATCTAGATTTTATGCTTTTTATGTTATATTTCTGACTTATTACTTATCAAAAAAACAAAAATGTTATATTTCTGACTTTAATATACAAAAGCTTTGCACTTGCAGGGGTGGCAAAGCAATTGCAGTTGTTTATTTTAGAGCAGGGTATACACCAAACGATTATCCCTCAGAATCAGTAAGCTGTTTTGCTTTATTTTCCTGCTGCTCAAAATCACATTTCTGTACTGAGAAGAATCTTTGTTTTTCCTTGAAAATGTATACATTTGTTCTGTTCTAGGAAATTTTAAGTTCTGATGGACAACCCTTAAGTCCTTAATGTCACATTAATATCTGTCCTGTTGTTATAGCATCTCTTTATGTTTGCTATAAAGTCTGGCAAAGATTACCTGACTGTAAATGGTTGTACACCATGAGAGAGGATAATCCAATGTCAATTTTCAACAAATCAGTCCATGCAGAGTTGTGAATGGTAAACCTTCCTAATATCCATGGTAGAGGGGGGGTTGTTAACTGAGTGACCTTGATTCATAATTTATATTGTATGAAAAAGTGCCAAACTATAATCTATTTCTCACTTCATCATTAGATTGATATAGCTTAGTTTCTTTTGTGTTCTTTTCTTAAATCTTACTAATGCTAAAATCTAATGTCATGCAGTTATCTTCAAATTTTCCAAAGATATTTATTTTTTTCTCTTTTTTTTTTTTTTGGGGGGGGGGCATAAAATTGGTACTAGAAAAGAAAGAAAAGACTTAGGCATCAAATGGCTTTTTGTTCTGAAATTACCTCCTGAATTATTCCTAACTCTCGCAATGACTTCTAATATTTTGAGTTTTTCTTCTGGTTACTTGCTAAATCATTTCTGATGGGTACCAACCATAAAATCCAATGACTCAAATGGCACAAGTTTTGGTAGAGGGTGAGGTTGTGGGTTTAAAACTCACTAGGTTTGTAGTTAACCTTACCATTAAAGAAAAGGTACGTTCACAGTCATAAAACATATCCACATGCTAGAATTTCATTATACCGAGCCAATAATATGTTTTGATACTTCAATGCTAATGAGTTTAACTCAGGATATGATGAGTGATGACTATGATATGATTTTTCCTTACTCATTCTTACTCAATTTATAGGAATGGAGAGCTAGGCTACTTACAGAGCAGTCATCTGCAATCAAGTGCCCATCAATATCCTATCATTTGGCAGGCACCAAGAAGATTCAACAAGAACTTGCAAAACCCAACGTACTTGAGAGGTATAGCATAATTACGTGTTTGGAAGAGGGACTTAGTTTATTCAAGAGACTTGAATCATGAAATCATTCGTGTTTATGAGCTAAAACAAATTATATAAATGTTTATATTTCTCTCTTGCATATTTTTCCTGAAAATTATCAGTACCTTATTTATTTCTAAATTTTAGCAGAAGAACGGCTTTGCTCCAATTGGTATTTCCTAAAAAAGCTTTTGGTCCTTTGCTTTAACAGGTTTCTTGACAATAAAGATGACATTGCCAAACTAAGGAAATGCTTTGCTGGATTGTGGAGTTTGGATGACTCAGATATCATCAAAAACGCAATTGAAAAGCCCGAGTTGTTTGTTATGAAACCCCAAAGAGAAGGCGGAGGTCTCATATTTTTCCGAACTGTGCTTTGCTATTCTTGTCATGAATTACATTATTAACAGATGTTTTTTTATTCATTCTACTTCAGGAAACAATATCTATGGTGTTGATGTGAGGGAAACCCTCCTAAGATTGCAGAAGGAAGGGACCGATGGAAATGGAGCTTACATCCTTATGCAAAGGATATTCCCAACTGTTTTTCCCACATTTTTGATCCGCGATGGCATTTGTCATAAAGATTATGCCATATCAGAACTTGGGATCTATGGTGCTTACTTGAGGTACATTAGCTTGCCAGTTATGCAATGGAATGTGTTTAGATGCACATATGTTTCTCTTTGTCAATTGCTATTGTGTAATTGCATTCTGCCAAAACAATTTGCTTACCCCCATTAGTTTGTAACATACCAAGCAACCACTACCTGAGGCATATTTGTCACGCATTTCTCATTCGCTGAGCACTAATAGTCTTGAGCTGGAATGTGCAGGAACAAGGACAAGGTGATCATGAATGACCAGTGTGGTTTCTTGATGCGGACAAAGATATCTTCATCGGATGAAGGTGGTGTTGCTGCTGGATTTGGAGTCTTGGTATATATTTGACTTGATGAAGCCAGCCTATAAGTTTTCATCTAAAATAAAACCAAGAGAACTTGTCATTGATTTATACACGTGTTAGCAAAATAAAACACTTACCACAAGATCTAGAGTGGGTTTGGCCCCACGTTTTCTACATTTAGCACTTTATTCTCAGTTCGAATTCGATGTTTAGGATAAATTTATTTTAATATAATGTAATTTTTCTTTTGGCATAAGTTGAATATAGTCCAATTTTTATAAAACTGATTCATGTTTATATTTACCATCTCTTCCAAAAATAAAATAAAGCTTAACATGGGGGACTTTCTTGCCTTTTATATGAGTAATTTGATTGTAATGGGTAGTGTTGCTCTTTTATATGAGTAATTTGATTGTAATTTCAGTTTTTCTAATTCGATTAGAAGAAAGGCAGGCTTTCTTATTACAGTAATCTAGATTAGGCAGTATACTATGATGTACAATTTTAAGTATCTATAAGTAATATTTCTTTTCAAAATATAGAGATTCTTAGTGTAAGAGAATAAGAGTGTAAAGTTAATTAGATGATAATATATGAAAAAGAAATTGATGAAGGATATGAAAAATAAAAGAAAAATTGAAATACTTAAAGTAGGATATTAAATATAGTTGATGACCAAGCCTGTTAAATAAATGTTAAAAATGTAGGTTAAGTAAGGAAAAAAAAAAGTTGCAAAATATTAATAGTAGCTTAAAGCAAACTTCCAACAAAAAGGCAAAATTTTTGATTGAGTTTAATGCTTTCAAAATAACTTTGCAATCCAGCACATTGCAAATATCAGTGAGTAGCTTTTAATAAAATTATTATTATTATTATCAATCAACAAAATTGTTAGTTACAATGTAAATAAAAATTGCAGTGAGTCTTTTTGTCAATAATTAATCCAAGCTTGTGTTTGCCAAACGCTTAATTGAGTGTCCACATCAATAACAAATCTTGATGACATTTAGCAATTCTCAGTTCGAATTCGATGTTCATCTCTCTCTCTTGCAACATGGGGGACTTTCTTGCCTTTTATATGAGTAATTTGATTGTAATGGGTAGTGTTGCAGTTTTTCTAATTCGATTAGAAGACAGGCTTTCTGTAATCTTATTACAGTATACTATGATGTACATTTTTTTATCGTAAGGTACAAAATATTTCTTAGTGTAAGAGAATAAGAAAAGTTAATTATGATTATATTTTGATGAAGGATATGAAAAAGAAAAGTTGAAATACTTAAAGTAGGATATTAAATGTAAATGACCAAGCCTGTTAAATATGTTGATGTAGGTTAAGTAAGGAAAAAAAAAAGTTTAAATTTATTAGCAACTTGCAAAATATTGAGTAGCAAATAACACCAACAAAAATCAGTGAGCTTTTAATAAAATCCATTGTTAGTTTGTTACTGCCAATCAAGGTGGAAACGGAGGTCACATAATTGACGAGTGTTCTAAAGTGGATGGACAAATCTTCCTTCTTCTCATGGCCCATTATTTTCACAGATTTGGGCCAGATTTGTTGATGTTTGAAGAAATTGAAACACTTTCCAATTTGAGAATGTGGGAAAATTGCCCAAATTTTGAAAATTTTGGTCAAAAATTTTTTTGTAAAGACAACTTTCAGGTTTGATTTAAAAAAAAATTAACTAAAAGTCGTCTTTACAAAAGACAACTTTGACAAATTTGATCAAAAGTCATCTTTTGTAAAGACAACTTTAGATAAATTTTTTT
>OU015761.1:41098547-41117269 GCA_907173295.1 Fagus sylvatica
ATCCCAATTTGGCAATTCCATTTTTTTAATGTCATCATAATATTTTCATATAAGAATTCTAAGCTCTGGGGAATCCTGTTTCAGTGTGCTTTTCATTATATTTGAAATTTGAAACTAATATCTTTCTTAAACTCTTAGTTTTAGAAACCAAAAAAAAAAAGGAGAGGGGAAGAGAGACAGAGACAGAGAGAAGAAATTCTCAATTTGGTCAAGTCTATAATTTATAATCCTTATTCAGCGATCAACATAAACAATAATGTGGTCTCTTATTTTGTTTCTATTTTGGGTGATGTCATCCTTATAAAATTTCACCTTGCATGCTCAAAAGTATGGTTGAGCCATAAGCTATTACATTGTATAGCATTTAGGGACACTACTATATCTTGGACAATGTGAATTAGCCATACAAGAACCATTCCGAAAGGGAAAAGGAATCAAGACAAGCATCAACTTATTTCTTTTCTCATAAACAACATCAGGTCATCAGCTTCCAAAATCAAAATTGAACATCTAACCCTCTACAGTCAACCTCAATACTAACAGTTCTATTTTATGAAACTATCATGATCATTTTTTCTGAATAGCTTGGTCACTGTGTATGTGCATGCTTAGATTACAAACAGATAAATTATATTTTCTGAATAGCTTGGTTACCTCAAAACTGACTGTTTTGAACTCAAGCATCAAAGATATGCAGATAATGTGTCTTCTAACATATGTGAGCTATCACTGTGATAGAATTCCAACAAAATTGATGAATGTTTTATTCATTGCAGATCTGAAGATGACAAGCCTTTTGTGCCAACGTACCAGGTGTCCAAGGAGAGAGCAGAAAGTTTAGGACTCAACTTTACTCCTTGCCCAAGCTTTGTTCATGACACGACTTTTTGCATAATATTTGTATAGCATGAGGAATGTGTGTTTTTGGTGTTTTAACATTGAGCACTTTTTCTATTTTTCAACAAAGCTAAAGGTGGTGAGTGAAAGTAGGTTCTTTTAGAGATTGAGATTTTGGTATATTAGAAATGTTGTGAGATAGATTTTGAAGGTGAACTCCTTTTCACTGTAATGTTTTAGGGGAGGTCTTGGTAATTTTATTTCACTCTGATATGGATGTAACTATACATAGTGCAAATTGTCAAATTGTATGAATGAATAGTATGTGGCTTAGTACAAAAGTTGTTCATGTTTCAGGAAGATCAAATTTAATAATAGGCATTTACTTTTTCTAATTAGCTATTTAGAAGATAACTAATCATTAGTGCAATTGAAATATTGGCATTTCAATAAATTCAGCCAATTTATTAGATCATATTATGGAAAAATCAACTAAAATTTATTTGCATTTATACAATCATAAAGAGGATTTCCCAAAAATGCTAAAGTAATAATACAAGTTGCAACGAGTCTAATGCTCAACCCTCTTTAATAAATTGAGGTTGAACTTATACATTATATACACTTGTAAAGTGCAAACAAGATATAAGAATTATGTCCTCCAAAGCCAAATGAATTAGATTACGCCAACTTTATGTCTAAAGGTTCCTTCTAGAGGCCAGCAAACACATTCATCTCCTGATTCATATACAAATAACTTAGAAGTTGGAAGCAAGTTACACAAGTTCAAGCTTCTAAAAGCATAGACCTTCCTAATGTCCCTTCACTGATTCACAATACACCAAGAGAATATCACCCTTCCATGCTTCCACAATCACAATTTCAACCATACATTCCACAATCACAATACACTAAGAGAATGTCACCACAATTAGAACCTGTAAATATTGAAAAAATTTACTATTTCAAAATAAACTAGGAAAATATCACCATTCCTTTGTTTCACAATTTCAACCATGTTTTCCACATAACACAACATCCATTGCAACTCCAAATACTCATTCTTTACATATATAAATTAATTAGAAGTTACTTAAACATGCACATATACAAAGTAACATGTTTCAATAACTTCATTAGTTACAAATAATGTCTAAAAAGTTGCTACAAGTTGTGCAAACAATTGTTCTAATTGTCAAATATGCTGTCCAAAATGTTGTAAAGTCATTGGCAACTCCAAAAAAATTGTCCAAGATGTTGTCCATAGTTGTAGATAAGGCATCCACATTGGACTCCAAAAAAATGTCCAAATGCTGTCCATTAGTTGTAGATAAGGCATTTATAAAAAAAAATGTCAAGATGCTGAGTTCCCCACTAAAAAAATGTCCAAGATCTGCCAATGTTGTATTAAGGCTATCCACTATTGCATGTCAAAAAAACAAATAGCTTGTAATAGAGTAGTCCTAAAAAAACAACATAATATTAGTAAAAATAAATAAAAATACAAATCGAAACAAACATATTTTTCTTCTTATAATATGATCAGAAAACATTCAACAATCATACCTTAGAAAGAAACCCATAAAGCAAGCTTTTTACTGTCTTCGTGATTGACCACTCTCTCATCCACCCAAACAACATGTTTATCTTTTGCCAAACATTTTATATCAGTTAAAAAAAACTATAACAACAACAAAATAAAACATTTATAAACACTGAGTTCCCCACTACTCTGCTGATTTGCATGTCACAAATAGCCGTGAAACAAACATTTTTTCTTATGGTTGATTGATATTGTTTATCTATTTCAGTTGCTCCATTTGGTTGCCAAATTATATTAATGATAATAATTTTTAGCTTCAGATAGTCTAGTCACCAAAGACATGCACTTCTACCCAACTGGGCATAACACCAATTGTACTTATACAACATAAAGCACCAAGCTGATGATTTAATTAATCAGAAGATTATCTGAAATATGATCTCTATGAACCTATCTAATGTATTTTTTTGATAAATAAAAAATAATCAGTTAGAACCTATCTAATGTATGTCAAACTTTATAGAAAAATATAGTAGTCAATTAAACAATTAACATCATAATCAAATAAAATTACTCAAAAACTAAAAGCAGAAGCTACAACACCACTTTTGTAATAGAAGAAAACTCCATAATTAGCAAACACAGCCACAAAAGTCATGCATTCATACAGTAATCATTTCAAGCAGTTCAGATCATTTCAGCAAAAATATTGCTGCCTAAAAATGTATTCTTTTCAGCTGCTGCTAAAAAAAATCAAACTTCACACCTAAATTTTAGGTAAATACATACCCTCAGGGAAAACTATAAAAACTAAATAAAAACAAAGCCATACAAAAAATACTACCCAATTGAGTATAATTCAACTAAAAGCAACAACTCCTTAGCTAAACTCTAAACTCTAAGACACTAGGCTTGGCAAAGACGAGAGGTTATAAGAAGCAAAGTATAACAAACTTGCAACTTCTTTCAATCCACAAAAGGTTATACAAACTTGCAAGTTTAATGTTTGCAAGAAAGGTCTCGCATCCCAGCCCACTGAAGTAGATTTTCATGCATGTGGCAACAACATTTCTGCTAAAGAATCACTCTGCAAACACAAAATAATTACCTATACCTGTCTGATCCTGATAACTTCCAAAACTAACCCCAACTCTGTAAAACAAGTAACAAATTTCACATAAGAATACAATATAGTGATTGCCGTCCCACTTATGTCTACAGCACCTTAATAATTGCCCATTCATGGCATACTAGATGCACCTCATTATTATTTGAATCATAAACTATTGAGAGGGCAGGGGACGGATAGGAGAAAAGAATGAGCCTTCCTACCTTATAGATCATTGTAGAAAGGATGAATCTCTACATAGGATCATATTTATGAAGCCATGTCTGGATTTCCCAGAAGTGATTACCTAAGGCATGAGTAAATCATCCAAATTTTTCCGAATTGGTAGAGTTCTTCGAGGTCATACATATGATAATATAATCAGATTTTGCAAACAAACTCGTTTAACTCAACTTAAGAACCAGAAAATAAGGGGGAAGAAAATCTGACAAGGAAATATCAATCCATGGGGTTGTGTTGATAGAAATAAGATCTAATTGTTACCTCAAAAATGAGAAAAAACGGCATCATCTCTCTCAGCAGCAGTGTCAACATGCTATATTTTTTGTGTCTGACCACTTAAAATACTGAGAACACATTAAATAGAGAGAGGTGAAGAGAAATGAGGCAGCGAGGGATAGAGAGAGAACGAGAGAGTACAACTGAAAGAAAGAGTGAGGCTTGAAAGCTTGGAGCTTTCCGACGAGGTGGGGCCGTTCGCCACCGGCGAGGGGGCGCGTTTTGCCGGCGTACCAGCGTCGTCGGTGGGTGAGAGAGAGAAAGGGGTTTTGGGCAGATCTGAGAAAGAGACTTGGGAGGGAGAGACAGAGAATTTGAAAGAGAGAAATGAGAGGGAATTTGAAATTTTTTTTAAAATTTTAAATGGAAAGTTTTTATGGCAAATGGAGAGATGAAAAGGATCTTTATCCTTTTGAAAGAGGGGCGATGTTTTACGCGGGTGCTGAAATATTTTGAAGGGTAAAGTTGTATTTTTGCTGTTTGGTGAGCTGTCAAAGGCTGGAGCGGTTGGATTAAATGAACGGTTTGGATCAAACGAATTGCAGCAATTGGTTTTGGTATTGCCTGGGATATTGATCCAGAAAACTCAACCAAAACATGACGTGAACCCGGGTCCACCATTCTTTGGGCTCGAATATCGAAACTCAACCAAAACATGACGTGACGAATACAGAAAACTCGAACCGGGGTCCACCATTCTTTGGACTTGAATATCGAAAACTCAACCAAAACATGACGTGACGAATACAGAAAACTCGAACCGGGGTCCACCATTCTTTGGACTTGAATATCGAAAACTCAACCAAAACATGACGTGACGAATACAGAAAACTCGAACCCGGGTCCACCATTCTTTGGACTCGAATACAGAAAACTCAACCACCAAACATGCTTTATGGGTCCTTTTTACCACTTTTAGGGTTCTATCCTAATTTACAAATTGGCTTGTTACGTATTTTCTTCCTCTTGCATTTTCCAGACTCTTCCTCTTCTCCTTCTCTTGTTCTTCCTGGCGTAAATTGGCTCCA
Organism: Fagus sylvatica; assembly: GCA_907173295.1. Lineage (NCBI taxonomy): Eukaryota > Viridiplantae > Streptophyta > Magnoliopsida > Fagales > Fagaceae > Fagus > Fagus sylvatica. Next base: position 41,103,583 of record OU015761.1, read on the forward strand.
TCTACCTGTTTGCAAACTAATAGAGTAAGTTCACTGTGACATTTCTTTACGCTATTGATTTTATTTTTTCTTGATTGAATAAATAGTGTATTGTCACAACAAAAGGCCGGAACCTCCTCCATCTTCAATCTCATCGATTAACACAGACTGAGAGAGAAATAAGATGGGTTGTTTAACCAGAGAGAGGAGAGCAGAAGGCAAACTCCGAAAAAGAAAAAAAGAACAAAAATCAATTTGATGTAAATTGTTTTGACTTTTTATATGATGTATATCTCGGATCTCTCGATATAATATATATAAATATATATATATATATATATATATATAATTTTGTTTTCTATTCTATCAATACCTAGAGAGGGATAAACTAACTATTTATTATTTTAAAGAAATAGAATGAACTTATTTTTATTCTTTTAACATCCATGAGTGTTATATTGCATTCTTATTTATTTATTGTAAGGAAAAAAAATATGGGTAGAAAGAGAGATCAAATTTGGGATCATGCTGAGGATCTAAATGGTCGTTTCAAATGTAATTATTGTAAACTTGTGTTTGCTGGAGGTGTGTCAAGGATTAAAGCGCACATAGTTGGAAAAAGAGGTCGTGGTATTGCTATCTGTAAAGCTGTGCCTGAAGATTTTCGAAAGGAAGCTTATCTAGCAACTGAAGTGCCTAACAAAAAAATTAAAATTGCATCAACCTCAAGCAGTGCCATGAAGAGCACAAACATAGCAACTGAAGTGCCTAACAAAAAAATTAAAAGTGCATCAACCTCAAGCAGTGCCATGAAGAGCACAAACAAAATTGTCTCACAGGTGTTTATTTAGTCCCAACTCTACACATAGTTGTTTATTTCTAACAAAACCATACTTATAACACTTTGCAAACCTTTTCATACTAAATTATATTTTGCAGAGCAAGGAAGAATATATAGGTAGAAGGAGAGATCAATTTTGGGAGCATGCTGAGGTCCTAGATGGTGGTTTTAAATGTCTTTATTGTGAATATCAGTTTACTGGAGGTGTATCAAGGATTAAATCGCACTTGGCTGGAGTTAAAGGTCAAGGTATTGTAATCTGTGAAATGGTGCCTGAAGATGTTAAAATGGAAGCTTATCAAGCAATTGAAGGGACTTTGAAAAAACATAAAAGTGCATCAACCTCAAGCAGTGCTAAGGAGAGTAAAATCACCTCAACTTCAATGGAAAAAAATGTCACGCAGGTGTTTATCTACTCCCAACTCTATACATAGTTGTTTATTTCTAACAGAATCATACTTTTAACACTTTGCAAACATTTGCATACTAATTTCTCTTTTGCAGAGCAAGGATGAATATGTGGCTGAAATTCTCTATTATGTTGTGGACAAACTAGTAGCTAATATGTTTTCACTTCTCTGTGAACGTCTTGATTTTGAGTGGAGTTTCAAGTTTGAGTTGTTTGATCTTGCTGAAATATTAATCAAGATTAAACTGGTGTTACGTGATGCTAAGAAGAGGCAAGTAAGTGATGAGTCTGTGAGGATCTGGTTAACGAAGCTTAGAGATGTGGTTTTTGATGTTGAAGATGTGGTAGATGAGGTTGAGGTTGAGATTCTTCGTCTAAAGGTACATAGTCGAAAGCAAATGGTGGATCAGGGATGCAGGTATTCAGTTTACAATCCCGATAGAGTTAAGACCATCACGGAATTGTTGGATAGAATTGTGAATGAAGCAGCTGGCTTTGGTCTTGGAATAGAGTTTGTGAATTCAATCCCCAAGATTAGCCTGGACAAGAATATAGACTCCTTACTTGATGATTCAGAAGTTGTAGGAAGAGGATCTGATGTTGTAAGAATAGTGCAGTTACTTACTAGATCAATCAATCACCAACATATATCAGTTCTTCCTATAGTGGGTATGATAGGTCTTGGAAAGACAACTTTAGCAGAACTAGTGTATAACCATGAACTAGTAAAGAAACATTTTGATGTTCTTGCATGGGTACATGTCGGCAAAAATTTCAATGTTAAAGGGATTTTAAGAGAGATTGTACAATCTTTTAACGAGAAGTTGATTGGTTTAGAAGATGAAGAAATGGATGAAATAATTCAATACCTTCAATCTAAGTTGCGGGTGAAAAAATATCTTCTTATACTTGATGATGTGCATGATGAAGATCCTATGAAATGGAACACTTTAAAGAGTTACTTGTTAGATATTAATTCAAATGCAGGAAATTATATTGTTTTTACTACTCGTAATGAGAATGTGGCACGAATCATGGCGACTGATCCCCTATATTACTTGGATAAATTATCAAAAGATGATTGTTGGTATGTATTCAAGAAAAGAGCATTCTTTGAAGAAATTCCACTGACTTCTAATTTGGAGGCTATTGGAGGGGAGATTGCTCAAAAATGTGGAGGGCTTCCATGGGCTGCAAGAGTTTTAGGAGGAACAATGTACTTTAAAGACAATATAGGTGAATGGTTATCAATTCTAAATAATAATCTATGGGATATATTGGATGATGATAACAATGGAGTCTTTCCGGTATTAAAGTTAGGCTTTGATTTTCTTCCAACACCATCATTAAAACAATGTTTTGCATATTGTTCAATTTTTCCTAAAGATTATGTGATGAGAAAGGACGAAGTAATTCAGCTTTGGATGGCCGAAGGGTTCCTTCAATCGTCAAAAGGAAGTTGTATGATGATGGAGGATATTGGTAACATGTATTTTAATATCTTGTTGGCAAATTCCTTTTTCCAAGATGCTAGAAAGGATGTGTATGGTAATATTATCAGTTGCAAGATGAATGATTTGATGCATGATCTTGCCCTCTCAATTTCAAAATCTGAAATTCTGATTTCGGAGGGGAATTTGACGGATGATATCAATCATGTACGACAATTAGTAGTTCGATCTGATGGTGAAACAATACCCAAAATCCCATTTCCAAAAGATGGTTTCATGAAATTGCGTACCTTTGTTCTAGAAAATACTGCCTTCAGCGACATATTATCAAATTTTGGATGCTTACGTGTTCTAAAATTATCGGGGAATAATATAATAGAGTTGTCGGATTCAATTGGTGAGTTAATACATTTGAGGTTTCTTCACCTCTCACACACTAAGATCAAAGAATTGCCAACATCCATAACCCAGCTCTACAATTTGCAGACTTTGAGAATCGAATGTTGCCGTTATCTTAAAATGCTTCCAGAAGATCTAAGCAATTTGATTAAGTTGAGACATTTTATTTTGGAGTATTATATGATCAAGCGAACACCTAAATATGTGGGGCGGTTGACTTCTCTTCATGGATTGCCATCTTTCATCGTGAATCCGAATGCTGGTTGTCAGATCAACGAATTGGGATACTTAAATCAACTCAGAGGAGAATTAGACATCTACAGTCTAGAGCATGTGAGTGATAAGGTGGAAGCGAGAAGTGCAAATTTAGCAGCAAAGACGAAAATATACAAGTTGGGATTACACTGGGATATTGATTTTGATATGGAAGGCAACTACGATAGCAATGGAGAGGCCTTATTAGTAAAAAAATATAATGATGAAGATGTGTTAGAAGGCCTTCAACCTCACCAATATTTGAAAAGCTTAACCATTGAAGGGTTTAAAGGAGATAAATTCCCATCATGGATGTTGACAGGTGCTGCTGGGGATGGTTTGTCGCTATTTGATAATTTGATTGAGATTACTTTAAGTTACTGTAGCAAATGTGAAGAAGTTCCCACGCTTGGGCATTTACCCTCCCTTAGAGTTCTTGAAATAAGAGGAATGCATAATGTAAGATGTATAGGAACCAAATTTTACAGTGATGGCAGTTACAAAAATGCATTGTTTCCGGCGTTGAGAAGACTTGTATTGCAACAGATGGTTATGCTAGAAGAGTGGAAGGATGCAGAGGAGCTGACAAGAACAACATGTGAGGTGTTTCCTTGCATCCAGGAGTTGATTATTGAAGACTGTTTCAAACTGACAAGTGCTCCATATCATTTTCCGTCTCTTAAGAAATTAAAGATTTCCAACATTAGGAGCACGACATTGGAAAAGATTAGCAGCAAGTTTACCACACCCATGCCCTTGAACATTATGAGAATGCGGAATTGTGATGATTCACCCATTGAGTTACTATCTTGTAAGTTACTTGAAGAATTGAGAATAGAGGAATGTCCAAATTTGATATCAATTCCAAATCTACGAGAATTGCATTCTCTTGTGGAATTAGAAATCAGCAAATGCCAAAAGTTGAAGTGTCTGCCAGAGGGGTTAGACTCCCTCACCAGCTTGAGGTCTTTGAGGATCGGTGGGTATTGTGAGGAGCTAGATACTTTCCCCAGTCTCAGCATCCAACCCTTGCAAGTGTTCCTCCAAGAACTATATTTGTATGGGTGGGCTAAACTCAAAACTCTCCCGGACGAAATTCAATGCTTCACTACCCTTAAATATCTGACGATAATTTCCTTCAATGGAATAGAAGCTTTGCCTGAGTGGTTGGGCAAAATTTTTTCTCTTCAAGAGCTCTCTCTTTTCCACTGCAACAACCTGATGTATCTGCCCTCAACACAAGCCATGCGACACCTCATCAGATTAGAAATTTCTGATTGCCCCAAATTAAAGAAAAGATGTGCAATGGGGAGTGGCGTAGAGTGGTCGAAAATTGCCCACATTCGACATATCAAAATCAAGCCTTATTATTAAAGGGTAGCTGGGCAGATTGGTCCAAGACAGATCTGAGCTGTAAGTTCTCTCATATTGAATTAACCAGAAAATTATTAAAGATTGCCCTTATTCCTTAAATTATCAAATTTCTTTATTGCTCTATTCGTGAAAAAGTAATAGTACAGTTGTACATGATTAATATTAGAGTTGTATTTCAACCAACATTCAAGTTTGTTCCCCCTGTTCTTTTTGACAGTTGACCTGATAATTGCATAATTTTCTAATAGTCTAGCTTTAGAGTGAGGATTATTTTGGTACCTTGTTGCATTACAAGCTTAATAGTTTACAACAGCATAGACAATATGGATTCTTCAAAATCAAGATTGAAAACATCACCCACTGGCAACAAAATTTTGTGAAAGAAAAACATATTTAAAGAAAATGGGTGGTCTTGCTAGAGAATAACATGTCATTTTGATTGCAAATTATAGACATTTATAAATCAATGATAGTACAGGGATAACAAAATCTAAGATATTTGTAGCTAGAACTAGTCAGGGCAGCAGCTGTAGGAACAGTTCTCTCTCTCTCTGTGTTTTTTTTTTTTTTTCTTCTTTATCCTTTTATTCAATTCCGTGTTTGTAAAATTACAAAAGTTAGTTTGTAAGTCTTGGTTTCATACTTCATTGCATCTATGTCGTGTTCATTATCTGATATATGTAGTTTATATTGTACATGACATTGCATCCTTAGTATTTCAAAAATTTTAATTCACTAATGATACTTAGCATTTATTTTGATATAAGAGCCAATTGTAGCTTCTGATTTGGGCCGGATTCTTCTCCATTGTAAAGGATTCTTGACACAACCCATATTTGGGGTCTATTCTTCTTGTATTGACCTAAGCCATACTGAATTTTGGGGTACCAGCATGCTGCTAGTGGGCAGCAAAGGAAGAGGTCCAATTTTCTACTATAGAAATGCTCTCTGGTGTTAGATAAGTGGAAGGTTGTGAGAGTGGTCGAGAATTTATTAGAAGTTATTGCCATGTGAAGCTCACTTAGCTAGATATTTATTATTAGTTGCTGCTAGAGTGGCTAACAGTTGCACAGAGTCTAGTGAGGTGTTAATTTGATTACTATGTGATTGGAGTTCATTAAAATTTGTGAGTTCCCCAAATCTCATCTTCTTTTTCTTCCGAGGTCACCCTTTTAACTAAATCTATCCCTCATGATTTCTTTATTTCATCTACTATTTACTGAATTTGTTGATATTATGGAATGTAAAATTTGCCAGAGTTGTTGAGCAACCTTTTCTCTCTTCAGCATTTGGAACTTATTGGATGCAAGGACCTTACTCATCTGCCTAAAGTGGATGCCGTGTGTCGGCTCACCAAATTGCTATGCCTATCAAACTTTGATGAGCCTTTGCAGTGGTGCTGGGATAACTTTAACAAGAACTTCTACTACCTACCAGCAAAGCAGATATTTTTTTTTTTATTTATTTATTTTATTTTTTTTTTTTTTCTTTTTTTTTTTTTTTTTCTTTCTTTTTTTTTTTTTTTCTTTTTTTTTTTTTTTTTTTTTTTTCCTTTTTTCTTTTTTTTTTTTTTTTTTTTTTTTTTATTTTTTTTTTTTTTTTTTTTTTTTTTTTTTTTTTTTTTTTTTTTTTTTTTTTTCTTTTTTTTTTTTTTTTTTTTTTTTTTTTTTTTTTTTTTTTTTTTTTTTTTTTTTTTTTTTCTTTCTTTGTTTTTTTTTTTTTTTTTTTTTTTTCTTTTTTTTTTTTTTTTTTTTTTTTTTTTTTTTTTCAGTACAAGGATACTTCACCACCCATTTTGGTGCCTAAATGTTCTTTTGGTGTACCTTAGCTGTTTGGCCATCTTTGACACCTATATGTCCTTAGTTGGAGGCATCAAACTTTGATGAGCCTTTGCAGTGGTGCTGGGATAACTTTAACAAGAACTTCTACTACCTACCAGCAAAGAAGGAGGTACTCTTTCTTTCTATGGAAAGCTAAATGGAAGTTTCCTGGATAAGGAAACAGCAAGAATGGCCCATTGGTAGAAGATTGGTCGTATTCCTAATCACAATGGAGGGGATTTTAAATTGGTTCCCATGCAATTGTTTCATTTGAATTTGTGAGTTCTCTCATTCTTGTCTTCTTCTCATTTGATTTCTCTCTTCCAACAAAACCTATTATGACTCCTTTCTTTTGGTTCTTTTTTCTACTTACAATTTCGTATGCCATTTACTAAATTTGTTGTTCATATACTATTTATAGATTTTGGTTATCCTTCATTTCCCAATTAGTATTCATGCACCTCAGCACAGAGTGGCCCAAGATTCGTCTTTTCCAAATATCCAGATAAACATTGATTCCTATTCTAAGCTCCAAGTAATCCTAAATTGGTATTTTGTCTCAAATGTCCATTTTGCTAACATTTCACTTTGGAATGAACTAGTTTTTTATTTCTTTCATTTACCATATTTCTTATCCATTATTTTATAGCGATATCCCTTCAATTCTTGTTTCAAATTTGTATCTCCATGTAGCATATTCTGCTGCATAGCATATGTAAAACCTTCAAATTTTTGTTTCAATGAATTCCCTTTATTTTTTTTTATTAATTTTACATATAAAATTCTGGTCTACTTTTTACTCTTGCATTGTCTTCACTATAATGTTTTGATTTGTCAGTTTTCTAATAATTAGGGCTCTTTATTTGTACAAATTTCAAGACTCATTTTTATAATAATTAGGGCTCTTTATTAGGGATAATTAGAGCTCTCTATGTAAACCTTCAAATTTTTGTTTCAATGACTTCCCTTTATTTTTATTTATTTATTTATTAATTTTACATATAAAATTCTGGTCTACTTGTTACTATTGCATTGTCTTCACTATAATGTTTTGACTTGTCAGTTTTCTAATAATTAGGTCTCTTTATTTGTACAAATTTCATGAGTCATTTTTATAGTATCACGTTCATCCTTAGGTTTGGGGTATGCATTACAGGTTTTCATATTTTGATGTTATTTTTCAAAATAACCAATGACATAAATTATTTATTTGTCCTATTTAGAGCTGTGCATGAACTTAATTTCCTATTTACTGTTCCCCATAAGGAAGGGCGTCTTGAGACTCAACTCAAATTGAACTAGACTCTAATTGCATTTTTTTTATATCTAGTTATGACTATGGATATGCCAAATTACTACTAATCGTGAACCCATGCGATGCACGGAAAGCTACCAAAACTGAGATCTAAAGAAATATTGGGATATTTTCTATTTTTATTGAATATGTAAATTGGTTCTTTGTAGTTTGAGAACTTGCTTCGATGTATGAAATGCTTTTAAATAGAAGATGGTGTTAATAATGTGCTACGTGTAGCAATTTTGTTAGATAGCATTTAAATTATAAAATAAACAATCATATTAAATTAAAACACAAAATAGACTACCATCTAATAAATATTGTAATTATATTGGAAAATTTATATTTCTATTTATGTGAATGTTTTGCAAGTGTAATTTGCAGAGATTTTTATTTAAAGATTTAAAGAATTCTTTGTTTCTTCTTCTTCTGTTGCTCCGCATATAGGCAACAAATAATTCTTTTCGTTCTCCGTAGTTGCAAATGTTGTTGTGAGTTGGACATCATTATCATTTGAAGCGGCACTCATATAAGACTGTCAATAGACTATGTTTCTCTGTGTCACGATGTATAAGAAAAATATGAAAAGTGTAATTATTTTTTAGTAATTGTAATATAAAAATACTTACTTCAATTATTTATTTTAATTTAACTTCCATGCTAATCCATTTGATACTTTACCATCATTGTGCCAAAAAAATAAAAATAAAAAACCAAGTTACATAAGTATTCAAGGGAATGCTTATATACGATCAACATTATGGGTCAATTGGCTTAACTTAATTGTTTCTTCCTTCAAGCAGCCAATCAAAAGAATCAAATTTAAATTTGTAGCATCATACTTTTACCACAAATAAGTTATAAAACATGCTATCTTGATTATCTCAATCATTGCAAATTTAAAGTTGTAACTGATTAGTTCTAATGTACTAAATTTCCAATTATGTTGTACTAAATCTGTGAATTTCTCTTTTGTGCTTTGTCTAGTTCTTCTTATAGGAAAATCTTGAGTTGGTAGGAAATTCAATGTCTTAGTATAGTGTTTGCTGCTTGTCAATTCTTACTGCAGAAACTATGCAAAGGAACTGTGAGGCATCCGTAAAATCACCCCTTTAATAGCAGGGGAGTCTGCATTCAAGGTTACGTTTGACTGGGAAAAGGAAATAGGAGTTCCAGGAGCATTTATAATAAGAAACAATCATCACATTGAGTTCTACCTTAAAAGTCTTACACTATTGTTCTTGGAATTGGTTGAATGGTGGATGATAACGACAATTGGGTTTCAATGTTTTGTAAAATTGTAATTGGTTGAATGGTGGATGATAACGACAATTGGGTTTCAATGTTTTGTAAAATTGTAATCTAAGACTTGGGTTTTTCTCTATAATGGTATGCGTTCTGATTAATCTCTCACTATGCCATTGCAACTAACGTTTTGCTTGTTATTTTGTTCAAAATACTCAAAGGGACTCTTTGAAGGAGTGTTGTTTAATTGTTTTGGTTTTCTTCTTTTCTTGACTATGAGCAGTAGCCAGTTTTCAAATCTTCTGAATTTGTGGTTTTGAGCTCATCCCTTGTCTCTCTTTTCCTGTGTTAAGATTCATTTTGTTTGCCACTTATGTATGCTGAGCTTTATTAGACCAAATTTTGTTGGTGTGGTGTATATGGTCCTTAAGGAAATCAATCATGATTTTGATAGTCACTGCTTCTCTTTTTTCCTTATGTGGAATCCTTGCATTTTAGCTTTTTAGAGCAAGTGAATTTCTATCATGTTTCATTGCCTTCCCTGCAGGATTTTTCTGGTATATCTCCCTTGCTTAATTTATCAACTGAGATGATAATCTCTAGGGGTTTAAAAATGTATGTGGTGGAGAGCAAAGGAGGTGCCATTGTGTGCATGTTGCTTGCCTTGTTCTTCTTAGGCACATGGCCTGCTGTTATGACTCTTTTAGAAAGGCAAGGTCTTCTTGCTCAACATACTTACCTTGACTACTTAATCACCAATCTCTTGGCTGCTGTCATTATTGCTTTAACATTTGGGGAGATAGGCAAGAGCACACCCGATTTGCCCAATTTTTTAACTCAACTTGCTCAGGTGAGTTCCCTGTATATATGCAAGCAGATGTTCGCTTACCATTTGGGGAAATGAAGTTGTTATACCAATATAAATCTTATCTTTAGTGAATAAATTTATGTATCTTATATCTTGTAGCAATTTAAAAGGGGCTCTCAAAAAAGATGATATTGGAAAATGAAAATATAAGCATGAATAAGATAAGATATATTCTTCAATGCATATTGAAACTATATGGTAGAGCTTTATTTTCTGGTACTATTGTTAATTTTTGTGGTGTCATATAACTCATGCTATATCATTAATTAACGATTAGCTTTACTTTTAATGTGACCTCTTTCAAGGGAAGAAAATGTTGTTTTAGAATCTGATGATTTGCTGTTTAATATGGTAATTGGTGTTTAAGACAAATTTTATTTTTTGGAAGATGGCATGAACCGGCTTATTGATCACATCAGACATATGTTAAATTAGAAGTCCTCCCATTTTGTTGTCGAGCAATGCTAGGGACACAACTTTTTTCATAACTTGCTAAGGTGGCAACTTGTAATTAGAACAACATCACTTTTATATGGTCGCAACACCGAAAAAGTATCCCTTATAACTTTTATCATATAACTGACACTACTTTTAGCATGCACTAATCACAACAGGTCAAATCAACCGTTGTGAAAGTCTTTCTGTCTTTTAAGACTTAAATTTTCCTGTCCTTATCAGATTATGCACTAAAAGTAACAAATGGGTTAACCATTTTTTTGTTCTCTCTTTATCTTCCCCTTTTCCTTTGTATCAATTACAACTGATTCATAATTTTGATGCTTGATGCAGGATAACTGGCCTTTTGTTTTATTTGCTATGGCGGGTGGGTTGGTGCTCAGCCTTGGTAATCTGTCAACACAGTATGCTTGGGCTTTTGTTGGTTTATCAGTGACAGAAGTGGTCACTTCAAGCATAACTGTTGTTATAGGTCTCTCTCTCTCTCTCTCTCTCTCTCTCTCTCTGTACGGACATGGGCATGTGAACATGCATGTGTTCATAAAAATAAACACACACAACCCCTATTTATGTATGCATTTTTGTGTTGAACTGTATTTAGAAAAAGATGGAGTAAAAACTTGGCAAGATAGTGAGTTTTTTTCATTATTGTATTTGTTCTGACTGTAACAGGCACAACCATGAATTACTCAACAATGTTGCGATTCTTTTTCCTAGTGTTGGTTGCTTCTTGATTGCGGTTTGTCTTGGCTCTTGTGTTCACGCATCCAATGTAGCTGACAATAAGGAAAAGCTCAAAACTTTGTCAAGTAATTATAAATTTGGAACTGAGTATACCTCTTACCTTCATACCTATAAATGAAATTGTGCTGGTTTGGACAAAAGTTTCTTTTGTTGGTAATAAGTGTTGCTTAATTAATTTGTCTATATGGTCTAAATCACTCATGGAATCTAGAATCTGCATTGTTTTTTAAACTATTACCTTTTTGTGTGGTTCATTTTGGATTTCCTTCTGTTTTTTCTTTTTGCTTCTATAGATAACATCAGAAAAAGAATACAATTGTTACAGTGTGTATGTTAATGAATAATGAAGCACCTTGCATAGGACTACATGAATGAAAAGCCTAAAGACAACCGAATTTATGATAAGCAGCAGCCAGTAATGTATAAAAAAAGGCACAAAAACCTCAAATTTAATAAAACGAAGCCATTTATTTTTCCTTTTGAGAAGCCAAAATATTCGTTTAGGAGTATGTTCTGTTTTCTACAAAGGAAATGCATCTGTTAATTTTCTTTCTTAATGCTTATCTTGATGGTTGTTTTTCAACATGAAAAAACTCACATTTTAGTCCAAAAGAAGATTCAAAATGATTTTTCATTCATACACAGCTTTACAGAGATTTAAAGATGAAATAATTACTCACCAAAGGTGGGGAAGAATACGTTTTTTTAGAGTAAATCAAACAAATTCTAGAGTGAGTAAATCATTTTGTCAAACATATGGTGTGCATGTTCCAAATGGGAATGAAAAAAGATGTTTGGCAACATGAATCCACCCAAAATTTACAGAACCAAAGAAAATAATAATTATGCTAGAATCGAAAACCCAAAGAAATCAAAACTAATTGTTGGTGTTCCAAACAACATTATAGAAAATTGTAATATCAGAACATCATAAACATCAAGTTAATGATGAATTCCGTAGTAAACAACTCATGAGTATTACATAGCATAGGAATATACAAAATCGCAACAAACTATTAAAACATGAGAGTAACAACTACAATAATTATGATGCCATTTACAATATTTAAACATGTTGTCATTCCTAGATGCCAATCATTAAGCTACCACTAAATTTTTATGCCTTAGTTAAGGCTTCATATTCAAACAATTTATCAAACACATCCAATTTATCAAACGCATCATTGTCAGGCTCTTCTTTCAGACGATCTGGCAAACACGTCAAAGGCATACCAAAGGTGCACTTGGAATGAAAGAGAAGGAGAGATAACCATCAATTTCCAATAATAACAAACGTAAAACATGAATTCCAAAAATCAGAATCACAAAGTAAAACCCAAACCCATGCTTTTGTTTTGTGCTGAGAAACATCACCACCTCCCTTCTTAGTTCCCATCCCCTACTCTTCGTGTCACAGTTGCTGGTTTGGATTACATTGGATGTTGGATCTCGTTCTTATCTGGCCAAGTAGTACAACTGGGCAAAGAAGAAGAAAAGAAAAACCACAATTGATGATACATGTTTGCGACTGTGCTTCTCTCGGTATAAATCACCGACTAACTGACTGGAAGAAAAGAAGAAATTCCACAAACCTTTCCCTCATTAGTCAAATTTCCGTATTTTAGCCACAAACATTGACAAAGCAACTGAAACAAACAAAATTGAAAAAAAAAAAAAATAGAGGAAGAACTCACCTTACCTTGCGTTCGTAGAAGTAAATCAGCTAAGAGATAATTTCTCTCTTAGAGAAAAACTATTTAAGTAGAGGAATGGTAAAGAGAGAGAGAGAGAGCAACGGTTACTGAAAACGTGGCTGCAGAGAGAACGTCATCGAGGAAGGGATTGGTAAAGTGGGAGAGAGAAAGTGATTAATCGAGTGTAATTCATACTAAAAACAAATTAAAAATAATAATGAATGATGTGGAAAATTGGGAGAGAGCAAAAACTGATGTGTTAAAGTTTTAGGAAGTCAATAAAAAGTCAAAAAAAACTTTGGTTTTACATATAGTATAGATTGGACTGCTTGAAGCTTGCACTGAAACTTTATTGATTTTATTGTCTTAAAGATTGCCATATTACTAGTAATTGTCGTGAGAGAACTCAAGACAATTTTTTTCTTTTTACTGATAACATTTGGGCATAATATCCTTGTAGGGCTATTTTATAGTTATTTTTCATCTGGGAGAATAGCTGGTGCTGTATGTGTCGCTGTAATGGAGAGACTGTTGAGCATCTCCTTCTTCATTGTCCTGTTGCGGGTGTTCTTTGGAACTGGGTGCTTAAGGCCTTTGGGATCCACTAGGTTATTTTTGGGACAGTGGCTGAGCTATTGTTCAGCTGGTGGAATAGTCTTGGTCGTCATTCATCGGATATTTGGAACCTTGTCCCAGCTTGTTTGATGTGGTCAATCTGGAAGGAGCGCAATCAACGCACTTTTGAGGATGTTTTCAAAGCGGATAATCAGCTATTAGATGGCTTTATCCTAAACCTTTTTGATTGGTCTAAAGCTTGGGGATTTTCTAGTAGTACTTCTATTCCTGAGTTTATTT
>OU015761.1:41117369-41210529 GCA_907173295.1 Fagus sylvatica
CCTCTGAAGCTGAACTCTATAGCAATGTTTGACTAGATTAAAAAGAAAAAAAAAAAAACTTTTGGTTGGTTTACAATGGCAACAGCCTTGCTATCCCCTTCTGCTTCTTTCTTCAATAACGGGCAGCTCAGAATCCATAATTGTGCTTCAATTCCTCCCTCCAAATCCAATTTGAAGTGCTTCAGAGTCAGAGCTCTCAAAGAAAAAACAGAGGAAATTAAAAGCCTATCTTCATCTTCTTCATCCTCTTTTGCTTCAGCTGAAGAAATTACAAAGAAGTATGGCCTTGAGGCTGGTCTCTGGAAGGTACCCATTTCTTCCCTTATCCATGTCTTTTCGTTTTGGTTGTTTGTACTTTGTGGACCTCTTAAGATTATCATTTTCATTTTTCTTTTCTTAAGAGATTATGGTAGTACCCTTAATACTGATTTGTTTCCATGTGTGGGCTCTCTTTGCTCTCATTTTCTCAACAAATTCACCCCTTGCTGTGGATCTTGTCTCTTGAAGAGACTACAAATCCAGGTGAACCAAATTTTTTAAAATGTCCACATCAGCTTAGCCAGATCAGGGCGATACGTGTATTTTGTCTTTTTCGAACAGTGCTATTTTGCCAAATAATTTTTAAAAAATATGTTATCAAGCAAAAATGGCCAAATAGTGTGAATATCTTCTACAGTAATTGGGGAACCTTTCATTTATACATTAGCTATACGTTTTCAAGAAGCTGCAATATCTGCCTATGGTGGAAGTGGCACATTGCCTCACTAAATTACAAATACCAGTGATCTGTCATTGTCCCAATTAGTGGTCGTATAGTTTAGCATAAAATGGTCTAAGATTGCTCATGTTCTAGAGATTAAGATAAACCTTTGATACAGTCAAAATCATTTAAAACTGGTATGCTCACTCAAACGTCCTTTTCTCTGCTGTTTCACTTTGAAGTCGACTAACTGTTCATCACTTCTTTACTTTATATATTACCATATTATTTTTATTTATTTCGTTAAGGATACCCTAATAGTTTTGTGTCAATCCTGTAATTAATTTAACATATTTTACTGTATAGCTTTGTGTATCTTCAAACTTTCGTTCTATTTCATTGTGGTTCTTCCGTGATGGTTGGATTTCTTTGAACACATCAAATATGATTTCACCAAAAATTCAGAAAGATTTAATTATCACTTTTGAGATTGGAGACGGGCATTTGGTTCATTTTTGGCATTCGGTGTGGTGTGGGACTTGACCTCTTAAGGAAACCTATCTGGAGTTGTTTAGTTTGGCCAGAAACAAGAATACTTTAGTGGCAGATCATATGTGTTTTAGAAATGACGTAGTTCAGTTCAGAGCATTCCCAATGGGTTTGCCAAAACCCAATTTCAACTCAAATATAGTTTATAAGCCTCAAAAATAGCTCCCAACAGATTACCAACACATTAACCAAAATGGATTTTTGCTACAATACCAAGACATTTTTACCTTGCTACTGTTCATAAGCCATTTATTATTTTACTATTTAATCTCTCTCCTCTCCTCTCCTCTCTCGCTCTCCCTCCCTCAAGCACATAAATTACATTCTCTCTCTTTCTACCTCCTGCTCTCTCTCTCTTTTCTCTCTCACACACTGACACTCTCCCTGGGTCCTCTGCCTTGGGTTGTCGTCCTCTGCCATCATGGGTTCACTGCTGTCGCCACCAGTCATACAGCCGCTGCAATAAGTGTTGGCTGGCTATAAAACTCAAGACCCACGCCCACAACCACAACGAAAAGGCTACGCCAGCGACAACAACAATTGAGTGCTTGTGTGTTTCATGGATTTTGAACGTGTTGGGGTTTGAAGAGTTGTGGGTTGTGATAAGCAAGTTCATAAGGGCTGTGTTGAGGTTATGGCAGTGGACAATTTGGAGATCAAAATCATGGCCGGAAGCTTTTGTCTTTTGATCGAAATGATAGTGGCAGGAAGCTATTTTATTTTTTTAATAAAATTGAAATTTTATTGATGAAGTGGTTGACAAGAAGACAGGTACTTTGTGCTCAACAAGGGATTCATTTATCCGAGTATGGTGTTGTGGTTGACATGATCCATTTACTAGATGGCTGGAAGCTTCGAGATTAGAGAATTGAGAGAAAAAGGAAGAGAGAGAAGAGAAATATAAATAATTAAAAAAATAGAGTAAAAATGATATTTTAATAGAATAGAGTAAGAAATACATAATCGGATGGGGGTACAATTAAAAGTGAAGAGGCAAAATAGAAAAAGTAGCTCTTTAAGCTAAATTTTAGCCAAAATTTTGCATAAGCCATTGGGAATGCTCTCACTGGGCTCTTGACTTCACTAGGCCTGTGCAAGATTATGAACTTGAATCAGTGTCCTCTTTTCTAGACCTGCTCTATTCGATTCATGCTACAGGTCAGGGAGTGGATAAAATGTGTTGGCAAGGATCTACTACAAAGGGCTTCTAGTTTAAATCTTATTATGTGACTTTGCTGCCAAACGCAAATCAGATTGTGCCTTGGAAGAGTATTTGGAAGACCAAAGCCCCAACCCGTGTGGCTTTCTTTGTGTGGACTGCAGCCATGGGATGCATTATTACGATAGACAATCTGTGAAGTAGAGTTTAAGTAATGAACTGGTGCTGCATGTGTAAGAGAAGTGGCGAATCTATCACCCATCTCTTTCTTCATTGTACAGTAGCTAGTGAGTTATGGAGCTTTATTTTCAGCATTTTCGGAGTACAATGGGTTATGCCTTCTGGCGTCATGGCTTTGCTGGCTTGTTGGAGGAATGGTCTGGGTCAGTCCAGAAACATAGAGATATGGAGGGCAGCACCCCACTGTGTATTATGGTGCATATGGGGGGAGAGGAATAGTAGATGTATTGAGGATAAGGAGAGAAACTTGATGGAGATAAAGAGCATGCTGATTCAATCTCTCAAGGAGTGGTCTGCTGCGGCAAACCTTGTACCACACTCCTCAACTATCAATTTTTTAGACTCTTGTAACCCATACTTCTTTTCTGTATTCTTTGAGCCTCCGTGTACACTTCCTGTGTACCGAAACTCCTTTTTGATTTGAATAAAACTTTTAGTACCGATAAAAAAAAAATTATCACTTCTCCTTGTCTTTTCAGATTCTTTATTAATATTTAAATCTGATGTGCTTGTTACAATTGTGCTAACTTCTTTGAAAAATTTGCAATACTAAAGCTGATGTTCAATGAATACATCACTTCGTTCCCTCATCAATATTTTAATATTAAAGGCTCTAAAGCTGTACAAAGTTTCCAGAGTCAAATTTACACTTTTACATTCACCATTAGGTATATCTAGGGCTTACGAAAGAAATGCTAAATGGATGACTATGAATTTTAGTTATTTCATTCAAATGAACCTGGAAATTTTAAACTCTGAACTTTGTTGTGTCCCAATTGGTTTTACTTTCTAGGTTTAGATTTAATAAGAGACTACTGTGCAGTGTATATGTTTTTGTGAATTTTCATATTTGAGAAATAATGGATGACCTAAAGTATGAAATTCTATCCATAAGACTTATATATAAATGCAAAGACCTGCCTATTGTACCCAATAGAGATGAGCATCTTGAGATTTAAATCAAATGGAACGAGAGCTACACTTTTTTATTTTTTCTGTGTCCTCTAAAATATTTCTGGTTTTAGGTTTAATGGAATCATATTGGAGATGTATCTGAAAATTTTTTATGAGTATCCTGGGCATGACTACTGTTTGACAGCTGACAAGACATTAGTTAAGGTTTCCAACTTCAAAGCTATAATTACTTGTCCATATTTGAATCTTATGTTGTTATGGTGGCCTACATAAAGCCTTTGTTCAGGCAACTTCTATGCTTAATTGCACTCTTGGTGACCCATCTAGTGCCTAGTCGATGGATTTCAGATAATTTCTTCTATAAACTCTTGTACATATCTCTTTTAGAGCATTTAAACTCGAACCTCAAATTTAGGGATTTCCCAGATGTTGTCTATTGCCATATTTTCTTCTTCTAAGCCTTGTATTATGTCCTAAACCACAGGCCAATGGATTGGAGGCCCCAATTGATGGAAATGTTGGGAGGTGTTTTTTAAAGTTACCAAGACTTAGCATTTAAGCTAAGGGACATGTCTCCATAAACTAACTTTTATTAGCTATTATTTAAAATTTTTGGTACCATTCAGTTTTATTACTCATAAATATGACTTGAAAATTGTATCAACTAAATAATTTGACCCAACAGAATCTGTGAAGAAAAATTGCAAGCTGCATAATGGCATGACCATGCTGTCTTCTTGAATTTTAACAAATGGGAAAGTTCTAATTCTTGTTAATGAGATGGACTAATTCTTTGACATTTATTGTGCAGGACACAGACCGAAAACAAACCACACCTGTTTTACCTGATGTCACTTTTTTACACATCAAAAGAAATTGGCCACCCTAACCATTGCCTGCTATGACCTTTAGCAGTTCGTCTTCGGTGCCATCTGGTTGAAGCTTAACCCAAATTAAAGTTTGTGCTAGCAGCAAATAACAGGAGTCTTGGAGACATAAGTCTTATCTTTGGTTCTTCTCAGGATTATGAGTTGAGCATATTGGTTAATGATCAGAGGTGTTTGACTTTGCATTGCTGTAGATTGATGTACATTAACAATATTTAGGAGGAATCTTTTGCTTTTTACTTTTGACCATTTTTAGGATGATTCATTTTTTTCCACTAGTAGTCTTATTTCCTGTTTAACCTAACCATACTATATAAAGCTGAAGTGAAATATATTCAGATGAAAGTTATTGTCAAATTTGAGTTAATTATTGAGATATCACAGCATATAACCTTAGCTGATTCACAATGCTTTCATTTTTGCATTAAATGTAGTTTCTAACTTACTCCTCCCGAGAGGTGATGGCTTAGCCAGAAGCAACTTTGCAGCATATGTTTGTGGTTCTTTACAAGACCAATTCAGTTAATTTATTTGTAGAGTCACTGTGTTCTGTAACCAATGTAAATATCTACATAAAAAAAAAGTGGGTAGTCTATGTAACGGTTCATAAAAAATAAATCTTGGTGTGCATGTAAACTCCATATATGCATTCATATGTCACCAAAAAAATGTAAACTGTGTTCTGTCAAGTATTCTTCTCAGGATTAAAATGTTCAAAAAAAAAAAAAGCTTACCTAAACAGTGTGAAATGTCCTTTGCTTTGACTCTTTTAGTGGCTGACATGGATATAACGAACTAATAGCTAAGTGCATGGGATGTTAAAAATTTCCAGAAGTCATTTATCTGCCATTATTCAGAAAATTTACAAATGCCTTTGTGTCACCATTATAACAGAAAGTTCTGTCCATCATATTGATTATTTGATTTTCCATTTACTGTTTTTCTTCTTTTTATTCTACAGGAGAACTAATGAAATATAAGCTATTACAAATGGCTTTTGAGCACACAATGCAAGAATATGAATTCTTGCAGAGAAGAATTCGTGACTGAAAACAACTTCTGTTTGATAAGCTTTTTCAATTTGGTGTGCTTGGTACTCAGCTCCATCTCTGTGTTCACTCCAGAAGTAGAGATGTTTTCTAGTACTTTTATTTAATGTTGGGGACTGGATTTTGAAGTGTTGGAGACTTGCATCGAGTTTGGCAACTTAGAAGGTAACATGTCAATAATTGCAGTAAGGTTTTATATATTCTTATTCTGGCAAATATTTGGTCATTAGTGAAATAGAGTTGACTGGGTTAAAGCGACTTTAATGGGAAGCTAGAGGCTGATTCCACAGAAATATTCTTTCTTTTCCCATCGAATTCTGTGCTTTTGTTAACAACTCTCCCCCTTTTTTTTCTTTCCTTTTTTGGCGATTTCTTTGTATGCATTGTAAAATTAGGTGGTGCACATTTTTGCACTTTTTTAATGAATTTTCAGTTACTTAAAAAAAAAAAAGTAACTTTCAACATCTTTACCCACAATATTCTTAAACAAAAGAGTGTTAAAGTTCTGATTTTATTCAAAAAGTGTTAAAAGTAAGAGATGTAAATTTCAATTCTATGCATTGTAAAATTTTCATACTTCTTTGACAACAACAAAATTGAAAATTTAAACCTTAAGAACATTTAAGAACATTAGGTTCAAACTGAATTTCCATCCTTTTCTAACTGCTCATCCATCGAGCCAAATTATTCTTATATCTCCCCATAATTAGGGTGAGTACTCTTTAAATCAGATCATGATGCTCAAAAATATAACTACCTCTACTGTTTTTGTGTGTTTGGTGGGTGAAGATGACACACCCTTGGCACCAGCTGCAGTGGTTGAAGTTGTATGCTAGTATTTTTACAATTTTCCCAGCCTTTTGCTCTCAGATTTAGGCCTTGGTTCCTGTAGCTTCACTCCTTGTATCACTTGTGAGGTTTCTCTTTAAAATATTCAGTCTATAAGCAAATAACTAAAGATCACAATAAAATAAAATAAACTAAAAAAATTGAAAGAAGTCATGATTAGAGATGTGTTGTATCAGGATCATGGTAGGGTGGATTGGAATGTGACGTTTATCCGTAACTTTAATGATTGGGAAATGGATATGGTAGTTTCTTTATTGAATCTGCTCCAATCCAATATTCCAGCTAGGGAGGTTGAGGATGGTTTGTGGTGGAAGTTGACGAATACTGGCAGATTCGACATTCGTTCCTATTATGAGGCTTTACATGATTCTCCGAGCGTTGCTTTTCCTTGGAAGAGTATTTGGAGATCCAAATCCCCATGTCGGGTTAGTTTCTTTGTTTGGATGGCAGCATGGAATAAGGTTTTCTTTGTTCCATGAACCCTATGAGAACACCATCTCGGATAGCATGGAATAAGCTATCCCGTGGGGGGGCTGGTGTTCTCATAGGGCTGGTGTTCTCATAAGAAATGAGAGAACAAAGAAATTTATCCGAGCTGATCAACCCCTTCGGGATAGCTTCCCCGATTTGTTTCGTCTAGCTCGAGTGCCAGATGCTTCGGTGGCTGACCACCTTCAGATTCTAGGCTCCTCTCATCATTGGGATGTCGTTTTCTCTAGGCAAGCTCAGGATTGGGAACTGGAGATAGTGTCTGGTTTCATGGAGCTCCTCTATTCCTATCCCATTCGTAGGGGAAGCTTAGATGAGATGTGCTGGAGGCCTTCATGGTAAGGTCTTACTACTCTTGTCTATTACAGCCATTTGGTTCCTCTTTCCCTTGGAAAAATGTATGGAAGTCAAAGGTTCCTACCAGAGTGGCATTTTTTACTTGGACTGCGGCTTTGGAGAGGATTCTCACAGTTGACAACCTCAGGAAACGAAGGTTAATCATTATAGATTGGTGTTACATGTGCAAGGCTCATGCCGAGTCTGTCAACCATCTGTTACTACACTGCACTATAGCACAGGAGCTCTGGTCATTGATCTTTGCCTTGTTTGGGATTGCTTGGGTGCTGCCTAGGGGTGTGGTGGATCTACTATCATGCTGGTCTGATAGATTTGGTAACTCTGAGGCTGGTGCTATTTGGAAGGCTATCCCTCATTGTCTCATGTGGTGCATATGGCGTGAGCGGAATAATAGAGCTTTTGTAGGGGAGGAGCAATCAATCCCAGCTCTGAAATCTTCTTTTTTACAGACCTTATACAACTGGTTGAAGGCTTCTAATTTAATTTGTTGTAATTCTTTATCTGAAATGCTTGACAGATGTGCTGTTTGAGTATATTCATTCTGTTTGATGTTGCTGTGTACACCTCCTGTGTACATAGTCATTCTTTTTATTAATGAAATAATTACTTATCAAAAAAAAAAAATTTTGCAAGAAAGAAATGAGAGAACAAAAGTATCTTATTACTGAAACATAAATAAAGAGACATCACTCTTGGTAGCACAATTGTTCCAAGATTACCTAGATCGCTCTGCTTCAATACTTTCTACAACATAAACCTCAAATTATTCACAGGTTTCCATCCCTATTTAACAAAACTAACAACACAAAGATCCTCATCATTTAAAGAATTAGAAGATTATTCATCACTTAATTATGTTGCCTTGATATGCAGGCACTGGGTACCGCATATCTTTTGTGTTCAGCTGGCGGAAAAATTAATACATGGAGCTTTCACCCTCTCCCAAGCCAATGGAAGAGCTAAATATTCATCATTGTCCCAAACTAAAGGAAAGACGTGTGAAGGGGAGCGGTGCAGAGTGGTCTAGGATTGCTCACATTCCAGATATCTACATTAGTGAATGTATTAAACAAGAAGCAGTAGAAGATCATATACATTACTAAGACAGATGACTAGTAAGTTTTCTCCAACCCCCTGCTCTTCTCTTCTCTTATACTCTCCTTTACAACAACCTAGGAGTATTTTCATAATTGCTCTTCTTCCTTTCTCTCCTCAGTTTCCCCATATTTTTTTGTTTTTGTTTTTGGCTATTTCTTATTTAATCAATAAATATGTTGCCTCGATGTACAGACTATGGACAGTGTATCTGTTGTGTTCAGCTGGAGAAAAGAAAGTATAATAAATTTATGGAGTTTTAATCTAGTCCCAAGCTAATGGAAGATTATAAGAATTGGTAAGTTTTCTCAAATCCTCCCCTTCTCTTCTAATATATAAATATAAGTATATCATTCATGCCAATTATACCCTCTTCCCTTCTGCTTTTCCTTCAACATTTTCTAACTTGTTACATAGCATCTATTCCATATTGATATTCTGATATATTTAGTTTTCACATATTGATGTCATTGTATCAATGTTGTAAGCTACAGGCAGCACTTGACAATTATTGCGATGTAACGGCCACCATTAATTTCTTATTTATCAGAGGTTCTTTTTCCAATCAAGGATACTTCATGCAGAATCATGTACCACTCATTTTGGGGCCTAATCTTCGTTCGGTTACCTGAACTGTTCGGCCAACTTTGAAACCTATATGTCCTTAGTTGGAGGCATTAAATTTTGATGATGTTGGAGCCTTTGCAAAGGTGCTGGGGTAACTTTTCATCTCTTCAAGAATTGAAGTTCAGGTGGTGCACTCCCTTTCTATGGAAAGCTAAATGGAAGTTTCCCAGAGTGTTTGTCAAAGCTGGATGTTTTGTTTCTCACTGTTTGCTTTGAAAGGGATATGGAAGCAGCAAGAGTGGAGTGGGATGATACAGTGGAGTGGGGGCTTAAAAATCTTTAAAGTGTAGGGCTGAATCCACCATTTGCAAATTATCATGGTGGGCTGCTGTGTATCACCTCTGGTTGCAAAGGAATGCTATAGTTCATGATGGCTAGATTAAAACTGAAGAGCAAATTCTCAAATTTATTAAGAAGGATGTTAAGGCTCGAATTGAGATTAAAGGATGTTAAGGAGCAAATTCTCAAATTTATTAAATTCTCAAACTGAAGAGCAAATTCTCAAATTCTCAAACTGAAGAGCAAATTCTCAGAATAATTATGCCTTGAAAAACAAATATAGGAACGAAGAAAGCTTGAAGAGAATACAACAAATTTAGTGTCTACAGATTCTGAACCGAGTCTTATGCTGTAATTGGGGTTTCAACCCTTCAGTCCTAAAAAAATTTCAAAGATAGCTGTTGCGGTCTAATATCTTGATGTGGTTTGCTGGATGGTAAAGTGTGCCCCGTTGATACTTAGCTTGGGTTTCTATATTCCTGTGCTCAAGATGCTGTGATGAGCTCCTGATTTGCTGGCTGTGGTTTTGTTGTATCTGAGAAGTTTTCTCCTGGAAGTGTTTTAGATTCTTGTTGAGGCTTGTACCTTAGGTATTTAGCTTTGTTTGTTTGTCTCTGGTGTTAAATTTGTTTTAGTGTGGTGTGGTTCTCCTTTGTAAGTTGTGTACTGGCTTTTTGCCTGGTGCTTTTGTTTCAATAAAAATCTGATTCATCAAAAATAAAAAAAATAAAAAAAATGATGCGCCCATTGGTAGAAAGAGTGGTCATAGTCCAAGATTCCCAATGGAGGGAATTTTAAACTGGTTCAAATGCAATTGTTTCATTGAAATTTGTGAGTTCTCTCATTCTTGTCTTTTTCTCATTTGATTGCTCTCTTCTAACAAAAACAATTATGTTTCCTTTCTTTTTGGTTCTTTTTTCTACTTTCAATTTGGTATTCTATTTACGAAATTTGTTGTTCATATACTGTTTACAGATTTTGGTTATCCTTCAATTAGTGGTCACGTACTTCAGCACAGAGTGGTCCAACATTCGCCCTGTTCCAAATAGCCAAATAAACTTTTGATTCCTATTCTATGCTCAAAATAATCTAAAATTGGTATTTTCTCTCCAAGGTCCTTTTCTCTAACATTTTACTTATGAATAAAGTTGTTCTTTTAATTTTTTTCACTTGCCATATTTATTGTCCACTTATTTTATTGCGATACCCTTTCAATTCTTGTTCCAAACTTGTATTTCCATGTAGTGCAACATATTTTACTACATAGCGTATGTAGGCCTTCAAATTTTTGTTTCAATCTGTTCCCTTATTTTTTTTAATTAGTTTTTTTATATAAAATTTTGGTCTACTTGTTACTGTTGTATTGACTTCACTATAAAGTTTTAACTTGTGAGTTTTCTAATAATTAGGGCTCTTTATTTGTACAAATTTCAAAAGTCATTTTCATAGTACCTGGGGACTCACGTCTAGTACACTGTCTTGCATTTTATTTTTTGTCTTTAACCCCTGATGATCCTCATACTGTAATTATTTGACGTTCTTGTGTTCATGCTTTATGCATACTAAGACGTTTTCTTAATAATATATCTCATTACTTATCAAAAAAATAAAATAAAAAATATCATGTATACTCTTAGGTGTATCTGAAACTTATGGGGAGAAATGACGAATGTATGACTTCGGCTTTTAGCATTGTCATTAAGCGAACCTGGAATTTCAAACCTCATCATAGTTAGTCAATGTTGTGAATTATTTTGATGTAATTTTTCAAACTTGAGAAATGCTATACTTGACATTAATACTGCCAACAATGCATTAGGTGAGGCCAAGGATTTTCCTGTGCTTACACAAAAGTTGCTTCTATCTCCTCTGTATGTAATTAGCAATGGTTATTTTCTTTCCTTATATGTAGGAGACTTGGTAATTCTTCAGCCATTCAAATCAAATGTTGTTGTTGTTTGTTTGTTGTTTTTTTTTTTTTTTTTTTTAATTATTTAATTATTTTTTATGGTTTCGTAACTTGAAGCCTCCATGCCAGTGACATCAACAGCACGATAGATTATGAAGTAGACGTCTATGGTTAGTTTTTGTACTTATTGGTTATTATCAAAATAATTCCACTAAAAATCGTTTGTACAAATCTCTATTAGAACATCATTTATTTAAAATAAATATAAAAAAATCTCTCTATTAAAACATTTTAAAATAATAGCTGCAATTAAGGTTTTTCATCTATTGTGGCGTTTTCTTATTGGAAGTAAAGTTGGGATATGATTCTTTGACACCACTTTTTGATACCATCACTAAAAGACAGTTTTATTCCCAATTAGTTATTCCAAATTTAGCTATCATTGTATCCAAACACCTCTTCCACTCTTTCCCTTTTACTCTTTCCCTTCATAGCAACATAAACTCTCTCTCTCTCTCCCAAAGCTCTCTCCTCCATTGAAGTTCTATTCCCCCAAAACTCTTTCATCCATTGAAGATCTGAGCTCCCCTCATGAATGAATGCCTTGATGTTTGAAGATGTGGGTATGGTTGTGGGTTTGATGTTTGAAAGAATGCTTTGGGTTTGGGAATGGTTTCACGGAGAGAGATTTTGATGTTTGAAAATTTGGGTTTTCTTTGGGTTTGGGAATGGTTTCTTGAAGAGAAGATTTTATATTTAAGGTTGTGGGTTTCATTGTATTTCCCATAAAACATATTGAGTTTGATATTTGTGAAGGTGTGTTTTCTTTTGTGCTTACAAAGAGAATTTTAATTTTGAGTGATTTTGGTTGAGATAAAAAAAAAAAAATTGTTACGAAGATGGAACCATAATATTATTTTCCATAAATTGTAGACATATTGTAGAAATTATTTACAATTATATTTGAACATGTTGAATCGATGCTAAGAAATATGAAAAATTAGTATGAACATGTTCAAATTTTCATATTAAATTTCCAAAAAATGTAGACAAAAACATGAAATTGTGGACAATAATGTCCACACTTTCTGGAAATTAGTATGAATATTCAAGTCTACCCATTAAATGTGGACAATTTGATTTAAGTGTGAAATCGTCCACATTTTTTGGAAATCAGTACGAACATTTAAGTCTACCTGAGAAAATGTGGACAATTTTATTTAAGTGTGAAAATATTGTCTACACTTTCCAGAAATTAGTATGAACATTCGAGTTAACCTAGAAAATGTGGACAATATTATTTATACTTTTTGGAAATTAATATGAACATTCGAGTCTACCTAGAAAATGTGGACAATTTGGAAGAAACGTAATAGTCGGATTCTTTTAGGACAAAACTAGCTCTTTGGATCAACCAATTGATGCTTTTGTAAGTGAGTTGTGTGATTGGTCTCAGAGCTTGGGTTTGACAACTGCTACTATTGTTACTGATTTTGTAGTTTCTTTAGATGCTACTAGTTCTCATCTTCTTCATTTTAGTATTCTTGACCTTAATGTGCATCTTTTATGCACCTAGAGGCCCTTTTTCGTTTTAATACAAATTCTTATTACTTATAAAAAAAATATATATGGACAATTTCATTTAGATTTGGACAATATAGTCTAAACTTTCTGAAAAATTTTGTGGAAGCAGTTTGATACATCTTTGAACTATAGCAGTACCAGTCATCCACAGATTGATGGGCATATTGAAGTGGTGAACATGACTTTAGGCAACCTCATTCGCTGTATTTCTGGTGGTAAGCCAAAACAATGGGATTTGGCCTTGACGCAAGTGGAGTTTGCGTTTAAAAAAATGGAGAACATGTCAATCGGAAAGTTACCATTCTCCATTGTCTACTATTGTCCACCAAAGCACGCACTGGATTTAGTATTGATAAGTCATAAAATATGACTTATTTATTCAGGTTTTAGAGAGACTTTAATGGGATTGTTTTGCATTGTGTGTTGAATTACACATGAATTGATACATTTTGTCATTTCATTGCATTGCATTGCATGAGATTCATCCATTTGTGTGTATTATATTAATCCCATAGATGTTAAGTTGGGTTTTGTTGTGTTGATTACAGGTACAAGTTGGAAGAAGAAATAAAAAGAAAAGAGAAGATTAGAGGAGCCAAATACAATCCAGCAGCCTAGATCATGAATCCAGACATCTAGAGCATGCCTAGGCACCTATATGCAGTCGACTATTAATTCAGGCATAAACTCTAGGATTGAAATCTTGAAGAATCCAGGCGACTACATTCAATCCAGGTGCTTGTATTGATCAGGAAGAGACTCCTGGATAGATTTTAATGAGAATCTAGGCGCCTAGCTAGATCAGATCCAGACGCCTACATTCATGCGATTTCAGTTTTGCGGAAAGCCCAATTGTGTTTTAATGTTTCCCCAACTCTAAGGCCCAAAAGACATGAAAATTTTATTGTTTTAAGTCCGAATTAGATAGATTAAAATAGAGCCTTAAGAGATGACTCATTATATAATTTTAGACAGAAGGATGGTTTTGGTGGCACCTAATTAAGATGAAAAAGAGGCATGATCTCCACCCGACATAACCATAGATGTTGATGAAAATCTTATGGAATTCAGTTTTTCATGGAGCCATATTGTCGCCTTCTTAAAGGACTTTTTTCCTTTAATCCTTGATTTTCAAAGCAATTGCAATTTCACTTTGTTGGTTTATTGATTCATAAGCAATTTGAAGTTTTCCTCTTTGAATTTTACAACATATTCAAAATTTTGCAGGAGTTTTATTGAAATGTTATGGATCATTCGGTCATTCTCTTTTCTTCTTTGATACTTGAGAGAGAAAACTTGCTTAATGAAAGCTATAAATAAGATATTTAGCTAAAATTGGTTGGCTGTAGTTTGATTGTGGTATTTAATAATTGAAACAATCTCCAACTTACAGCAATATCTGAAACTACAAAGAAAAAAAAAAAGAGGCATATTCAACGAAAGTAGTAAAAGGAACTAAGCCTAACAAAAAAAGAAAAATGAACTAATATTTCTTTTGATCTTATTTTCAATATCTTTCTCATGCATTGCACGGGTTTGCGACTAGTATTGTTAATAGTGCGAATACCTCATCAGACATAAGGAAGGAAATTAAGACTATCTTTGGTGCTCAAGTTATTTGTCATGTCGAAAGATACGTTGGGCTACCACCAATTGTAGTGAGGAATAAGAGGCATGCCTTTTCAGAAATTAAAGAAAAAGTCTTGAGGAAGATAAAAGGTTGGAAAGAAAAGCTATTGTCACAAGCGGGGCGCAAAATTTTAATTTAGGTTGTAGCTCAATCGATTCCCACTTATGTAATGCATTGTTTCTTGCTACCAAAAGGATTGTGTGAGGAACTAAATGGAATTATGAGAAACTTTTGGAGGGGGCAACATGTGGAGGAATGTAAAATTCACTAGATGAGTTGGAATTCACTAGATGAGTTGGAGCAGGTTGTGTCATGCGAAATGCAAGGAGGGATGGGTTTTAGAGATCTATATATGTTTAATCTTGCTTTACTTGCTAAACATGGGTGGAAACTTCTCCAATAGGTATTGTATCAGATATTCTAATCTAAATATTTCCCATCCACCTCCTTCCTCAAGGTTTCTACACTCTCTAATGCATATTATGTGTGGAAGAGCATTATGGCTGCCTGAAAGGTGGTGGAAATGGGGTACTACTGGAGAGTTGGAAACGGAAGGCAGATTAGGATATGTGAGGACAAGTGTGTTCCATCTCCTTCTATTTATAGGGTCACTACTCCGGGACCATTAGTTGGGGATGTTGTTTTGGTTTGTAACCTCATAGACCCTCAATCAAGAATGTGGAAGGGTGATGTAGTGAACAATTTTTTTTTTACTTCAGTTGAATCTTCATTGATCAAAAGTATCCATGTTCACCCTGGAGGCAATACTAATTACTTGTTTTGGGTGGGTGGGAAATTCCAATGGCAAGTTTTCTGTTAAGAGTGCTTATCATTTGCTGGTAGGTGTAGCCTCAGCCGCCTTAGGGCACTCTTCAATAGGAACGGTCCAGC
The DNA here is from genome assembly GCA_907173295.1 of Fagus sylvatica. Taxonomy (NCBI): domain Eukaryota; kingdom Viridiplantae; phylum Streptophyta; class Magnoliopsida; order Fagales; family Fagaceae; genus Fagus; species Fagus sylvatica. The sequence continues at coordinate 41,132,579 of OU015761.1, forward strand.
TACTAGTTGGAATTCAATATGGTATTTCATATTCCCAAATTAACAAAATCAAAATGCCAATAGGTGTAGCCTCAGCCGCCTTAGGGCACTCTTCAATAGGAACGGTCCAGCTACTAGTTGGAATTCAATATGGTATTTCATATTCCCAAATTAACAAAATCAAAATGCCAATAGGTGTAGCCTCAGCCGCCTTAGGGCACTCTTCAATAGGAACGGTCCTGCTACTAGTTGGAATTCAATATGGTATTTCATATTCCCAAATTAACAAAATCAAAATGTTTGCTTGGCAACATCTCCTTACCAATACAATTTTTTTTGGTAAAGGCATGATTCCATCCTATACATGTGAAATGTGCAATGAAGCACCAGAAACTACCATCCATGCTCTATGGGGTGTCAAACAACTAGGTACATGTGGGAGAAGTTGGAGCACTTTCAGTCCTTTTCTCATTTGATTTATTTCTTATCCTAGCATGGAAAATATGGAATCAACGTAAAAAAAATATAATGGTTAAGCGAAAAACTGGTAGCTCTGTCGGCTTTAGCTAGGCCAGGAGTGATGTTTCAACAGCAATAGTCTACGACAAAGATAACTCTGGACCCTATGCTTCATCTGTCTGACCATGTGTCGTCTCATCCCTATCTTCCTCTTTTAAAGATGAATGTTGCAGTGAGATATAATAATGAAAAGAGAGGTTTTGGATTAGGTGTGCTATTCTTTGAGATTTCCTAGGAAATTGTGTTGTCAAATATGAGTTTATTATGTTTACTAATGGTCTTGAGGCTCAGTTGTTGGATTTTGAGAGAGCTTTAGAGATTTTTCTTGAACAAAAACATTTATAAGATCAAAATCTGGTATTGCTACAAAGATTTTTTAAGTCTAATAATCAGGGTCTTGAGAATTGCTCTAATCTGGTGTGCAAGGTGAAGAGTTTGGCCTCTTTGTTTAGATGATGTGACTTTATTTTATCTAATTCTGCTGCCATTTAGATGGCTGATTATGCTTGTAATATTTCTTCTTTGGAGATTTGGTTGGGTGTCAATCCACCTTTTGATACCGGAATTATTATGGATATCCCAATTGAAATGGAATTAGTATGGAAATCCAAATTGATAACCCGGTTAATAAGGGGATGGCTGGATATATGTGTTTGGGATATGGGTATGTGAATATGAAACACTCAAAATAAAAGATAGATAGGCTCACCACTCAATGGAATCCACCAATGAGATATAGAAACCAAACTCGCCACCCAAAGGAAGTCCATCCAAGGGATAAGAGTTAAAATAGAAGAAATCCTTCTTCTAAGAAAGCACAAAGCTTATTTTCTGAATATTCAATCTTTGCTTTATTCATTTAAGCCAAATAGCTTATATAGATGCTTAGAACAACCCTCTAAGCATAGGAAAACGAAATTACATTAAAGGAAATTCAAATGACACTTAGGAACTACACAACATGATAAAGACAGACATAGAAACTTGAAACAAAAGTAAATGACTTGAAAAACTACAAATTAAAGGCTGAAATATTTCCAAGAGAGTCCAATATATGCTGATTGACTTCTTGGCATTGGCTTGATTATCTGAATCTTCAAAATCATCACAATTGAGCTTTTTAACTTGAAATGGGCTGACTAAAGCTTCTGGAAAATGGGGCCTTATTTGTTGGGTTTAGGAACACCAAAGTTGGGCCTTTAGACTAGATTGGGTTTGTTGTACACACCTGTGTCAGTCTCCCTCGGTTGATGAAGACTTGCCCCCAAGTCCACTTGGTCTTCTTGATCCTCATCGTAAGGAGAAAGATCTGAAACATTAAAGGTTGAAAAAACTCCATAATCACCAGGCAACTCAATCTTGTAAGCATTCTCCCCAATGCGTTGAAGCACCCTAAATGGACCATCAGCTAGAGGCATCAACTTAGAAGATCGCTTAGAGGGAAACCGCTCTTTCCTAAGATGAATCCAAACCAAATCACCCTCCTTGAAAGCTGTTGGTTTCCAGTGCTTATTAACTTGCTTGCTATACTTCTCATTTTTCTTCAAAATGCTTCCTCGAATCTGCTCATGTAATTTCTTGATTTCCTTAGCCCGTTCTTCAACATCTCCACTAAAATGTTTAGTAACTGGAAGTGGTGCTAATTCAAGTGGTCCAATAGGATTAAGACCATACATAGCTTCAAAAGGACTATGGCCAGTAGTTTGGCTAGGAGATCGATTATAAGCAAATTCAGCTTGAGCTAAAAGAAGATCCCATTGTCGAATGTTCTTCCCCACAAAGCTTCTTAAAAGATTTCCCAAACTTCAATTCACCACCTCAATTTGACCATCAGTTTGTGGATGATAAGAAGAGCTGAATTGTAATTTAGTACCAAGCTTACTCCAAAGAGTACGCCAAAAATGACTTATGAACTTCGAATCCCGATCATATGTGATAGTTTTTGGAACTCCATGGAGCTTAACTATCTCTCTAAAGTATAAGTCTGCAATATGAGAAGCATCCGTAGTCTTGTTACAAGGAACAAAATGCGCCATCTTTGAAAATTGATCAACAACCACCATAATAGAATCCTTGTTCCTTTGGGTTCGAGGCAATCCCAAAACAAAGTCTAAGCTGATATCTTCCCATGGAGCTTTAGGAACAGGTAGTGGTGTGTATAAACTGGTGTTCTTGCTATGACTCTTAGCAATTTGACAAATTCTATAACTTTTGACAAAACACTCAACATCATGAGCTAACTTAGGCCAGAAAAGTTTTCTTGCACAAGAGCAAGAGTCTTGTCTCTCCCAAAATGTCCTGCCAAATCTCCTCCATGAACTTCTTGAATAATTGCCCTTCGTAAAGAACATTGAGGAATGCACAATCTGTTGTTCTTGAAAAGAAAACCTTCTTGCACCAAGAAATGATTGAATGAACCGTTAGAACAATTCTCCCACACATTGCCAAAGTCAGGATCATTCTTGTACAATTCCTTGAGCACTTCAAAACCCAATACTTGCACCTCCATAGTGCTGAGCAAAGAATGTCTTCTACTTAAAGCATCAGCCACTTGATTCATCTTTCTAGATTTATGCTTGATAGAAAAAGAATAGGGTTGAAGGAATTCAACCTAACTCGCATGCCAGCTGTTAAGTTTCTGTTGGCTATTCAAATACTTCAAAGCTTCATGATCAGAATGCAACAAAAACTCATTTGGAAGGAGATAGTGACTCCAATGATCCAAAGCATGAATAATAGCATAAAATTCCTTATCATAGGTAGAATACTTCCTACGACTTTCATTCAGCTTCTCACTAAAGAAGGCAATAGGCTTACCTTCTTGGCTAAGCACAGCACCAATTCCCACTCCCGACACATCACAATCAACTTCAAAGAGCTTGCTAAAATCTGGAAGTATAAGCACTGGAGCTTCTGTTACTTTCTTCTTGATCAACTCAAAACTCTTTTGGGCTTTTTCATTCCATTGGAACTTTCCTCCTTTCAAGCATTCAGTAATAGGAGCAATGATGCTACTGAAACTTCGTATAAAACGACGATAAAAAGAAGCAAGCCCATGAAAGCTTTTGATATCATGTAGAGATTTTGGCACGGGCCAACTGATTATTGCCTCTATCTTGCTAGGATCCATCTTGATTCCCTCAACTGAAACCACATAGCCTAAGAACACAAGGCTATCTGTTAAGAAATGACACTTCTTCAAATTCACTTATAACTTCTATTTTCGAAGAGTTTGAAACACTTGATAAAGGTGCTCCATATGATCTTGTTGAGATTTGCTGTATACCAGAATGTCATTGAAATACACAACAACAAAAAGCCCAATGAAAAGTTTAAACACATGATTCATCAGTCCCATAAAAGTACTAGGAGCATTAGAGAGCTCAAAAGGCATCATCATCCATTCATACAGCCCCTCTCTAGTCTTGAATACTATTTTCCACTCGTCTCCTGGCCTTATTCTAATTTGGTGATAACCGCTGCGAAGATCAATTTTTGAGAAAATAACAGCTTCATAAAGTTGGTCAAGAAGGTCATCTAATCGCAGAATAGGAAAGCGATATCTGATGGTGATCTTATTCACTGCTCTACTATCAATGCACATATGCCAAGAGCCATCCTTTTTGGGAACAAGGAGTGCCGGAACTGCACAAGGACTCATTTCTCTCTAACAAGCCCCTTTTCTATCAATTCTTCAACTTGTCTCTGTAATTCTTCATGATGCTCCTTAGGGTTCAATCGATAGGCTGGTTTGTTAGGCAACACAGATCCTAGTACAAGATCAATGCAATGCTGTATATCCCTCATAGGTGGAAGACCATGGGGAATTTCCTCCGGGACAACATCACTAAATTCCTTGAGGAATGGAATCAAAGAAGGGGGAATTTCTGTTGGTTCTTTCTCTTCTCTTACCACAATTGCAAAGTCTTCACCATTCTCCATTAATGCTTTCTCAACCCCAGATTTGGTCAGCAAATTAGTTCCCTCCCCAAAAGAAGGTTTAGGAACATGAACCATTTTCAATGAGACCAAAAGGACCTTAACTCCATCATTTTCAAAAGAACAAGTATTTTTTAAACCATTATGCTTAGTCTTTCTATCATACTGCCAAGGCATACCAAGCAACAAATGACATACATCCATAGGCACAATATCACAAACTATAGCATCTTTATAATTCTTGCCAATGGAAAATTCAATCAAGCATTTTTTATTTACCTTCACTTCATTGCCTTTGCAAAGCCACTGGAGTTTGTAAGGTTCTGGATGATCTTCAGTTTTTAACTTCAATTTCTCCACTATTTTTGTTGCCACAACATTTTCACAACTTCCTCCATCAATGATAACGTTACAGACTTTTCCATGAGAAGTGCTTCTAGTATGAAAAATATTGTTCCGCAACCATTCATCTTCTACATAGGTTACTTTGAGGCTTCTTTGAACCACAAGAGCCTCCCGTCGATCAGCATAAGTAATTTCTTCTTCCACAGCAACATGTTCATTAGTTTCTGGTGAAAAATTATCCTTATCTTCCATTTCCATATCTTCTTTCGTAAGAGACACCATTTTGCGATTTGGACAATCAGAAGCAATATGTCCAAAACCTTGACACTTGAAACACCTTCGATTTGTATTGGAAGTGATTGGACAATTTGACCCTGATGTAGTTTCATTCTTTGGCTTGGCAGCGGCTGTCTTGGGTATGGTAGTGGTTTTAGAAGTGGAACCACTTCCACGGTTAGAAACTCCATCTCGAGTAAATGATCGAAAACTATTGCCACGTTTTTCTTTCAGTTCCTTTTCCACCTTCATAGCTAGTTTGCAAACATCATTGTAAGTCCAATATGGTTGTAGCTGCACCACATCACTGATTTCAACATGTAACCCACCGAGATAGCAGGCTATCATCTGCTCCTCTTGCTCAACAACATCACAGCGAATCATTAGATGATCAAATTACGCTGTATACTCCTCCACGGATAGCTCCTTTTGCTTGAAATTATGAAATTTCATAAAAGCATATTGCTTGTAGTGTTTAGGTAAATACTTTCTTTTTAGCTCTCTCTTCATCTTTGCCCATGTTGTAATACGTTCTCTTCCTTCACATTCTCGCTGCCTCTTTAAATGCTCCCACCAGATTGAAGCATGTTTCCTTAGCTTGATGGCAACAACTTTCACTTTACAATTTTCTAGAAATCTTTGAAATCAAAGATTAGCTCAACAGTAGTAAGCCAATAAATGAAATCATCTGGTTGCATCTTTCCTTCAAAACCTGGTATGTCCACCTTCATATCAAAACCCGATTGTGAATTTCTCAAAAAACTGGGGTGGGGTGGAGTGCTCTCACCAGAGGAGTGACTATGGGCATGGTGGAATGGATTTTCATTATCACTTTTAGAATCATGATGCCTAGCACCACATCCTTGATTCTCATATTGCTCCAAACGTTGTTGGAGTTCTTGAAATTGCCTCCTTAGCTCATCCATTTTGAAATTTGTATTACCCTCATCATGGTCCTCTATGTTATAACCTTGATGATGATGTCCAGCCATTAAACCAAAGCTCTGATACCAACTGATACTGGAATTATTATGAATATCCAAACTGAAATGGAATTAGTATGGAAACCCAAATTGATAACCCGGTTAATAGGGGGATGGTTGGATATATGTGTTTGGGATATGGGTATGTGAATATGAAACACTCAAAATAAAAGATAGATAGGCTCACCACTCAATGGAATCCACCAATGAGATACAAAAACCAAACTTGCCACCCAAAGGAAGTCCACCCAAGGGATAAGAGTTAAAACAAAAGAAATCCTTCTTCTAAGAAAGAACCAAGCTTATTTTTTGAATATTCAATCTCTGCTTTATTCATTCCAACCAAATAGCTTATATAGATGCTTAGAACAACCCTCTAAGTATAGGAAAACGAAATTACATTAAAGGAAATTCAAATGATACTTAGGAACTACACAACATGATAAAGACAGACATAGAAACTTGAAACAAAAGTAAATGACTTGAAAAACTACAAATTAAAGGCTAGAATATTTCCAAAAGAGTCCAATAAATGCTGATTGACTTCTTGGCATTGGCTTGATTATTTGAATCTTCAAAATCACCACAATTGAGCTTTTTAACTTGAAATGGGATGACTGAAGCTTCTGGAAAATGGGGCCTTATTTGTTGGGCTTAGGAACACCAAAGTTGGGCTTTTAGACTGGATTGGGTTTGTTGGACACACCTATGTCACCTTTTTTCATCCATGATGTATAATTTTGATGCAATCCATAAAAATTAACTATGTCGTTTATTATTTAAAAAAAAAAAAAAAAAACTCTTGCATGGTCTCCCACAATGTCTAGCCCAATGGCAATAGGATAAATTATTTTTCTTTCCACTTATTTATTTGTTTTTTCTATTTGACTATATAATGAGAGGAGATTTGAACATTGATTCTCCATGTTAAAGAAACGATCAATGTCATTGAGCTGCAAGACTCTTCACTTCTTTCCTCCTTTCAAGCATATGATTGTATTAGGACATAATCCTAACATGTTAGCCTAGTTATTTGTAAGGCATCATGAGATCCCCTAGTTCTTGGGTTTAAAACTCTTAACTAGCATATGACGCTATCCAATTGTATGAAAGGGCCTCTGGAAGCACTCCCACACACAAAATTGATTGTGCAAAATAATTATGCCTTGAAAAACAAATATAGGAACGAAGAAAGCTTGAAGAGAATAGACGTCATAACCACACACAAGAGAACAACACCAAAGATTTAGGTGGTTCGACAATAGTGTATATCCATAGGTAGTAGGAGATGAGCTCACTAAAACAAACAGAGATTACAAATTTTTTATACACTCAAAAAACACTAACAAATAACAAAATCTCTTTAGGGCTCTCTCAAAATAATGCAAAGTCTCCCCCATGTGGACCCTAGGGTTAAAGCAACCAAACTCTTTGTGGTATTATCTATTAATAAGACTTCAATAGCTATACCTTCGCGAACAAGAAATATCTTTTTTAGTGGACAAGTAATACATTCCTTCATACACAAGGAGTGTCATTACTTGTTTAATGTTATTCCTATGAACATAAATTAATAAACAAAATAAATTTCATAATTTATAAAATTATGTTGTAAATAAGAATATATCACAAAAGTTTTATTTCACCTTAAGATGGAGAAAAAATCAAGAAATATTACCTCATCGGTGATTCGACATATCTTATTGAGAATTTTCTGAGTTTTATTAATATTTCACGAAGATGCCTTTTGTAGAACATACGGCACTCTTCTATATAATATGTTACAATCATATCAAAGTCAATGACATACAACTTAAACATAGTAGTTCCTAAAACTAAGTAACGGTAATGTCGTAATACTAGGACTAGGAGATATGATTAAGTAATCAAAATCCCGAAATAATAGAGATAGGAAATCCCGAAATAATAGTGAAGGTATACTGTTTAGGAATTTTCCTTATCAGTCCCCCTCAAGCTAGAGGGTGGTGAATGCAGCACACCAAGCTTGCTACGGAAGCGATGAAAGAGATCCTTAGGGGTGACCTTGGTGAAGAGATCAGCAATCTGAGACTGAGAAGGGACATAGTGGGTTGTAAGTGCACCAGCAGTTACTTTCTCACGAACAAAGTGATAATCTAGCTCTATGTGTTTAGTACAGGCATGAAACACTGAGTTAACACTCATATGAAGAGCACTAGTATTGTCACATAAGAGAACAAGTGAAGATGAGGAAGTAATACAATGTCACGTAGAAGGAAGGTGAGCCAGGTGAGTTCAGCTGCAGCAGAGGCCATGGCTCGATATTCAGCTTCGACACTAGATCGGGAAACTGTGGCTTGCTTCTTAGAGGCCCAAGAGATACAATTGGCACCCAAATAAATGCAATATCTTGTAGTGGAACGACGAGTGTTAGGACACCCAGCCCAATTAGCATCAGAAAACCCATATAGAGTTAATGAAGAATGAGAGAGAAGCTGAAGACCATAGTCCAAAGTACCCTGTAAGTACCTTAAAATCCGTTTAACGGCCTAAAAATGGCTGGTGCCAGGTTGATGCATAAACTGACAGACCAAATTAACCGCATGAGTGAGGTCTGGTCGAGTTAAAGTGAGATATTGTAGAGTACCCACAATGTTGCGGTAGTTTGTGGCGTCCACCAGTTCCCCCCCCCCCCCCCTGGCCACCAAAGTTGAAGATGGTGCTTCAAAGCAAGAGGAGTACCAATGGGTTTACAATTAGTCATAGAGGCCTTGGCTAGGATTTCTTTGGCATATTTCTATTGGGAAAGGAAGAGACCACCATTAAAATGGGAAACCTAAACACCTAGAAAATAGTGTAGGGGACCAAGATCTTTCAAATTCGGAACTAAGTTTGGAAATAAGAGTGGACAAGCTGGAGGGGTGAGTACTAGTGATAATAATGTCATCAACATAAACCAATAAGAGAATAGTATGACTAGAGGAACGAAAAATAAAAAGAGACAAGTCAGTTGGGCTACAATAAAAACCAATATGAAGGAGAAAGGAGCTAAAATGATCAAACCAGGCATGGGGAGCTTGTTTGAGACCATATATGGCTTTATGAAGACGACACACATGTGTAGGGTTGAGGGAATCTGAAAACCCATGTGGTTGTTCCATGTAAACAACCTCCTTGAGATGACCATGGAGAAACGCATTTTTAACGTCAAGTTGACGAAGAGACCAACCTTTGGTAGTGGCAAGGGAAAGAACTACACGAATGATAGTGGGTTTAACGACCTGGACTAAAAGTTTCATGGAAGTCAAGACCTTCTAATTGATTGTAACCTTTGGAAACTAATCTTGCTTTAAAGCGTTCAATAGAACCGTCAGACTTGAGTTTCGTTTTGAAAACCCACCGTCCCACAATATTCATGTCAGTCTGCCTAGGAACGAGAACCCATGTGTTGTTTTGTTGCAAAGCTACTAGCTCATCACACATAGCTTGCTGCTAGCGGGGACTTTGAAGAGCCGACTTAACACTCTTAGGTTCAGTAGGATTAGTGGGCTGAAGAGTAATATGGCAATGGTGCTCACGGGCCTTGTGGCGAGTAATCATAGGATGAGTGTTAGTGGATGGTGTTGGTGCCGAGATAGTGGTTGGCAGAGGGTCCACAGCCAAATTAATGTACAATGTACCTGGTGGTAGAGTAGAATCAAATGTACCCATTGGTGAGTCAATTGTGGTTGAGTGAGGAACATGTGGGCTCGGTGAGAGAGTGTCAGGTGAGGGCTCGAATTGTGAGGTGTCTGATAAGGAATCCCACATAGGTTAGATAGGAGAGTTGTGTTAGTAGTCCTATGTATAAATAAGACATCTTACAATACATTGTAATCATCCAAAATATCATACAGGAAGAATATTAATAAAGATGTAGCCCATTGGCTACATCCTGTGGACATAGGCTCACATAGCCAAACCACTTGAAAAACCCTAACCTCCATTCTTCCATTCTCTTTCTCAATCACTTTTATATTCCATTGTTATTAGATTTAGGTTTCCTACATGGTATCAGAGCCCTAGAGCTCTAACGAGCAACTCGATCCTTCCGCTTCCGCATTTCAAACAAACAAAAAAAAAAAACATCCAAAAAGCTCCTCACCACAAATCTTTCTTTTTCCGAAAAATGATCACAGAACTCAATCCCTCACTTCAAGACCGGAAAAACCCATGTTTTCCGATCACCATCACCTACCTCACGCGCCTCCACGCGCGGCAAAAGGCATCGGATTCCTCATTCACGCGCCGCCGTCCACAACGCTCCAGATCTGCATCTTACAGCCACTTATTCAAGTGACTACCACCTTCAATCGATAGATCGGAAGCCGATCTACACAAAGCCGAAAAAAAAAAAAAAAAAAAAAAAAAAAAAAAAAAAAAAAAAAAAAAAAAAAAAAAAAAAAAATCCTGCACCCGCCTCCAGCACAAGGCACAATCGGAGTAAGGACGCACCTCCCACAGCTTCAGAAATCCTGCACTCGCCTCCAGCGCCGCCAGAACCACTGTATCTCTAATCTACCATCTCCCGTCGCCTATTCACCAAATGGACACCATAAATCAAAAGATAAGAGGCCGATCTGTTCAATGGAGCAAACATCAAGCCGATCCGATGTATCACGCGCCACTGGCATTTCCTGCCGTCTGATCCACTCGCCCCAGTCTCAGCACGTGCCTCTAGCTTCTTCTTGCCACGTGTCGATCATCGAATGGAGCCACGCCAACCACTGCTGATGTCAACCCTAGGTCTCTACAGCTTACTGCTGACGTCAGCGGACCCGGGAAAAAAAAAAAAAAGTCATTTTATTTTCCTTTGTATGCCTTTTTATTTTATTTGCAATATTCAAAAAAAAAATCGAGAAAACTGGCATTGACCAATAAGAAAAAAAAAATTCAAATTTTGAATTTCAAAATTCAAAAAAAAAAAAAAATGTGGGATATACTTTTTTGATTTTATCTTCATGAGCCAAGATCGAGCCAAGCCATAGAGCCACTGAGCTGAGATCTTGAGCCAAGACCGTTTGAAGATCTGAGCCTCTGAGCCACTAAGTCGCGATCTGAGCCATTGAGCCATGATCCGACCAAGCCAAGCCGAGATCGAAGTCCTCAAGCCAAAATCCAAGCCACCGAGCCTCTGAGCCGAGATCCGAGCCATCGAGCCGAGAAACAAGCCAAGCCGAGTTGAACCTATTTGAGCTATTCTTTTGTAAACAAACTCAAAGGTTTCATTAAAATTACACCTTGAGTTTGAGGGGGAATGTTAAGGAATCCCACATAGGTTAGATAGGAGAGTTGTGTTAGTAGTCCTATGTATAAATAGGACACCTCACAACATATTGTAATCATCCAAAATATCATATAGGAAGAATATTAATAAAGATGTAGCCCATTGGCTACATCCTGTGGACGTCGGCTCACATAGCCGAACCACTTGAAAAACCTTAGCCTCCATTCTTCCATTCTCTTTCTCAATCACTTTTATATTCCATTGTTATTAGATTTAGGTTCTCTACATGTAGAAGACCTAAATCTAATGATAATGGAAAATATAAAAGAGTGATAGAGAGAGAGGGAGAGAATATGGAAGCTAGAGTTTTCATGTGGTTCGGCTATGTGAGCCTAAGTTCACAGGATGTAGCCAATGGGCTACATCTTTATTATATTCTCTCTATATAATATTTTGGATGATTACAATGTGTTGTGAGGTGTCCTATTTATACATAGGACTACTAACAAAACTTTCCTGTCTAACCTATGTGGGATTCCTTAACATTCCCCTTCAAACTCAAGGTGTAATTTTAATGAAACCTTTGAGTTTGTTTACAAAAGAATAGCTCAAATATCTTGGCTAAACTCGGCTTGGCTCATATCTCGGCTCGATGGCTCGGATCTCGGCTCAGAGGCTCAGTGGCTTGGATTTTGGCTTGAAGTAGATCTCGGCTTGGCTTGGTCGGATCATGGCTCGATGGCTCGGATCACGGCTCAGTGGCTCAGAGCTTCGAATCTTAAAATGGTCTTGGCTCGATCTCGGCTCATCAAAAAATATATATCCCACAAATGGTTTTCCCTTTTTGTTTTTGTTTTTTGTTTTTTGTTTTTTGTTTTTTTTTTTTTTTTTGAATTTTGAATTTTGAATTTTGAATTTTGAATTTTGAATTTTGAATTTTGAATTTTGAATTTTGAATTTTGAATTTTGAATTCAAATTTGAATTTTTTTTTTTTTTTTTGAATTTTGAATTTTGAAATTCGAAATTTGATTTTTTTTTTTTTAATATTGCAAATAAAAAAAAATGCATACAAAGGAAAATAAAAGGACTTTTTTTTTTTTTTTGGGTCTACTGACGTCAACAGTAAGTTGTAGCGACCTAGGGTTGACATCAGCAGTGGTTGGCGCCGTGGATCATAAACGGGTCGGGCAAACCGTGGGTCGGAACCGCGGGTCAGAGGATGAGGTGGCGCCTTTTGATGGGTGACACGTTTCAGGAAGAACAGAAGGCGTGTGCGGCACGTGAGAGAAGAGAATCGGATGGCCGAAATTTGATAGGCGCGTGGAGGCGCGTGCATACTCGGATTGCACCGATTTTTTGTGGGGATCGACAGATCGGTGAACGAACTATCGAATAGTGGTGAAGATTTGTTGAATCGGAGCTGGTAAGAGGTAGATCTGAGACTTGGTGGGCGGCGGCACGTGTGGTTCATGGAGGAGATTCCAGAAGGTTTGGGCCGCGCGTGGAGGTTCGTGCTGTTGCAGATGCTGATTGAAAAACTAGGGTTTTGCCGATTTTTGAATTCTCTACTGATCTGTGTGATTAGTTTTTCTAAAATTAGGATATTTGTAGTGGGGGGCTTTGGATGGATTTTTTTTTTTTGAAATGCTGAAGCGGAAGGATCGAATTGCTCGTGAGAGCTTTAATGCTCTGATACCATGTAGAAGACCTAAATCTAATGATAATGGAAAATATAAAAGAGTGATAGATAGAGAGGGAGAGAATATGGAAGCTAGAGTTTTCAAGTGGTTCAGCTATGTGAGCCTAAGTCCACAGGATGTAGCCAATGGGCTACATCTTTATTAATATTCTTCCTGTATGATATTTTGGATGATTACAATGTGTTGTGAGGTACCCTATTTATACATAGGACTACTAACATAACTCTCCTATCTCTATGTGGGTCTCCTATCTAACCTATGTGGGATTCCTTAACAGTGTCCAAGTCTAAATTAAGAGCAGGTGGAGGCTCATGTGGCTCGAAGTGTGAGGTGTCCAAGTCTGAAGGAAGAGTAGGTGGAGACACGTGGGATGTTGTGGTGACTTCGGTGTAAGGTGGGTTCAATTCTATGAGAGGGTGGGTATTGGGTCCATGCCGAGAGGCAATGTCTGAGGTGGTGAGTCTTGTGAGCACAACTCAATTGAGGAGGACGTGCTGGGGTGGCGTGGTGCTGGAGAACAAGGTAACATTTGTGTCGAGCAAGCGGTAGATGTGGAGGTGCTCACGGCTGGGACTGAGCAAGATGGCGTTAGTGGCGAGCAAACTAGTGGAGATGGTATGCTTTGCACATCAGGTGGACTTGGGATGCTTGGTGTAGTGGCTTGTGTGGTGCGGGAGAACTTGTGCTTGACTCTGGCGAAGATGATGGTTGTGTTGTTAAGGGAAAGAGAGAAAAATAGAAGTACACTCAGCATAGGTGGAGAGACGACCATCAATGGAGGTCGAGGAGAACAATGACCGTGGATCAGCATATGGGAGAATATCCTCATCAAACACAACATGACGAGATAGGTACACTCTTTGTTGGTGGACGGAGACACTGGTAGCCTTTGTGAATGGGACTATACCCAATAAAAATGCACGGATATGATTTTGGCTCAACGACACTCAAAGACCTTCAATGAATTATAGTCGGGGTGAACTCCATGAAGTTTAAAGAATGGTGTGTCCATGGCTAGTGTAGATGATGGCAATCAATTGATGAGATAGACCGCCGTCATAAAAGCTTCAATCCATAGATTTGTAGGCAACTGAGCATGGAATAACATGGTGAGTCCGGTTTCAACAATGTGTCGATATTTTCTTTCAGCAACTCCGTTTTGCTCAGGTGTACCTGAACAAGAAAAATGTTGTTCAATGCCACAAGAATTCAAATGAGTTAAAAAGGCATTTAAAGAAAATTCCCCGCCTCCATCACATTGAAAAATCTGTATTTTTCTTCCAAATTGGTTTTCCACTATCAGTTGGAAGGTGAGAAAAGTAGTGAAAAAATCAGATTTGTGTTTCAAGGGATACAACCATGTGTATCGGGTTTGGTCATCAACAAAAATAACATAGTATTTAAAATTTTGTATAGAAGCAACAGGAGCAGGTCCCCATAAGTCACAGCAAATTTTAACTAATGGAGGAGGGGCAATCTTATTATTTGAAGAAAAGGGGAACGACAACTCTTCCCCATTTGACAGCTACTACAAATTTTCTCAATGTTTAACCAACTAGAAATATTAATAGCATTTTTTGAAACTAACACATGCAAGAGCTTGGTGTGAGGATGCCCAAGCCGTTGATGCCCAATATTAACAGGTGCTTTGCCTATTTTAATTGTTGCTAACGCTGCCACTACTCCTCCATAGTCCAATGCATATAATCCTTGATGCTTACGCCCTGTTGCCATTATCTGCCCCATAAGTTTGTCTTTGATCTTAAATTCAGAGTCACAACATTTAAAAACACGAGTTATCTTTGGTTAATTTTCTCATAGAAATCAAATTTTTTTTATAGTTCGAGCTGTAGGAGAAGAGTATTGAAATGGAGAAAAATTACCTCGACCTGATGGATGGTGATGGTGGCTAGCAGGGCCAAAACCATGACCCCATGAGTTCAATTGAGGCCCAAAGTGACGACCTCGACCACGTCCTCTTCCTCCTTCACCATGGTGAGTAACAAAGGCAAAATTATGATTTTGATTTGAGCCTCCCTTATCATCTACATCAGTACCTTCAAATCTTATTGCATAATTCTGCAATGCTGTAACAAATTGGTTGAATGTGGGGAATGGTGGCTTTGACAACATTGTTGTAACAAATATGTCATATTTTGTACCAAGATAGTGGATAACTGAATGGTCTTGTCTTCATCAGAGACAGATTTTTGTATGGCAGCAAGACTATCACAAATGGATTTAAAATTTCTCAAATAGACATCTAATGATATCGTATCTTTCTTGGGCATTTGGAGTTAGCGACGAAGTTGGAGTTCTCTCTCCTTCGTTGCTTGAAGGTATTTTGACTCCAAGCATTCCCAAACTTCACGGTAGGGGTGTCAAATGGGTGGGTTTGGGTGGGCATTAAATGGGTTGGGCCTTTAAAGCCAAATAGCCCATTTAAACACATTTAATAAAATAAATATTACCCAAACCCAACCCAACCCAATTATCTAAAGTAAAACCCAACCCACCCATTTAAACCCATTTAATAAAGTAAGTAAATATTTACCAAAATACCCAACTAAGCATAACCAACTATTTTTTAGCTGACTTTTCCATTCCCCAGAAATCCAAAAAAAAAAAAAAAAGTGGAAATTCATACTAATTTAAACTTTCTTTTCTAAAACTTTCTCAGTACCCAAACAAAAGCTAAACACAAAAACCCAAATACCAGAAAACAAAAACAAAAAAAGTAAAAAAAACCAGATTCAAACTATTCATTTCATAAACTTTCTCGGCAACCAAACAAAACCTAGAAATTTCAAAAAAAAAAATTAAAAAAAGAAAAAGAAAAAGAAAAAAGAAATACACGAGATAAAGCAATAGCAGCACAAGCAAGATTGAGCTTGCTTTTGAGGAAGGCTTGGTACTCCTCAGAATCGATCGAGATATTCGGTGAAGGAGCAGCATTAAACGACGTTGTGGTGCTTGTTTCGTTGTTGCTCTTCATTTTGCTACTAAACGATGTCGTCAAAGCCATACTACCATTAGTAGTGGTGGTGTCGTGGACGACGACGTCGTTTTGTAGGGCGGAGGAGGACGATGTCGTTTCGGATTCAGAGACGACTTTAAGCTGAAGGAAACGTTGGAAAGCCCATTCAGATTCGCTGAAGGAACTAATTTCGACGAAGAGAGAGACATTCACTGAAGGAACTAATTTCGAAATACAAAATTTCGATGAAGAGAGAGACGAAGCAAGAGAGGAAGAGAAATCTTTTTGATTTGGGCGGCTTTTTTAGGATTTTTTTTTTTTTTGTTTTTTTTTTTTTTTTTTCCGGTTTGGGCTTTTTGTAAATGCCCAATAATCAACCCAATTAAAGCCCAATTAAACTCAACTTAATTGGGTCTAATTCGGCTAGCACCCATTTGTCTATTTATTAAATAAGTGGGCTTGGTTGGGCAATTAGTAAGCGGGTTTGGGTGGGCTAATGGGTTTGGGCTTTTTTTGCCACTCCTACTTCATGGGCTTTGTTCATGCCAACAACGTGTCCCAATGCTTCTTCTAAAAGTGTCCCTGTAACCCAGCTGCGTAGTAACAAATCCACTTGCTGCTATTCTTCAAATTGTGGGTTAGGAATTTGTTCTCTGGACTCTTGAGTTTTCATAGCTGCTGGTGCTTCTTTTGTGAGATGATCCATAAGTTTTAAACTTTGGATAAGAGGAAATATTTGCATTTTCCATATCAGATAATTGGTGGAGTTAAGTTTCAGAGAAACCACAGCAATTAACTGATGGAGATTAGATGTAGAAAGAGAGAATGGTGTTGATGCTTTGGCCATTCGTGAAAGGCTCTGATACCATGAGAATTTTCTGAGTTTTATTGATATTTCACGAAGAGGCCTTTTGTAAGAACATACGACACTCTTCTATATAATGTGTTTATATAGTATCACATGGTAGGGTTACAATCATATCAAAGTCAATGACATACAACTTAACATATTAGTTCCTAAAACCAAGTAACGGTAATGTCGTAATACTAGGACTAGGAGATATGATTGAGTAATCAAAATCCCGAAATAATAGAGATAGGAAATCCCGAAATAATAGTGAAGGTATACTGTTTAGGAATTTTCCTTATCACTTATAACATGAAGTACTAATTGTTACTGTCAATTCCATTAGATTGAGGGTGACTAAGTTGAGGTGTAGACAATGTCGCTCTCTTAAGACTATATGCACTGTTTACTACATATTTTATCAACCAATACAACAAACATTTTGATTGCACACTGTGTCCGAGATACAATATTCAGCAACCTTTGTCGTTTTCTTACTACTATGCAATACTAAGTAAGATAGGAAGCTCTATTATAGTACTCTCCTTCATACCCAAATACCATTTATAATCTATAATCTATAATCTATACTATATGTAAAACCAAAGCTTTTTTGACTTTTTATTGACTTTCTAATAAATTGACACATCAACTTTTGAGCTCTCACAATTTTCCACATCATCACTAATTTTTTTAATAATTTTTTTTCTATCACTTTTCACCCGATAATACTCTCTCTCTCTCTCTCTCTCTCAAGTCGAAACTCTCTAAACTCTACGTTTCTCCACAGACAACCATATCTGATGAAATGCAAATTATGAAATATGTATAAGCAAGCACGACCCCCACCAAAAGACGAACCTGAGTGATAGGAAACACCTCTCCTTTGGGTTGGCAATGATGGAAATCCTTCTTTGAAACTGAGAACACAAATATGCTTCCATCAAAAAGTTACACTATCCCCAAAACTAAGAACCCAATTCTTTTGCCAATAAGAGCTCCAATGGAAACGGAGGAAAGAACCAATCTTTGATCAAGAATCCAATTCTTTTTCCAATAAAAGCTCCGATGAAAACATAGCAAAGAACTAATCTTTGATTAAAATTTCAAATGTTCTAGTGATGGGTGGGGTTTTCCTTCTTTTTTTTTTCTTTACCAATTCAAACAATCTTAGTGAGATTATCTCTCACCCAAAAGAGCAGCTACACCACCTGGAACTCAAATGTTAAAATAAAGAATAAAAATTTGCAAGCCAAAGGAGGTGTTCGGTGCGTGGAGTTGTGGGAAAAGGCTCGATTCATACAACTCAATCATTCCCAATGTGTTTGATGAAATGTCTAAGTTAAACTCTCCACCTCCAAAACTCATAATATTACTTTGCAACAAAAAAGCATATCCCATATCAATTACATAGGATTATGCATATATTTTCTTTGGATTTTACCTAAATTGAGTGGCATAAAACTACTCAATTGACTTCGTAAGTAAACACTTCCATAAATGAGTTCATTTTCCTATACTATCAATTGTAAACGTTGTATAGAGTTGGACTATTTTTCAATAAATTTGGGTAAAGATTGAAGTGCATTTTCCTTGCTCAGAAAAGTTGACATCATCTTGAAAGTGTTATGCTTATATTTTCATAAAAGTTGAACCCAATCAATGAGATAAAAACCTAGACAATGATAATTAAAAGGTTACTTACATGTTATATTTGAGATAGGTGAAGAAGTTGTAGTTTATCTTAGACGAAAGATGTCAAGCTTTAGAAGTTCATTTGTAGAGTGTTAAGCAACCAGCCAATCAGGTACGGTGTTAACAAATAACAATTGATAGAGAACTCATGTTGCTAAATGTGATTGGAGTAACTTTCAACATAGAAATACTCATGGTAAGGTATGGATAGTATGCTATGGCAATATATAGTTGGTTCTATAAATATGAATATAAAAAACCATAGGATGAAACTGATAGCTCAATCTCAATGTTTGTCATGTAAACCACGTAAATGTAGAAGATGAAACTGAGAGTGAATAGAAATTGGTTTCACCAACCTCTTACGTTTTTTTAGTATGAATTAGTGCATATATTTTGTTATATGTCCATATTATGTTTGCGCATGAGCATTCACCTTGTCTTAGAAACCAAAAAAAAAAACAAAAGTTTGCGGATAAAAGAACAAAAAATGATGGTTTTGGAATGAATAGTTGAATACTATACAACTAATGAATGAGATAATTTGATTTTTTGGGATATGATGGATCAAAAATTTGTGAGAGAGTAACAATTTGATTGGAAATATTACTACAAATCTTTTTTTTTCTTTATATCTCATTTTCAAAAGTTTTCTCGTGCATCGCACGGGTTTGCAACTAGTTTATAATATAAACTAAAAGCTCAAACTGAAAGAAAGCTTTTAGTTTTCCCTAAATACCGCCACGTCAGATTTGCTGCTCCCACACACTTCCACATTTCCCTTCCCTCTATTTAATTCTCTCTCATACTTTTATACAAAAAAACAAAAAAACTCTCTCTCTCTCATGGCTGTTCCTCTACCTCACCTATTTATCTATCTTTTTGTCCCTCTCACCTCTTGAACTCCCTAATTTCTTCATCTCCTCAATTAATTACCTCACCTTTTCATCTATCTCTCTCTCCCTCTCACCTCTTGAACTCCCTGGCCTCTTCATCTCTCCAATTAGTTACACCCCCAATTTCTTATTTAAATCCTATGGTGGGATTTTTTTTAGTCTCCCTGTGGTTCCTATGGTTCTATTGTCGTTTGAGTCTCAAAGATGTGTTCTTTCCGCTTTGATTTTTGATTGGCTTTGTCAGGTTTCATACTTTTATTATTTCTTCATTTGGTTTTTGGTTCTCCTCAATTTATTTTTTTGGCTTTTGGTGTTCTTTGTTCCGTTGGTTTTATGCCTTTTTTTTTTTTTTTTTTTTAACGCTCAAATTGAAATTGTGTTTTTCATGCACAACCGGTACTCAATCCAGTACAAGTACACCTCTATTTTGTTTCACTTTAAATACCAAACCATTCCGAGCGAAAATATATTCCGGCCCAAAATATTCACTCTTCATTTTTTTTTTTTTTTTTAGTAGTAACCAAGATTCTGAAGCAAAAATTTTCTCTTCACTCTTCGTATTATACCTTTTGAAAAAAAAAAAAAAAAAATTTCTCGTGCATCACATGGGTTTGCGACTAGTATAAATTAAAACTCGAAGTAGAGAGAAATTTTTTTTGCTCCTCTAAACATTGCCACGTCAGATTCCCTACTCCTACATAATTCCACCTCAACCCTACCTTTGTTTTTATTTCTCTCACAACTCCACGTTTGTTCCGCATGTTTTATTTATTTTTTTCCTGCCTGTTTCCAACTCTCTATCTCCATCAACTCCTCATCTTCCCTCCTAAACGTTTCTGTTTTTTTTTGGTTCCTCTCTCTTTCTTTGTTCTTCCCCATTGTAATATAGTTTCAGATATCTTCTCTCTTTCATCAAGTAGCATTAAATTACAGCTTGCCATTTCAAATTCTTAACCGTACTCTTAGATGCAACTCACAGTTACTTACTTTGCCTCAGACTCTCTAAATCCCTGATTTGGTCTTTTTCTTTTCCTAAAAATCAGTCTCCTATTTCAACCCTTCAATAGCTGCTGCCCCAACAACAACCCAAGGTGAGTTTTATTTTATTTTTTTGTTGTAATTTTCAATTGCTTTCTCCCTCTCGCCACACAACCCAGGGTGAGTTTGTTTATCTTCTTTTTATTTTATTTATTCTTTCAGTAGATTTCTGATGGTTTGTGGCTGAATCCCTTCCAATGGGTCCACATTTGGGTGTTGCCCAGATGAGAAGTTTTCCAAGCTCCAGGAGCTTTTCCAAGATTGACATTGATACACCAGGTTTAATTTTTATTACTTTTGATTTGACATTGATGCACCAGGTTTTATTTTTTTTTTTACCTTTGATTGGATTTGTGGGTTTTGTTGATTCTTATTTGGGTTTATAATTGTACATGCCCATTTTTTAAATCCATATTTGAACGGGCCCCTAATAATTAATTGGGCTTGATTAAAGTGTTCAAAAGAGCAACCCATTGAGCCCAACCCACAAAAAGTACCTTGTGTGGTGCCCAACAAACCATTTGGGCTTGTTATGGGGTATTTTGGCACTGTCCAAAGGCGTAAAGGTGACCCATGTGAAGCCTTCTAGCCCAAATACACTAATATTGTAATTATTGGGCTCAAATGCCATTGGGTTGACTAAAAGAACAGCTGGAGCCCAACAGTGGGAAGCCCAACACTTCAACCTAGCTTTAGACAGCTTGTCCGTGGGCCCAAAAGGCCAGAATGACCAGCTGTCCGCTTATTGGCTCAAGGTCTATTGCTAGTGGGACCCGCATTATGTCATCTTTTCATTACAAAAGAGGAGAATAGTGCACTCCTACTCCTTACACGTACCAGAGGCGGCCATCCTTTCTTCCTTGAGCCTCTCCAAGCTGTTCTACCATCACCAGCTCACCATAGTTCTCTATCTCACCAGAAATCATGGATATTGGTACTATACATATGGCGTACCTCTAGATAACAGCTCAATGGACCATTGGATACAGCCAAGACACATGGGGATTGGTAAAACATGATGCAAACCCATGACCCAAGTCCATTTCAGTTTGAAAAGGACCTAGGGAGTAGCCTTACGGCCCAGACCCGTGACGGTACTACTCCCCTTTGTTGTTGAGACTTTAGGAGTGTGGTTTGGAGGAGGGGAGTGAGTCCTAAGACCTTGGTAATCATTGAACAGCTGTCACTACGTCTGCTGGGAGACATGGTGGCTAGTTTGTGGGAACCAAAGTCTATAAAGCATGCATGACCTAACCTTTCACTAAAACCAACCAATCAAGCATTAATGCCTCCGATAAAACCATTTCAAAGGCAGAAGAGGCCTTGTCCCGAAATTAAGGAAAAACCATGCTTATTTCCATTTATAGAATGTTTTCAAACTTACCTTTAGAAAAGATACCATTTATGGTTAAATTTTGAAGTCTATTGGCTTAAGGGGAAATTAGAAGCCTGATTTCCCCATCAACTTAAGCCACCCTAATCACCCCTATAAAAAGGCTTGATTGCATTCTTAATCATCATCATCACAATTAGCTCAAGACAAGAGAGAGACTTTCTCTAAGAGCTAACTTGTTCACTTCTAGAGCACTCTTTAGAGGAAACCCCAAGAAATAGGAGTTTTCAGGTCATCTTCAACCTGAAAACTCCAATCCTCACCCAGGAAACACAACCCCCATTTAAGGAGATTGAGACTCATTGCTTTACTTTCCAGAAAGCTTCTGTAGCAGATGTCTGGGCTCAAGTCATAGAATGTCTAGTTAAGATCATAATACCTTCCCACCACTAACTTAGCTCCACAAAAGGCCCAAACACTTACTTCCCTCACCCTCATGCATATCTCATGGGACTGACTCTCTCCCAAAAAGTCAACTTTTTTTTAGTCTCAACAAATTCATCATTATTAATTACTTGCCTTGTGGCAGATGTCAGCAGAGAAATGGAAAATGTGTGTTTTAAAAACTTTTGATTAAAGTTATTGTGTTTCAAGCCTGATCTAGTTGTGGAATAGTGAAAGGCCTTGTTCAACAATTGTTCTTTGGGCTTGTTGTTAGCAACATTGTCTTATTAAGCCTTCTCGGTCATTGTTCTCATTTATTTGGGCTTCAATAGTTTTGGCTTTCAACCATGTACGAAAGATGCCCCATTAGCCCTTGGGCCAACCTTTGGGCCCTCAGTTGAATTTTGGATTCGACTCCTTCTTCACAAAGCTCAAGTTCACGTTATAATCGCCTTCGGCACGACACGTGGCACTAGCACAAAAACCAGCCCTTATCAAACATAACACAGCCAGAGGCCTTTTCCTCCATCTGCAGTACTCCAGTCTCCAGCATACGGCCTTTTACTCCGACTCAACTCCCATCCAAGCCACTTTCTTTCCTATCGATGTTAAACAGGTCCCTCTCTTTCTCTCTCTGATTCGATTTACCTTTGTTTTCCATGAAATTGAAATAAAATTATGCTTTAAAAAGAAGTTTGATTCCGGACTTGAATTTAATTGCGTTTTCCTTCTAACTGTTCTCTTCTTTTTTCTTTTCAATTATATTTTATTTTCTTTGAATCAACTTGGAGCTTCTTTTGGGTTTGTTTGTTAGCTGCAAAATCAATTTGCATGAACTGAGACTATTAATTTGTTCAACTTAACACCATAAGTTGAAAGCTTAGTTTTTGTTTATTTCCCTCAATTTCGGTAGATCAACCAAGTTCTATTTCTCTGTTGTATCTGTCAGGTGTTCGACAAAAGGCCTCCAAGAGCAACTTTAATTTCTTATTCTCATTTGACATATTTAAAAAGAAAAGAAAAATGCATATAAGTTGTTTGTTGTTGGTTGGATTTTATTTTGACATCTTTGCATCAAGAATGTGAACAACAAGTCATTCATAGGGACATCACAAATGTGTCAACATATGATAGCTAATGATAAGACCTATTGTAGTGTTATGTGAGATTGTGGATGATGATGGTTCTATGGCTACATTACCAAAGCTTCGCCCTTTTACAAAGGCAGAAAACTTGAAAATTATTTCCATTGTTGATTTAATTAGGTATTGTAGCAATGTAAAAGTGTTCTATTAGTTTATAGAGCCTCCCTCCTCATAAATGTGAAAAAGAAAAAACAATTTGGCTTCTTTTCATAGTCCTTCGTTGAATTTTTCATTTACAAATTGTTTAATATTTTTGTTATTTAAATTAATAAAAGTAATGTCTCTTCTCATACCAGCTTTTGGTTACAACTGACAGATATATGAGGAAAAGAGATAAGTTGGTGGATGGGATTGAGCACATTGAAGGAAGCAAATCTTCAGAATTGAAATAATGTTGCTCTCAAATGATTGAAATAATCTTTAGATTTTTATTTTTTATTTTTTTCATTTGTTTATACTTTTTCTGAAGTCTGAATTTATGATCAAGGAATGTTGCTCTCAATACGTTTGTCATAATGTTTCTATGATTGATTATTTACCACAATTTGATATTTTGGTTACTTCGTTCTCTTTCTCTT
The DNA here is from genome assembly GCA_907173295.1 of Fagus sylvatica. Taxonomy (NCBI): domain Eukaryota; kingdom Viridiplantae; phylum Streptophyta; class Magnoliopsida; order Fagales; family Fagaceae; genus Fagus; species Fagus sylvatica. The sequence goes on from OU015761.1 coordinate 41,156,519, forward strand.
ATCAATATATATTCTTGTTTATAAAATATTCTCACCAAACAAGTTTCTAGCTTTACATGACAAGCCATGAAGCCAATATTACTTTTTGAAACTACAATGGAAATCAAAGCGAACTTACTTGCATAATTTAGTTACAATGTGTACATGCCTATTTTTTAACTAACAATTTGAATGGGCCCCCAATAAAATACTTGGACTTAATTAATTATTTAATGAATCAGCCCAATGAGCCCAGCCCAATAAAATGTCCTAAATAGCTCCTAATGAATTACTTGGGCTTATATTTTAGGTGCCTTGACACTATTCTAGAAGCCCACAACCCGAAACACATAACCCAACCCACTAGAACACCCTATGCAACACTTAAAAAACCATCTAGGCCTATTTTTAAGGGCCCTGGCACTGTTCATGAGCCCCAAAGAAACCCACATAAAACCCATGGCCCGAAATATGCTTATAATATAATCATTGGGTCCAAACACTATTGGGATTCATTGAGGGAACACAGCTGGAGCCCAAGTATTAATCAGCCCAACACCTGAAATAGCTAAAGACAGCCAATCCGTGGGTCCCATGAAGTTTGAACTCAAGCTAACAAAGAAAGGGCTGCATGTCTGCTGCTGGCAGAGCCCATACTATGTCCTATTTTACTAAAAAAGAGGAAGGCAGTAGCAGACCATCTTCTCCAACGTGACAAGAGCAACCAAGATGCCATTTTCAAATTATTCAAACCTCTCCAGCTCATTCTAGCTCTACACTCCACCGGAAACCATGAGTTCTGGTACTGTTCACGCAGCAGACTTCTGCATAACAGCTCAAAGAATACTGACAGCAACCAAGATGCATGGAAAATGAAGAAATATGATGGAAAAGCCCATAACCATGCCCATTCCGGTCCCAAAAGGACTCAGGGAGTAGCTCCCACGGCCAGACCCGTGAGGAAGCTACTCTCCTTATGTTGATCTAATTTGAGAAGTGTGGTTTGGTGGAGGGGAGTCAGTTCCGAGATTTAGGTAACCATGGACTGCTGTCATTAGGTCTGCTGGGAGGCACAATGATGAGTTTCATGGATACCAAGTCACAAGAGACATGCATAAACCTTGACCACACACAAAAACCCGCCAACAAAAAGCAATGAGTGCCTCTGACAAGCCATTTCAGAGGAGAAGAAAGCCTTACCCTGACATTAGAGAAGGACTATAATCATTTTACTTATGCTATACTCACTTTGACAAAACATGTCATAGAGGACTAATTCTAAAAACTAATAGGCTTAAGGAAAACCATAATCTCGGTTTTCCCATAAGATTAAGCCATGCTAATCCTTTATATAGAGAACTGATTGCATTCTTAATGCATTAGATCCATCAGATTTAGCGAGACCAAAAAACAACCTTCCAACAACTCAAGAAATTACCACAATTAAAACCCAAGAGAAAGGATTTTCTCTCAGATTCTCCGAGGGAGAACCCATGAAAAATGATGTTTCTGAGATCATTTCCAACTTAGAAATACCAATCAAAACCTAGAAATACAGTCCCATCCGAAAGGATTAGGATTTAACATTGAAATCTCCTTTGTTCCCCAGGAAGCTCTCTTGGCAGATGTCTAGGCAGAATTCCAGAAATGCCTTATAAGGACCACAATGGTTCTCTACCATTAATTTTGCTCCATAAAAGGCCCAAACACATTTTTCCCTTACCCTTATGCATGTCTCATCGGGGCTGACTCTCTCCCAACAAGTCAACCCTCTTTTAGTTTCAACAAAACTTATTACTGTTCACAAGCCTTGTGGCAGATGTCATCAGCAGTGCAGAAAACCCATGTTTGAATCATGTTAATCAAAGTGGTGTCGTTTCAAGTTCGATCCAACTGAGGAACAGTGAGAGGCTCGGCCCAAAATTGTTCTTTAGACTTCTTATTGGTAACAACACTTTTGGTAAATTTTCTTTAATCTTTGTTCACATTAGTTTCGGGCTTTGGTGATTTTGGCTCTTGAACATTTTTGGAAAGTGTCCCACTAGCCCTTAGGCCAAACTTTAGGCCCTTAGTTGAATTTTGGGTTCGACTACCCCTTCTCAAATACCCAAGTCCATGTTGTGATCGCCTTCAGCACGTCACGTGGCATTGTTACCAAAACACCCATTCACATTTCTGGCAACTCCACCGGGGAGTCGAGGTCAACACTTCCAAGAAGAAAGTTAGAGCTCAAGAGCCATGCCTCCTAAACCCCGACAAAGAAGAAAGCAAAGGGAAGTTTTAGCCCACATGGAACACTCCCAAGCTGAATCTGCAGTCAATGCACAGGGACAAAACCCGCCACCACCACCTCTAAGTGATCCAAACCCGGAGGTACCACCAACAAATTTGCTGCTGGAACTGATACAGAGCTTGCAGCAGAACCAGAGTGAGCTGGCAGAAGCTATCAAACAACTCAAAGAAAAGGATGCTGGTACAAAGACTCCTCTTCAAAATGAAGGAGGAGACCAGGAAAAACCTCATGAAGACTCAGGTTCACACGAAAAGGAAGCTACCTTTGTGACAATATCTGACATAGTAGACCTGCTCAAACAAGAAAGGGAAAAGAATCCAAAAGAGTCTCGACTTTTTGTAAGAAAGCCTCCCTATCCTACTGAGTTGTTGAAGCAGCCTTACCCCGAGAAGTATATTGCCCCAACTTTCTCATGTTTTGATGGCCGGAAGGGGTGTGCTCTTGTACACATTAGCAAGTTTGTGGACTCAATGGGGGCTTATGCCGGCAATGGTGATCTATGCCTTCGAGAATTTTCAAAGTCCCTTGATGATAGAGCCTACACATGGTACAACACCTTGCCTCCCGGATCTGTGAAGGTTTGGGAAGATATGGTTGAGCTGTTCTGCGGAAAATATTTCCAAGCGGAAGAGAAAATTACCCTTGCCAACCTCCACACTACAAAGCAAGCAAGCGGGGAAGACTTGCTCCGTTACATACATCGCTTTCGCGACATATCCCTAGATTGCTATGCTAATTATGAAGAAGGCGAGTTAGTAGGGGTCTGCATAGATAATATGTTACCAGAATTTCGAGCTCACCTTGAAAACCTCGATATCTCAAGATTTGGGCAACTGCTCCAAAAAGCTGGAAAGACAGCGTTATCAGTCAAGCCTCATACTGAAAAGCCTAAAGAAAAGAAGAACCAACCACAAGTTCTTACGGTGTCTACTATAAACAACAAGCGAAAGAAATCAAATGAGAGATCTTTCGATGAAGCACCACCTCCGGTTCCCTGCACTCTAGAAGAAATGAGGGCCATTCTTGACAAATGGGTGGCAGATGGTATTATCAAACTTCCAGAAGCTTAGAAGAAAGCAACTGAAGAAGATAAGAAAAACCCAAAATTCTGTTATTTCCATCGATATGTTCATCACTCTACAGCAGATTGTTGGACTCTTAGAAGAAAATTCCATGAGAAAATTCAAGATGGAACCCTGGAATTACCTCAAGTACAACAAAAGGTACATACTGATCCTTTCCTCAAGCATAAAGATAAGGCTGTGGTTTTAGTTGTCATTCATGGAAGTACTAGTGATGTGGATGTGGACGAGTCTGCCACTACAAGTACTGCCATGACACCTACAGCCATCAAGACTTTGCAGAGGAATCCCAGGTTTCAGTCTCTCTTCAATCAGCTAGGATTGAATCCAGAAGCTCGCATAGCAGCTACTGAGGCCATCATGGCCATAGCAGCAGATTCCGGAGCTCACTGCTTTACAGCAGAAACCCATGCCAGCGAGCTTTTCTGGAAACAACCAATGCAATCACATTTACAGATGAAGATATGGAAGTTCAGTATCCAGATCACCGACGTCCTCTCTACCTCTCAGCCACAATCAATGAGGTGCAAGTGAGGCGTGCTTTGGTAGATAACGGCTCTTGCATCAATCTTATTCCCTTAAGTACAATCCAAGCAGCAGAAATCCCTCAAAAGAAGATCCAAGGGGCACCTATGGAGATAAAAGGTTTCGGTGGTGTAGGTGAATACACTAAGGGGCATATTCAACTTGTTCTAAAGGTTGGTCCCATTGTGGCTTTCACACGGTTCCATGTTGTGGACTCCGTGGTTCCCTACCACATATTATTGGGAAGACCTTGGCTGCACAAACATCAACTTATCCCCTCCACCTACCACCAATGTGTTAAAGGAAGGCTCAACGGAAAGCCTATCCGAATAGCCGCCAACTCCGCACCTTTTGACCAATCCGAGTCCCACTTTGTTGAGGCAGCCTTATATGATGAAGTTAATCCAGCAGGGGAAGCATCGCTTGCCAAACCCATTGGAATTCCACTGCCCAAATGGGAAGAAATAAGGGATGCTCCTGGGGTGGACTTGAGAGATCTGCTAGAACAGAAAAAGAAAGAAGCGCAAGGTAGAAGCTAGTACCAGCAAGAGTCAGCCATAATGTGTACGCGTCCGTTTACCGGATGGACGCACTATTTACCGCTTGTGAAGGTGCGCGGGGGCCAATTATCCCCAACAAGAGGCCCCCGAACCAGAGGAGGGAATTTTGCAGCCCTCATGTCTCGCAATAAATGAAGCAAGTGTTCCAGAATCTGCAGATGCAGCAGAACCCGTTGCAGCAGATCCCAAAATTTCTGCAAAGAAGAACTTGAGGTAATTGATCTAAGTTCTGATCCCAATGTACATAAGCCTGTTTCTATTAGTGCATCATTATCAGTTGAAAAAAGAATGCATTTAGTAGAATTGTTAAAGGAATATCAAGATGTCTTTGCTTGGCAAATATGATGAAATGCCCGGGAATAGACCCGAAACTTGTTGCCCATTCTTTAAATGTTGAACCGGGTACTAAGCCAGTAAGTACAACCTATGAGGACCTTCCATCCGGAGGTCGAAGCTCAAATTACTCAAGAAGGTGAAGAAGCTACTTTCAGCTGGTTTTCATTCAAGCCAATACAGCACCCACGGTGGCTGTCCAACATAGTCCCTGTGAAGAAAAAGAATGGTCAGATTCGGATGTTGTGTGGATTTCCGTAATCTCAACAAGGCATGTCCTAAGGATGAATTCCCGCTACCTAACGTGGACCTTTTGATCGATTCAGCTGCTGGTCATGCAATGTTTTCCTTTATGGATGGTTTTAGCGGTTATAATCAAATCTTTATGTCTCCAAGGGACGCTGAGAAGACTGCATTCCGCACGCCTATTGGGAACTTCTACTACACCGTCATGCCATTTGGACTCAAGAATGCCGGAGCCACATATCAAAGAACCATGACAGCAATGTTTCATGATATGATGCATTGTGAAATTGAAGATTATGTTGATGATATTGTGGTGAAGTCCAAGACAAGGGGAGATCATTTTGGTGTCTTGAAGAAGGTGTTCGAAAGATGCCGATTGTACAAGCTCAAGATGAATCCTCTCAAATGTGCATTCGGAGTTTCAGCTGGCAAATTTCTGGGTTTCTTAGTGCACCAGCGTGGTATCGATGTTGATCCAGCAAGAGCATCTGCCATAGCTACTATGAAGCCACCAGCTACACATAAAGAGCTGAAGAGTTTCTTAGGCAAGCTGTCATACATAAGAAGGTTTATTCCTGGACTTGCTGCTGTAACTTCTACTTTTGCACCACTCTTGAAGAAGGGAGCTCCATTCCATTGGTCTACCGAATGCCAAGAAGCCTTTGAAAAGGTACAAGACATCATGACTAAACTCCCTACTGTTTGTGCACCTATTCTTGGAAAACCTCTTCGACTTTATTTAGCTTCAAATAGTCAAGCAATTGGGGCTTTGATAGCCCAAGAAGATAATAATGGGATTGAACAACCCATCTATTATGTAAGCCGTACTCTCAAGGATGCCGAAAGCCGATACTCGGGGGCTGAGCGATCTTGCTTAGCTCTAATTTATGCTTCCCAAAGGCTCCGACACTACTTTCTAGCTCATAAGGTCTAATTGATGACAAAATCTCACCCTATCAGAAGTCTGCTGCAACGGCCTGTTCTATCTGGCAGACTAGCACAGTGGCTTTTGCAACTGTCACAATATGAGATCATTGCTGAAACACCAACTGCTATTAAAAGTCAAGTCATTGCTGATCTATTGGCTCAGTTCCCTGGAGAAGATAACTCATCTATTTCAGATGAAGTACCCGGGGAAATCAATGAAGTATTCTTGGCAGGCTTGGCAGATTCTGTTTGGACCTTGAAATTTGATGGCTCATCGACTACTACATCAGCAGGAGCCGGTATTGTTCTTTGCAAAGATGATGGGGAAGCTATAACAAAGTCTTTCAAGTTTGATTTCCCATGTTCCAACAATGCAGCTGAGTATGAGGCTTACTTGGCCGGATTAGCAATAGCATATGAAATGGGAATCAAGCATTTGCAAGTCATTGGCAATTCTAACCTCGTGGTCTGTCAAGCCCGAGGGGAATTCTCACTCAAGAAACCATCTTTGGCACCTTACCAAGCATTGGCACAGAAGTTAGAAGCAAAATTCAGCACCTTCGAAATAGAACATGCCCAAAGGAAGAGAACCGGTATGAGAGCGGACCGGTATGCGGATGCTTTAGCTAATTTGGGATCTCAAATAGCTTTCGAAGGTGAAGAAATGGATGTCACATCTGCAAGAAGACGAAGCCTATCACTGAATCATTGAAAAAAAAGTTTGAAGAGCTGTCTCCAGATCAAGAAGACTGGTGAGCACCAATCAAAGCCAAGCTTATGTCTCCTACTGTTACGGCAGATTTAAGAGAAATCAAGGATTACACCTTGATATCTGGGGATCTTTATAGAAGACTGCCTGGAGGAGTTTTGGCACGCTACATTAGTATTTAAGAGGTAAAGGAAAAGCTGTCTGACATCCATGAGAAAACTTATGGAGACAGAGGAGCTATCAGCCTCTACCTTAGACTTCAGCGGCTGGGATATTTCTGGCCAAACATGAGTGCAGAAGCAGCAGAGATACAGAGCCAGTGCCCAACTTGCCAATTCCATTACAGCAATGAAGAGGTATGTGCAACTTTTGTCTCTATTGATTGGCGCACACCATTCTTAGAATACTTGCTTGAAGGAATTTTGCCATCAAACCCCAAGGATGTTTATCGCCTTAAAAGGCTAGCCTTGAGGTATTTTGTGGAAGGAGGAACTCTCTTTCGAAAAGGCTTTCATGGAGAGCCGCTTAGATGTCTTAGCCCATCGGAATCCCAAATGGTCATGAAGGAAACTCATGCCGGGGAATGTGGGGAGCATCAAGGAATGAAAAGGCTCTACCAATGTTTGCTCACACTTGGTTATTATTGGCCTACAATGAAGAAGGATGCGGCAGATTTTGTGAAAACATGCCATACTTGCCAAGTCCAAGCCAACTTGATCCATACTCACCCAACTAGTCTCCAAAACATGGCTACACCTTGGCCATTTCACACTTGGGGGCTAGATCTCATTGGCCCTATCAATCCGGCCTCCGGTGGTTACATTTGGATTCTTGTAGCTACCGAATACTTTACAAAATGGGTAGAAGCCATCCCTCTTCGAAAGGCAACAGGTGCTGCAGTTGCAAATTTCATTTGAGAGTACATAATCACTCGTTTTGGCATACCATACAAGCTCATCACCGACAATGGTACTCCATTCATAAACAAGGATGTGCGGGAAGTGCTAGAACATTACCGAGTCAAGCATTGACGTTCCACACCTTATTATCCTCAAGGTAATGGGCAAGCTGAAGCCACAAATAGAATGTTGCTGCGAATTTTGAGCAAAATGGTATTCGATTATGGGAACGACTAGAAAGCCCATCTGGCAGATGTCCTCTGGGCATACCGAAGTTCACCCAAAACAGCAACAGGCTTTACACCTTTCTCACTTGTTTATGGTACTAATACCATTTCTCCAACTGAATTGGTTGTGCCTAGTCCACGAGTAATGCAAGGGAGTGAATTGGAAGTGGATGCTAATATGTGTGCTGAAGCACGAATGGCAGATCTGGAAGGACTTGATGAGGCAAGGGATTTAGCTAAAGCAAGAGCCAAAGGAACTACCAAAAAATGGCTAATGTGTACAGCAAAGCCTTTCGAGTCCGAATCTTTGTGGAGGGACAAATGGTTTTGAAAGCCGCGGAATTTGTAAGGAGAAACCTACCATCTCCATCCAAGTTCTCTCCCAATTGGGATGGACCATACATCATCCGAGAAGCACATGGAAGTGGTTACTACAGGCTGTCTAAGTCTGATGGAACTACCTTGGCAGATCCTATGAATGGAAAGTGGCTGAAACACTATTACTCGTAAAATGCATTATAGCAGATTTTGCATTATGTATCTTTCTTCTTTTGAAATAGCTTTTGAAGCATTTTGTGCTAGGCTAAGAGTAATAGAAGTTAAAATGCCTTTCTTTTGTATTGCAAAATATGTCAACCTTTTGTACAATGTAATTCAAGCAAGTAAAGTTGACACAATTCAAGTTTCATTGTTCACAAGTAAATGCACTTAACAAATATGTGCCAAAAAACCAAAGTGAAATCAAGTTTCATTGTCAAAGCCTATACACGGCTAACATATTACAAAAGAACAACAAAAGAGAAAAGAAAGAGGAATGCAGAGGATGATGTGCTCAAGACAGCAAGCCCTGGAGGGCTGATTCAGCATGAGCTTGCTGCAGAAACTCTTCTGGCAGAAGCCAAGTCCCATGGGTCTGGTGCAACCGTGTTCAGAGCATCCCTCAATGCAGCAACACGAGCCTCTGCTACTCTCAATTCAGCCAAGACCCTCCTACTGAATATGTCACGAGCTAACCTCCTCAGATAGTCGAGAATAAAACCAAACTTGAAGCCTCCTTCAATTGCCTCTTGGACTACGGCTTTCCACTCAAGGATGTGAACTTCGGTGATGTCCTCAAGCCTAGTATGCTCCATATGGGCAAGCACACAGCAAAGAAGAGTCAGCAAAGAGCTTCCCACATGCACACCAAGTCTAAAATATGATGAGCAGCTGCCATATTTTTCCCACAAAGTTTTCAAGAACCGAATTCCTCCTCGTTGTACTCGGAAGATTTCAAAATTAGCCTTCACATCATCAAAGGTCCAGAAATGCTCAGCATGACGGGAACTGAATGATGTATGGTCAAATTCTCGAAAGAAAGCATCCAAATCAGCAAGAACAGAAGACCCCAATGTGGCAGACCTGGCAGCAGACAACAACCCTGGCTGACCTCTAACGGCAGACTCCACTGCTGCAGTCTGAAGTCTTCTTTCTTCCTCTGCAACAGTTTCATTGCCACTTCCAGCTGCAGAAAAATGACAGAAAAGGAGGAAGATTCAGTTAAGCAAGTACAACAATGCAAAAGTGAAGGCGAAGAAAGTAAATAAGTGAGTAAAATGCTTACTAGAACTCCTTTACTAAAAAAGCCATACTAACTGCAACTAAGTTCTCAAGATAGCTTGGCTAAGTCATTTGGGGGAACAACAACTGGGCATTAACCTAGGTTCACCCAACGGGGAACAACAATTGGGCATCAACCCAGGTTCACCCAATGGGGGGCAACAAATGGGTATCAACCCATGCCTACCAATCTACCTAATGGACCTAATGGCGAACAACAACTGGGTATTAACCCAGGTTCACCAAAAGGAGGACGACAAATGGGCATTAACCCATGTCCACCGAGCTCAGCCAATTAGGCCTGGATGGTGAACAACAACTGGGCATTAACCCAGGTTTATCGGAAGGGGGACGACAAATGAGAATCAACCCATGTCCATTGAGCTCACCTATTATACCAAACAGAGGACAACAACCGGGTATCAACCCGGGTTCACCGGATGGAGGACAACAAATGGGAATCAATCCATGTCCATACACAATGGAGAACAACAAATGGGAATCAACCCATGTCCACCAAACTCATTTTATCAAGAGTATGCAGGCACAAAACAATGGGCAAAAGATGGGACAAGACTTACAAAACCCGTTGGTGCTGGGTTCACAAAATCATAAAAGGGTGTGACCATAATGTGGTGGACAATAAATGGGAATCAACCCATGTCTACTAGGCTCACCTAATTAAAAGAAGTTGTGAAAACAGCAAACGACGGGTGGGAAGTCATTCTATCTCTACTGGGCTCATACTTCCACAACAGCAAGTTTGGAAATACCAAATGGCAAACAACAAATGGGCATCAACCCATGTCTGCCAGACTCACACAGCAAACAACAACAACAAAAGACAGCAAGTGGGAATCAACCCATGTCTATTACATCTATCAAGATTTGGTTTTATGGTCATAGACAATAAATGAGCATTAACTCATGTCTAAACAGTCCATGATCAAGAAAAAAGAAATATACACATATAAGTTCTATGCATAACAAGTAAACAGTCAAGTTTTGCCTATACATTTAAAGAAATCTTTGTCATCAAGCAAAACAATGGCAAGATATTGATAAAAAGCCAGTTACCTGTCTTGGTTGGGCTTGCATGAGCTGTCATAGGAGCAGTAACCTCTATATCTACTGCCTGAGCACCAGCCATATGATCTTCTGTCTTGGCCAAGACCTCATCATAGCTATCATGGGCGTCTCCCATGTCTATATCATTTACATGGCCTTGGGCCAATTCCTTTTCTATAACTGGAACATCACTACCAGGAATGACGTCTGCTTGAACTGGTTCTTCACTAGCAGCAACTTCTGCATGTTCAACATGAGTCATACCTGCATCAAAATCAACATCAATCACAAGATTCTCATCAATTGATATGCTCTCAACAAAAATATTACCTTCTGGGACCTCAGGGATGTGTGCAAGAACCTCTTCATTACCAGGAACTTCTTCAGCAACTGCTGGTGCAGTCTCACTTTCTTGAACAGTTGCTGCAGCAGACACAGCAGTAGCTATGATTATAGGTGTAGGAGCAGTACCACCAGATTCATGAAGGGAACTTGAGGGTGTTGGTACCCTTACTGTGACAGAAGCAGTCCTCTCAAAATCTGTAGACATTAAGCTTTCCCTTCGAGCTCTTCGAACACATTGGCGGGTGGAAGCACTTGAATCAAGTAAAGAAGGTTCCACATGGCTGCCACTCCCAGAAAGGCCACCTTGTGCAGTCCCACCACTGTTGGTTATAGTAATTGGTGTGGTCTCGACAACTCTCTCAGCATTGGTAGCAACTCTAACAGTTGCATGCTCCTCAACAGCCCCTTCTGCAGATTTGAGTTTACTGGCAGATGCAGTGGAATCACTGTCAAAAGCAGCTTCTGCAGCTTTTAACTCATCCATAGATACTTCGTCTTCTTCTTCCCCAAAAAAAGTACTTGGAACAGTGCCCTCATTAGCAAAGCTAGCTTCTACTGCAAAATCATCTGCACCAGAGACAGTTTCTGCAGCAGCAGTTTCAGTATCCTCACTCTCAACCTCTTCTGTAGCAGCTCTAGATGGATCATCTTTGTCACTTGAGGATGATGAGTTACTCAAATCATCCTACACAAAAGAAAGAGAGAGCATGAGAACGCTATTTTTATTAAAAACAAGGTGTCGTGGCTAAATGCATATCGGTATCTCAATCGGAACACGAGCAACTGTGTCAGCTCTTTGCTTAGACTGCCACAAAACAGAAACCACATCAATATCATAAGAAAAATATATCAATTGGAAAATGAAGAGGCAAGAATAAAAACACTTACTCTTTTCTCGGAATAAACAACGCCTCGGGATGACTTGCGTGCCGCAACGCGTGCAGCAATGGATGACGGTGCACTTGGGAAAGCTGGAGGAACAAAAGTCCTCTTCCCCGCTCTGGTCTTTCTCACTGTTTTCTTACTTGCAGGGGCAGAAACCCCTTGAGCAGCACTTTCTCCAGCTGGTGAAGGCTCCTGAACAGCAGTTTTTAAGACTAACATTTATTTGCTACTCTTAGCAGCAATTGTCTTCTTTCTCTTCGAAGCTTGGGCAGGGGAATCCTTGCTTGGAGCTTCCCTTTTCTTGGACTTGCTGGATTGCTTCTCTTTAGCAGCGGGGGTACCAGCAGAAGCATTCCTTCTTCCTCAGCTGGATGGCACTTTCCGAGGTGCAGCAACATGGGGATGATCTCTCAACCACAAAGGGGGGTGGTGATTTCCATAAACCACCCACTATGACTCCTCATGATGCCATACAGCATAGCCTAGGCTTTGGCGATTTGCATAAGTGGTCATGGTATTGGTGGCCATGAATAAACGAGGATGAGGAAGGGGAGAAGTATATGACTCCAGCAAATGAGAAATATCTCCCCTCCCGCTATTTCTAAACTCCACCATTGCAGCCATCAGCCCTCTCCAATAATTGCTCATACCTGTGGTATAGACACCAATTCTATCACCACTAGGGACTATAACTCGAGGAGCAATACCGCTCCAATAAGTAAAGGCACTAGATCTCAGAAAAGGGTTAATAGTGGGAATTTCATCTGCTGCAATCCCCATAACAGCAGGTATCTCTTGGTCAAACCCAAATTGTTTCCTCACTCTATGAGCACTGTAAACCGTGAATTGAAGTCCGCCAGAAGATAGTATTGGCAACCAGCCAGCGTTGGTGGCAGAAAGATAGGTCAGAGACACCATGTCTCCAGCAATAAGGGTGTAGTCTTGAGCTTTTACATTGGAAAACCCAGACATCACCGATTCATACACAAATCCGCGATGAGACACTCCATATGGTCTCCAGCAGATTTTACTCTCACTATCCAAGGAAGGAACCAAACCGTGATCATAAAATTTGCTGCCTACCCAGCGGTACACAGCAGGCACATCACCTTGAAAATCACCAACATTGGCTACAACTCCCTCCGGCATTGATGCAAACTTGTTTCGAGCCTCGTAGGGTTTCCTACCCTTTTTTTATATACTCTAAGGCATGCCCCCAAAGGAATGTGTGCACTATGGATGAATTAAGAGACGTAGTGATGATGTGGCAAGATGCCCCAACCAATTCCTCAGCATGCAGCAAATCCAGCTGAGTATAAAGTTGTCCCAACAGCAAAGGGGCAAGAGGAAAACAAACCCCTGCAGCAATCTTAACAGCAAGAGGAAAATACAAAGGTTTAATAGAATAAGCGGGGTGCTCACCAAAAACGCATTTGCTGAGCCAGTAGGCTACAAAAGCAGCCCTTCGAATCAAAGGATCGGTCTCTCTGTTGAAGTGCTCCATCCAAGGTTTGAATCTTGCAGCTTGGGTCCCCAGAGCAATGTTCTTTCGTCCAATATAATCTGCCAGAGCAGCTTCAATCTCCAACTCCTCAGGGGAAAGTACAAGATCTGCTGGGCCTTGATCACCCAGTATTGGCAACAGCCAATGGTTTTCTACATCCTCCAATGTAACAGTTAACTCCCCGTGCGCAAAAAAGAATGTGTGCGTGGATGGGTACCATTTCTGTATCAGTTGTCGCAATGCCTTAGTATCACGATACATGTTTGAGCACCTAGAAATCAAAATGGAGGGGAGTACACCAGCCCATTCTAAACGGTCACAAAACTCCTTATCAGCCAGCTCCAAATCTATCCAATCCGCCCACTCGATGGCTCTTGAACATTGGAAATAAAAAATGAGAGGTACGGCAAGCATCTCGTTCCTTTGAATCTGAAGATCTCTGATCTCTCGGAAATTTGAAGTCCAGGTCACATCTGCTGCGGAGTCCTCTCTGATAACTAGCCACTCCCAGTCCGCCAGTGGAGGTTGGAGGCTTGCTGGGACCGAAGGAAATCTCTCACCACTCCTATACCATGGGTCAACAGTGGTTGACCCAATACGTCCCCAAAAGGCTCCGATGATCTTGAACCAGAACCGGAACTGTCACTGCTGTCTTTTGAAACTCTTGCCGCCGCACCACGAGCAACAGAGGGACCCCCTTCACCGGAAAAGGTCCCACCAAGTCCTCTCCTCGTTCTCTTCGAAGAAGAAGCCATTGATAGTGAACAAAGAAGAGAAGAAGAAAGGAAAGAGAAGAAGAAGAAAAAGAGAAAGAGAAGGAAGAAGAAAAGCTCGAATATGTTTGTGTCTAATGAGCTTTCTGCCTCTCGGGAATATGGGTAATGGCTGAGTAATAGGGGGAGTTAGCTGGGTGGTTGGGTCATTAAGATGAGGAATGATAGCCATTAATTTAGGCTGCCCCTTGAAAATAGGAGCCACTACCAGCAGGTATGTCCTTCCCACTCCTCCACTATTTCTCCAGGAAAATGAGTCACCATCTTTCTTTTTTTAAAAATACCCGCCAAGAAGAAAACTAAACAGTTATTCTGGCTCGCACGTGACTCACCATGGGTAAGTCACGGGCTCGGGGGGCTAAATGTACATGCCCATTTTTTAACTAACAATTTGAATGGGCCCCCAATAAAATACTTGGGCTTAATTAATTATTTAATGAATCAGCCCAATGAGCCCAGCCCAATAAAATGTCCTAAATAGCTCCTAATGAAATACTTAGGCTTATTTCTGAGGTGCCTTGACACTATTTTAGAAGCCCACAACCCGAAACACATAACCCAACCCACTAGAACACCCTATGCAACACTTAAAAAACCATCTAGGCCTATTTTTAAGGGCCCTGGCACTGTTCATGAGCCCAAAAGAAACCCACATAAAACCCATGGCCTGAAATATGCTTATAATATAATCATTGGGTCCAAACACTATTGGGATCATTGAGGAACACAGCTGGAGCCCAAGTATTAATCAGCCCAACACCTAAAATAGCTAAAGACAGCCAATCTGTGGGTCCCATGAAGTCTGAACTCAAGCTGACAAAGAAAATGCTGCATGTCTGCTGTGGCAGAGCCCATACTATGTCCTATTTTACTAAAAAAGAGGAAGGCAGCGGCAGGCCATCTTCTCCAAAGTGACAAGAGAAACCAAGATGCCATTTTCAAATTATTCAAACCTCTCCAGCTCATTCCAGCTCTACACTCTACCGGAAACCATGAGTTCTGGTATTGTTCACGCAGCAGACTTCTGCATAATAGCTCAAAGACTACTGGCAGCAACCAAAATGCATGGAAAATGGAGAAATGTGATAGAAAACCTATAACCATGCCCATTCCGGTCCCAAAAGGACTCAGGGAGTAGCTCCCACGGCCCAGACCCGTGAGGAAGCTACTCTCCTTATGTTGATCTGATTTGAGGAGTGTGGTTTGGTGGAGGCGAGTCAGTTTCGAGATTTAGGTAGCCATGGACTGCTGTCATTAGGTCTGCTGGGAGGCACAATGATGGGTCCATGGATACCAAGTCACAAGAGACATGCATAAACTTGACCACACACAAAAAACCCACTAACAAAAAGCAATGAGTGCCTCTGACAAGCCATTTCAGAGGAGAAGAAAGCCTTACCCTGACATTAGGGAAGGACTATAATCATTTTATTTATGCTATACTCTCTTTGACAAAACATGTCATAGAGGACTAATTCTAAAAACTAATAGGCTTAAGGAAAACCTTAATCTCGGTTTTCCCATAAGATTAAGCCATGCTAATCCTTTATATAGAGAACTGATTGCATTTTTAATGCATCAGATCCATCAGATTTAGCGAGACTAAAAAACAACCTTCCAACAACTCAAGAAATTACCACAGTTAAAACCCAAGAGAAAGGATTTTCTCTCAGATTCTCCGAGGGAGAACCCATGAAAAATGATGTTTTTGAGATCATTTCCAACTTAGAAATACCAATCAAAACCTAGAAATACAGTCCCATCCGAAAGGATTAGGATTTAACATTGAAATCTCCTTTGTTCCCCAGGAAGCTCTCCTAGCAGATGTCTGGGCAGAATTCCAGAAATGCCTTATAAGGACCACAATGGTTCTCTACCATTAATTTAGCTCCATAAAGGCCCAAACACATTCTTTCCTTACCCTTATGCATGTCTCATCGGGGCTGACTCTCTCCCAACAAGTCAACCCTCTTTTAGTTTCAACAAAACTTATTACTGTTCACAAGCCTTGTGGCAGATGTCATCAGCAGTGCAGAAAACCCATGTTTGAATCATGTTAATCAAAGTGGTGTTGTTTCAAGTTCGATCCAACTGAGGAACAGTGAGAGGCTCGGCCCAAAATTGTTCTTTAGACTTCTTATGGCAACAACACTTTTGGCAAATTTTCTTTAATCTTTGTTCACATTAGTTTCGGGCTTTGGTGATTTTGGCTCTTGAACATTCTTGGAAAGTGTCCCACTAGCCCTTGGGCCAAACTTTAGGCCCTTGGTTGAATTTTGGGTTCGACTACCCCTTCTCAAATACCCAAGTCCATGTTGTGATCGCCTTCGGCACACCACGTGGCATTGTTACAAAAACACCCCTTCACACAGTGTGGTTGTGTAAATTGTATAGGGTGATAGAACCTAAAGTCATATAAACTTTAGTCATTGAAGAATTCAATCATATGTTTCTCCTATTTCAAATGCCTATGTACCCAAAATTTCTCAGCAAAAAAAATCTCAACTCTGCCAAAACTTTCCCCTTATTCGAAGCATTCGCTTTACCTATTACACACAAAAACTCATTACTTTAAAAGTTCTCTATTTATACACGATTGTGAATGGAACCTGCTGCACTGAGCAGTGCAATGAAGAAAATGGATGACTCAATAAAATTCCAGTTTGCCGCATATGATGGGAGGTGGGTTCATTTCGATTTGAGTTGCCTTCCCCTCTGAAAGCAGTTGTGGTAATGTGTTGGCCTCCTTGGCCATTACTCCCTCACCAGTCTATATTGCTGAGCCTTATTAAGATTTTTAACCATATCCTTATTCTGCAGCCAAGCATTAACCTTGGGATTGTTTTCAGCCAACTGCCTGGACAACTACAAAAGAGTCAAACAGTATAACATCCATTCAATCCTAGATATGTACATCATGAAGACAATTCATAAAATGGAAAAATATAAATATCACAATGATTATGAATTGACAAATGAAAAAACAAAATAGAAATATTAAAGAAACTAATAATATTTATAAAAAAAAAGGGGAATTCAACTACTGCAATGATAAAATCCGAATTCTAATCACTTTTTGTTTTTGTTTATTTTCTCAAGGGTAGGATAAGTTCTAATTTGCTTGATCAAAGACAACAAATTACATTTTGAGTGGCTCATGTTCTTAACTACCAATGAAGTTGTGGCCTGTGGGTGCATTCCATTGATGGCAGCAGTGAATCAGGACTATACATACAGTAATCCTGATGCCTTGGAATATTTTAAGTCATGAATGTCAAATAAGAATCTTTTCCTCAAGCCTAGATTGGGCCCAAAGAGGTAGCTTAGACCTGCCTCTTGAAAACCACAATCTGATATATTGGTTACCCGGTTCTCTTTCTCTTATCAATATATATTACTTTATCTTACTTTCATCTCTCTTTCGAAGCTCACTAAAAAAATATTGAAAAAGCACTCAGAATTTTTTGTTTCTTGATTTTGCTTTCAGGGAATTCTAGTGGGAATGCCAGTGAGTTTTCTAGCCAGTGGGACAAAAACCCTGTCTTATAATGGATAAGAATGAACATAAACAATACTGGGACTACTGGGAATTAACCAGGCACTTTGAAGTCCAAGATATAGGGGTTCATGGTTGTGCTTTCTTGGATAATGAATGTTTGGAGCTGAGCCAAACATGTGTTCATGAATATAGTGCTAAATATAATTGGTAGCAAGCGAATTGGTGTGTTGTTTTTGTTGTTGCATAATTAGTGCTCCTAATTTTCTCTATTAATATCACCTTAGATATTGAGTTTAAGTAAAACTCTAATTTTCTTTGATCAATTTTCAGTTTAGTTAGATATAAGGTTTATTTTTTAAAATATTATATTTGGTAGCTTTCCCGTGCATAGCACGGGTTTGCGACTAGTATAAACTAATAGCGGAAGCTTTAGATTTCTCTCAAAACATGCCACGTCAGATTTCCTATTCCCATAACAATTCAAGTCACCCGAAATTTTCCCTCTTTTAATTCCTTCTTATTTATTTTTCCTTATCCAATCACAATTAAGTCAGTAATCAAAGTAATTATTTTTTTCCACTCTTTAATGATTGACTCCTCATCTAACACCATCTCTTCCAAATCAAACCTATTTTCACTCATTCCATTTAACTCCATTTAATTATTTCACCTCATACTCTCTCTCTTCATCACACGTTTCCTTGTTTTTTTTTCCCTTCCTCTCTTCTCTCTCTCCTTTGGCTCCTCACCTCCCTACTAAAAATTCTCTCCATCACACCTTTTTGGTGTTGGCTTTTAATGCTCCATTCTTTCAACTTTCCCATTTAATTCTATCATCATTACTACTCTAACTCTCTCTCTTCCATTTTTAAAAAGAAGAAAAAAAAAACTCTACCTCTTTTAACCTTTTCGAATTCTTTAGTCAAATTCCATTTAACTCTTTCTATATTTGGGCTGGCTTCAAAAGCTCTATTTTTTCTTTCTTTCAAATTTTCCACTTAATTCTATCTTCATTACTACTTTGACTTTCTCTCTCTTCTCTTTTTCTCAAAGAAAGAAATAACTCTCTGTTCTTGCTTTCTTGGCTTCTTCTCTCCCTCACTTCAGTTATAAATCCACCAATTTATTTTTTGGTTTATAAATAAACCAAACGCTAAGCTCCACAGAAGTAGTAGATCAAGAACAACATGAACAACGATTGGAGGAAGAAAATGTGGTGCAATTTCTGGATTCCTTGGATACCTATCTAATCCTATTCCCTATTTGTTTCATCATCTTTAGCACTCTGCCAAGGGTGGTTGGAATATTACATTGTGCAAATGGGCGTTCTCTACCCAGCAATAAAAAATATCCTTTTTTTTTTACTTATCATTTTGACATCTCTCACTTTTTTCCTTTTTGTTTTTTTGCTTCTTTTCTTAGAGTATTTGTTTATCCATAATTTTGCCTTTTTGTGACACTTTTTGATGGGATGATTGAATATGGCTCTCAAAAGCTACATGAAACAGTACATTCTAATGTTTATTTTTTATTTTTATTTTTTGAAATTGATCATTAGGGTTTTTTCTTCAATCTTGCCAACTTGGGAAAATTAGTAATTTTTGGGTGGATTCAATTTTCATGTTCATATTTTGGATTCTGCATATCATGTGTTTGACAAAATGTCTCACTTACTATCGTATTAGTTTTAGTTAATTTTTTCCGTACCATAATGATTGCTCCTACCATCAAGTAGAGACACCAATTGGTTCTTGGTGTAGACAGAATTTGAACCTAGGTCTCTACTCGACGACAAGATACTTTACCAGTTGAGCTAACTGGAACTCATAAGTCAATTTAATGAATTATGCCTCTTGGTTTAGTTGCCATCAGTCATCTCTTTTATTTATTTATTTTTTTTCTCATGAGCTTACTAACGTAATAAGAACTTGAACTTAAGACTTAAGAGTCAATCTCAATTCTATGATAGTTATAGTAAACATGTTGGGTTAGCTAATGAAAACAACATCAAATTAAATTAGTATTATCCTCTCTATGAATTAGTATTATCTTCAAGAAATTGAAATAAAATTAAGATTTTAAAAAAGAAGCCCATGTTTAATTTTGTATTTTTTTTAATTTAATTTGTGGGGTTTTGTGATATGGGATTGTGTGTTTGGGTTTAAAATAAAATTGGGTTTTCTGTTAATTTTATGTTGTTTATTTTCATTTAAATTCAAGTGCTCTTTTTTGTTCTTTGGATTTATAATAGGTTCTAACATTTTTTCGAAATTATTCATCAAAATTAATATTCACTTTTTAGTTTTTTTATTAATAATATGATGTTCACACAAAATTAAAAATGTTATATATATAATTCCCGTGCATTGCATGGGTTTGCGATTAGTCTACAATCTAAATTAAAACTTGAAGCGGAGAGAAAAATTTTTCTCTCCTCCAAACACCGCCACATCATAATCCTTGTACCTACATACGTCCATGTCATCCTTCCCTATTTTTGCTTTCTCTCTCACACGTACCTCTCATATTAAATTCCCATTAATTTCCAACCTCTCTCACACACGTACGTCTTCCAGACTCTCTATCTCCACCGGCCGTTTCATACTCTCTCTGCCTCCTTGCCTTTTTCTCCCCCTCTTCCACGGTTCATTAAATCTCAACTGCTCATCTTCTCTCTTACAGTTTTTTTTTTTTTTTTGTTTTTTTTGCCTTTCCCCCTCCTTATTAAAGCTAGGCTTAATTGAAATGGACTGCTCATCTCGCTCTCCATTTTTTCCCCTTCCCCATTAATTCTATCTTCCTCAACTTATCGAACAACCGTTACTATTCGACTCCCTCTCTTTCCTTTTGCTCAGGTCAGCACCGATACACCCTTTTAAATTCTTCAGTTATGAATTGTTCAGCTTCAATGCTCTTACTTAATTTTCCCTCCCTCTTAAGCTTGGCTTCCTTTTGCCCTTTAGGATTGCTAATGTATACACTGTCAGTTACTTTGCCTCCGGCTCTCTCTCTCCTTTTTTTTTTTTACTCTTCCCCTACTTCAGTTTCAATTGTTTGTAATATATTTGTGATAGATGTCCTCTCATTCCATTGTTTTGCTTGCAGGAACGCAGGTGAGTTTTTTTTCTCTATTTTTCTCCACGATTTTTTTATTCTTCACTGGATTTGTGATTGTTTCTAACTAATTTGCCCTCCATAGGTTCGTTTGGTTGTATGATTTGTTTTTGTTTAAGATGCACCCAACAAAATCAAAAAGACTCAGAACCAAGCCCAAAGTTGCTTACAATCAGTCCTAAGCATGCAATAGGAATTTCAATTTGTTGTTTGTTGGTTAGGGTTAGGATTCAGTTGGTTTTATTTGTGTGAAAATTCAAT
The DNA here is from genome assembly GCA_907173295.1 of Fagus sylvatica. NCBI lineage: Eukaryota > Viridiplantae > Streptophyta > Magnoliopsida > Fagales > Fagaceae > Fagus > Fagus sylvatica. The sequence continues at coordinate 41,177,347 of OU015761.1, forward strand.
TTTGCTTTGTTAATTTTGAGTTCTTTTCTTTGGTTCAGTCTTGAGCATGCAATAGGAAGTTGATGATTTTATTTCCTTCTATTAATTTTCTTGAGGTGCACCCAAGAAAATTGAAAAGACCTAGAGGTAGACCAAGCCCAAATTTGCTTACAATCAAAATTGAAAGTCAGCTCTTGAACAATATTTGAGACACAGAAAAATTCTAGAGACAGAGAGAGGAAAGTATAACTTCTCAGTTTGTTCTTTTCTTGATCCTTTGCTTTGTTCTATCGCTCTAAACACTTCTTTGCAGGCAAAGGAAGTTGACCTTGAACACAAGTGAAAATTGCACGGGGACAATAGGAACCTAACGAGCAAGCTTCAAGAATTTGATATCAAATGACAACAGCGGAAAGAATAGACATCTTGTAACCAAGGGAAAAAAAACGTACAACTGCATATGTACTACTTGAACATATTACACTTCAAAGAGGTGAATGGTTGATCTTTCATAGTTTTTTATCCCAAGGATAAGATTTATATTTGGCTTGCTTATGATGTGTTTGATATATTGTATAAGAGAAAGTAGGAGAGGCAAACCATGAAAGTTATTAGTTTATATAATTTCTCATATTTTATGCATTATAACTATTTAGTATACGGCAAAAAAAATGAAGAGTGAAGAGAGCCAAACTTTAAATTTGATAAATTCAAAGTGAACTTAGAAAGGATGTGCATGAATGTAAGACAGTTTGCAAAAGTGAAAAAATAAATAAAAAAATATCTTCCCTTCCCTAACAACAATATTGGTGTTGAAAGAATTCCTAGACATGGTCAATTCTATTACATATCTTCCATTAGAATGTGTTATAAGGAGAGTGTTCAAAAGTTCTTAGGATGAATGCATGTATTAAATGTTGCTTCAACGTTTGCAATATATGCAGAAAACTATTTAGAGTTATATTACTTTCTTCTTGATATTTAGTACGTTGATAATTGCTACATTTTTTTTTTTTTTTTGCATACAGATATTAAAGATCACAAACGTTGAAGGATGCCCAGTTGTATGCTTATTCTTCCATCTTAAGTTTTTAGTTTAGTTTTTATTTATTTTGACTTGATCTGAACATTGACAGTGCATCTTTAGTTTAGTTTTAACATGGAAACATTTTCTAGATGTATTAGTATAATAATGGTGACATTTTTGGTATAGTGCTTACCTCCTTTTACGTGGCTTTCTTATCTATTTACAAGAAGGCTGCACTTTTGAATAAGCTGTCACTTTGAAATTTGTTTTAGACAAGTTAATTTATTATCTATGTACAAGAAGCCTATAGGCACTCCGCCGCATGTCCTTCTCCACCATCTAATGTGGCATTGCTTTAGATTGAGAAGGAAGATGAAAGCCATTCTCATTTGACTTATATTTTGGTTAATTTTTTTTCCCTTCTATCATTTTGTATTTATACTGTTTTTTATCTTGATAAATTGGAACTTGAATAAATCTTTTTTTTTTTTTTTTTTTCAAGGGCTTCAACAAAATCACTGACAAAAGATTTTGGGCCAAGTAGAAATTTATCAAGGAGTTTGGATATGATAAACAATATGTAATAGGCTATGGAGAACCATAGAAGCTCTGCTAAGGAGTGGTTTCATGCATCAGCTTATTGATCATCATTGTGAGATATGTGGTAGTGCTGGTAATTGAATGAAAAAGTTTAGCATGTACTATTGGCTTGGGCGGTTGTACTTAGATTCAAGTTTACTATATGCTTTAATATGCATGTAGGTGAGAAAATAATTTTGTGCAACAAAAGGAATTCATTAGGCAATGCAAATGGCCAAGTAGGAAGGATATCATCATGTGGTTATTGCAGGGGATTCTAAGTTGTGGTTTTATCTATTAATGCCACACTTGATACTAGAGTTTAACTAAGACTAACTCTATTTTATATTGAGGGCAATTTGCATGGATTGCATTATTTGGTGTATTTTTTCTTTAAATATCATATTCAATAGTTTTTTCGTGCATCGCACGGGTTTGCGACTAGTATAAATTAAAACTTGAAGCAGAGAGAAAAATTTTTCCCTCCTCCAAACACCACCATGTCATAATCCCTACGCTCACAGACGTCCAAGTCATCCTTCCTCTATTTAATTCAATTGTCTTTTTTGTTGTTGCTAAATTCTTTTTTGCTAAATTCAATTGTCACTAGGCATCACTTCCAATGGAAAAACTTTTCTCTCTCTCTAGCCCTAGGTCTAGAGCCGAGAAGTAGAAGCTCGTAACTTGCCGTGTGCAAGCAAGAAATCCTCCAACCATCCTTCCCCTGGGTGGTCCGTGAGGAGACCTATTTCACTCCTTTGTTAGTTTTATAGTCTTGTCCTTCCATCCCCCTTGTTTTGCCATTGAGTTTTCACTTATGGCAGATGAGATAGAAGAACTATGGGACAAGTTGACATTATCCGAGGAAGAGTCAGGCAAAATGATCCTTGGGAGACAGACAACGGCCGATTCTTTCGATCAGTTCTAGTTTAGTCTCCTGGTGAAGCTCCTTACAACCAAGTCGTTCAATGTTGAGGCTTTTAAGACCTCCCTTCGATCCCAATGGAAACTGGATAAAATGCCTCTGGTGCTACAGGTGAGAGCTAACCTGTTTATGTTTGCTTTCCACTCTGAGGAAGCTTTAGAAAGAGTTTTATTTATGAGACCATGGTCTTATGATAAGCATCTGGTTCTAATCAAACGTTTCATGGGAGACGCGCAACCCCAGTCAGTCCAATTCTCTGAAGAGACATTTTGGATCAGAGTTCAAAATTTTCCAATAAAGAGTATGACCTAAGAGGTCAGTGAGAGTATTGGTAAAGCGATTGGTACACTGGATAGAGTGGATATCAAAGCTGTAAATACCGTTTCGGCACCCATTTCGGTTTGGTCATTGGAATGGAATATTTCGGTACCGATCAATACTGGTGTTTCGTTTCGGGTTTACCGCAAATATATATATATATATATTACTTATTTATATGTTTATTCATCAAAATCTATAATTTTAATTATAAGAATATATATTATCTTTATGCATGCTCGGAACCATTTCCTTTTTCATCGAACCCTCTATTGTCGAGACCCCGAGCCTTATTAAGGACTCTGATCTTTGCTCTTGATGCTGGCTTTTTGGATCTTATGATTGAAGGTGATTGTAAGGCATTGGTCCTAGCTCTTCAATGTGAATCTTAAGATATATCTCCCAAAGCCTTGATCCTTGATGATATACATCATGTGCTGGGTGCATTTAGGTTTATTGGTTTCAATCTTTCTAGCCATCATTGTAATAGGGCTGCTAAGTTGTTAGCTGAGAAGGCTTGCTCTCAAGCTTTGCCGATGGTTTGGTTGGAGGAATGCCCCCATACCATTCTAAATATTGTAAATACTGAAGCTTTACTTTGCTGAATAAAATCTCTATCGCATTTTATAAAAAAAAAAATAATAATAATCACTCACACACACGTCTCATAATTATGTTTTCTCATCACACGTTCTCCACTCTCTCTCTCTCTTCTCTCTCTCTCTCTTTGTTTCACGCACACCCCTCAGACCCCTCTCCCCCTCTTTTCTCTCTCTCTTGCCCCCTCATCTTCAGGCGTTAGGTCCATTAAGATTCACTCTTCATTTTCTTGGTTGCCTTTTCAGTTTCCAGCCACTCTCAACACCTCGGATTCTGTAATGCTTCCAGATTTTCTGGCTTCCCTGAAGCACTCTCTAACGCCTTCTGACTCTGTCTCTTCCCCTTCTTCGGCTTAATTGTTCCTTATCCTACCTTGCCGTTACAGCTCGTAGGTTACAGAGGAAGCTGAACCGGTGTAACGGCTCTTTCAAGCATCACCCAAATCTCATTATATACCTCTGCTTTTGTCCTCCATCAGTCTACCCTCCCTCCTCCATCAATGCCAATCTGCTTCGAATGCTATATCTTCTTCACGCAACTGTGCTTCAGATCCATAATATGATATACATTTCATTCCTTCTTGGCAACGTTGAAGGTATTTTTTACTTTTTATTTTCTTCTCTCTTTTATTCTTCAAATAGTTTTCTATTATCTACTTGCATATTTGATGGGTATTTGCTGCAAAAAAGGTGGTAACAGTAGCCTCCTCACTCTGCTGGCCTGTTCTATTTCTCCATATTCTAACATTATTGTTGCCATTCTCTGTGTGCAGTAAATGCACTATTCTTTCTGCCAATGATCTCTAATAGCAACCTCTTCTTTGCGCATTGGGAGAGTAAGGATAATCAGTTGTTGTATTGTCCAACTCACTCACCAGGTTTTTCTCTTTTCGTAATTTTTATTTTCTTTTTAAATAAAATTATGAAATTCATAACCCAATCCTTCAATCTATTTCATCGTTTCTGGAATTCTTTAATAAAGAAACAATAGAATCAGTACCCTATTGCAAAGCTCTGCACTTCCTTTATCTCATGCGAAGATAGGCCAACAGAAATCATCCTCAAAGTGTTTGACAAAATGCTTGAGACAAACTGAAAAGTGGCTGGGCTTGGGCTTGGACTTGGACTTGGACGCAGGGATTTGGGTTTCAAGAGTCATACAATTGGTTTTAGGTGACTGAATATTTTCGTAATAATTTGGAAATTATTATTGAACTGATTTATTGTCATGGAACCAATATAGAAAAATAATGACAGAGAATTCTAATCCCCCCTTATATTCTGTTTTGATGATGATATGCGGTAGAGAATTCTAATCTCCTCCCCCTTTATTCTATTTTGATGAATTGGGGTTTATATGGTTTGGTAGATTGGATGTAAAAATGTCATTTTAAAAGGTGTTCTATGCTTTTCTCTCATGTTGTTTTACTGTCTGCACTTATAATATCATCCTTTTGTTATTTTTTAGTTGTTAGGCTCTCCTGTAGTTTTGTTACGGAATAGATATATACACCCTACTTGATTTAGCTACATTGGCAATAACCTTATGGGTTATTTATAGAAGTTTCCAGTTCTGTAAAACTGATATTTGCATTTTTACGCATGTGTTAAGTCTCCTTTGAACTATTAAGTTAGTTTACAACTTGGTCTAGGTTCTAGGGTAAACGTAATGAAGCAAAGTTTATTTATTTATTTAGTCAGCTCAAAAGAGATTGCCACATATGTGTAGAAATAAAACTTATGTCCAAATGAATTCAAGATAGATAAGAAATTTGTGAGTAAGTAAATTCTGTACATATGTTCCAATATCTTATTTCTTACAAAGCAGGGCCCAACAAAAAATAGCCATGACAACAAGCAACAAGGGGCTGAAAACTAAGACAGAGAGGATATGAAATTCTTTGGTTCCTTCAATTAGGTTAACCACCAGCTGACCACATGCACCACTTATATCCCGACACATTTGCTCACTAACTGCTGCCCTGATGTTATAGGTACCCCAATAATTTTTTGAAATCTTGATACCTCTCCTTGCTTCTGGTTTGAAAATTAACTCAAAGCACCAATTAGATTGTAAGGTATTCACAATAGACTGTAAAACAAGGAACACAACCATTGAGGAGATTGGATTTTTTTTTTAATTTTTTTTTTTTTGGGGGGGGGGCAACCATAACAGTGAGAGGGAGGGATATTTGGAGCCTCCTTATCTTTGGCAGCAGGTGGTGTGGTAATGAGATGTTAGAGGATTAGTGGTGGCTGCAATACATTAGCATAGATATTAGGTGATCTCTTGGTGGTGTGGGGCATCTGTAGAAAGGAAGTGAGGTCCCTGGAAAAGAGAAAGGGTGAGCCGCCACATCGAGAAAAAAAAAATGTCAAATATTATTTAGCATGTGAAGTAATTAAGACTAAATATCTAGCAACACATGCGTTGCCTAAATGATGCCGTGGTTTTGTTGGGCTTCGTTGTGAACCCTTAATGAAACAATTACACCATTATGTTGTTAAATTTATTTTCCGTGTAAAAATTTCACTATGGTATATAGTATCTCACACTTTTCTTTGAATATGGAGTTTTATATGAATTTTTTTTTGAATAGTTATTGCCTTATATTATATGAAAAATTATTATACATTAAGTCTCTAGACGTTACCAGTGTTAAATTTTTTTATATTTTTTGTGAAAAAATTTTAAAAGAAAGGAAGACCTGTTGATGAATTGGAAAAGCAGATAGACTAGAAAATATTTTCATATGTAATCCTTAGTGTTCTTTGTTTTTTCCAAACTATTAAACATTTTTGGTTAAAAGATAGTGTAGTTCCTTTACTGGCATGGCATGTGTCCATTTGACAAACTGTTGATGGTAGAATACTTTAAATCGTGGTCGAAAAGATTGAGAAGGTTCTTTCCCCTTTTAATCAAAGATCACTTGCTTCTCTAAATCTTCCCAATCTTACCAATAATAAGAAAGAGGCCAAGGGAATGTGATCAATGAATGAATCAAAGAAGGAGGTTCTTTGTTATGGCTGAACAGATGAAAAGAACGGGAAATGAATAAATCTCCTAAATAATGTCTCTTCAGCAACTGTACCAAGTTGTATAGTGTTTTTTTTTTTTGGAGCAAGATTACATAACCCATCTGAAAGATTACATAACCCATATGAAAATATGTTATGGAAGTAATTTTTGTGATTTTCCTAATTACCTCATCTTACATACCATGCTAGGCTTTAGAGAGAAATATTATTGATGTATTTCCTTTAATCATAGTGGTAGTAATATTTATTTGCTGCAATAACTGGTGGACGTTATGATGTATATTGGTTTTGCACTTGGATATTTTTAGTGAGTTCTCTTTTGAATATCTAAGTTATATTATCATCTAAAATGATCTTTTGCATTTCAAGTAGGTATGCTCAAAAGCAAATCAATCTAGCATTTTTAAGGAGCTTATGCAAGTATGAATTGGTAACTTCACATATGAGGCATTGAAGAACTTTTTATGTGCTCATTTTTCTCATTGTCACAATGTCATGCAAATATCTGTTGCGGAAACAATGAACAATTGTTGGCTATGGTGGCTTTTAGTTTTGAGGGAATTGCTGATGCTTTTTGGGTCTGAATAGAAGGGGCTTGATGGCAATATCTTTGTTGTCAATATAAATTGATAGTCTTACCTATTGGATGTTGTACAACATTAGATTAGATATACACCAAAAATATAAATCTTTGGGTCATTAACTATCATGAGCCCTTGTAATTCTATACCTTTATGTAGTTACGGCCTTTTATAATCTTTTGTATTGAGGGAATAGAATTTACGACCTTTTGTAATAAGGGAATAATATTTAGTCAATGTCTACTTTTCAATCTACTTAACAAATATAGGAATAAATTTTCTCCAACATACACTTCTTTTATTTGTTCTCTCTTTCCCTTTTCTAGTATTTCAATTTTCAATGTAAACAATTAAGAAAAAAGGAGTAACCTTTTTACTCTCTCTAGAAGTTCACAAAACATGATTTTTTGGTTGAGATTTGGCATCTTCGACATTTTTCTTTTCTAATTTTTTTAATGCAAGAAATTTAAATCCATATAATTAGACGAAAGTCATGTTTAATAGAAAAAAATAAAAATAAAATAAAATAAAAAACAATTTTTTTAGATCTCATTTTCAGTAGTTTCTCTATGCATCGTACGGGTTTGCGACTAGTATTGATTAATTTCGTGATGCAAAAAAGTCTGTCATGAACAGAGTGGTGAGGGATGAGTAATGTTGTTCATGTGCTATGGTTGTTCATTTTACATCACAAGCATGTTTGTACCACGTTAATATGAGCAATAGAATTATTAATTGCACTTGCTTGTTTGAACAATCTAAGTTGATGTAATGTATGTAGTTGAGAGATTTTTTTCTTTTTTTAACTGTGATCAGATCCAGTTCAGTGTATGTACTTGTTACATTACACTCACTTGTCTGCTTAAAGTCACTACCTCAATGATGGAGTAAATCATCCTATCATATAGAAGCACAACAAGTGTAGGCTCTAGTGTTGATATTCTATTAACATTCACAGCCGAGAACAATTTTAAGTTTATAAAAAATCATTACTCCCTATATTTGGTTCCTTAACCATTAGCATGATTTTTCTACAAAGATGACATCACATGCCACGTTTAAATAATAAATATACCTTTAATAATCATGTATGTGAAAGAACAAATTTATTATAAAATAAAATTCATAGAATTGGTTTTTGAGGGCATATAATTCTAACACTAACAGTTACATCTGGTAGCATTGATCGATGGTTGTGCAGCTTTAACCATGGGCGGACTTAAAATTACTGGATGGTCAACGTTTATAGGTAAAGCCATGCTTGAGAATTTACCACTAGTTTACAATGAAACCTTATCAAGGTGCAATTCTCAATATTTGTTATATGAAATGCCTAGTGACACCATCTTATTATGTGACATTGGAAATTTAGACTAGCAAGTTAAATCTATTGTCACTTCAAGGATAACAGGAGCAATACTTATCTCAAATGGTCCTCCAAATCTGTCATTCAGAGAAAATTTTCATTGTCCATGTCTTATGGTTCGCTTAGAGGATGCGAGGGAGTTTCTCTCAATTGCAAGAAATGGTACAAAGCCATTGGTAAGCATAGAGTTTAGGCAAACATTTATGAATTCAAAGCCTGCACCAGTTGTGCCAAATTTTGCTTCTAGAGGACCATCATTGGATTTTCCTTGCATTTTGAAGCCAGATGCAATGGCACCAGGTGAGTCAATTTTAGCTGCTTCAATTCCAAATGTTGCAGAAACTAAAATGGGGTCATTTGAATTAGTATCTGGGACATCTTTTGCATGTGCTCACGCTGCTGGCGTGGTTGCACTTTTGAAAGTGCACACCCAGAATGGAGCCCTGCTGCTATAAAGTCTGCCATTATCACGACTGCAAACACATTGGACAATACTCTAATGCCAATAAAAGAGATGAGTGTAAAAATTGGAATTTCATCACCTCTAGACATGGGGAGCAGGCCAAATTGATCCTAATAAGGCACTTGACCCGGGTTTGATTTATGATTTAACACCACAAGATTATATCAACCAATTATGCTCTCTTATACAAAAGCAAGAAATTGGGTTGATTATTAGATCAGGAAACTATGATTGCTCAAACCCATCATCTGATCTTAATTATCCTTCTTTCATAAGTTTTTACCAAAACAATGAAATGAGACCTGGAAAATTTCAGCGAAGTCACAAATGTTGGTAAAGGTGCTACAATAGACAAGGCTTTGGTGACAACACCAGAGAGCTATGATATAACAATCTCACCAAAGACATTGGTGTTTTCAAAGAAGTACGAGAAACAATTCTACACTGTCACTATAATGTTTAAAGGGAGAGTCCATCCTAACCTTACATATATGGTGCACTTGAATGTGTTGAGGAAAATGGTGACCACAATGTTAGGAGTCCTATTATGTTGTATCCTGCTACTGTATTTTGAGTTTTTAACTTGTTTTAAAGTAACCATTCAAGTATCAAAGCACGAATATCAAGCAAAATTGTTATATGAATCCTGAATGTGTTATCTGAATATCACCAATGCTGGAAGCTATAATACAATTGCTCCCCCTTTCTCAATTGGATATGCTAGCTACCACTTACCGTTTAGCTTAATGTTTTTATTTATTTATTTATTTTTTAAATTTTAGAAAATGAATTGCCATAATTGGTTTTTTGCGAAAAAAAATAATAATAATAAAAATAAAAATGGAACTACGTTGTTTAAGACAAGAATTAATGACAAATTTAGAGAATTAAAATGACAAAAGTTAAACTCAGAAGACTAAAATTATAATTCACCAAACTTAAAGGGTGTGATTTAATTTTAGACTTTTTGTTTTTTTGTAAATATACAGAAATAGTTGGACTACTGAATAAAAGATTACTCAGGAAAAAAAAAAAAGATGAGTAAAATAATTGAAGCTTCAACTTGAATCAACACAAACACAAGAAGTGGGTCAATTTCCGTCAACCACTCCACTACTCGAGTAAATTAGTAATTAAAGAGCCCAAATAACTAAGCGTCCCTTCGTGAAATGTAAACTTTTGGTCTTTTAACCTTCCCTTCTTTTGCTGCATGCATAAATTCAACGTCGATGAGAATTGAGAAACCCAAATGAAATCTTTCCCATGTCTCAGCCAAGGAATAAGTCAAAGGGTTATACGTCCAAGCGTCTCCCTTACGACGTCGTCTACGACATCCTCACTCTGCTTCCTGTGAAATCCTTAATCAGATTCAGATGTGTTTTCAAATCTTGGAACTCCATCATCACAGACCCCATTTTCATCACCACACACTTGAACCGAGCTAAATCATTATCCAATAACAACAATGGTTATTTGCTATATACGCCAAAAACAGATGAGGAAGAATTGTGTACGGTTGTTTACAATAGCGACCACACATTGACTGAGATTTCTAGTTTTGTAATCCCCTTCTCTGATGTCTGCATAGCTGGCTTCTGTAATGGCATCTTCTGCCTCAATCCTTATTATAATGAGGAGATAATTTTGTGGAACCCAAGTATTAGAAAGTTTAAGATGCTCACCGCTGGTACTACCTTCACTACACCTTGTACTAGTGTCACTGTTGGACTTGCGCATCATTCTCAAAACAATGACTTCAAGATTCTCAAACTTTTGTGTTTTCAACAGTTTCATGGAGAAAATGTGCGGCCAGTTGAGGCCGAGGTTTTCACATTGAGTACAGATTCATGGAGAAAGGTTGCATTACCAGTGGAGTCCATAACTGGGTCTGGTTCAAACTTTGTATTTTTTAATGGAGCTCTGCACATTATGGTAGATTCTGGGGAACATAGATTCATTCTGTCTTTTGATGTCAATGATGAGACATTTCGAAAGATAATGCTACCTCAGGATGACTTAGTTGGATTCTGTCCACTTTTTGAATGTATTGCGGTGTTCAAGGGATTGCTGGCTTTGTTTTCATTCGGTGATGATCTGGATGATATTACTGGTGTATGCAACATATGGGTGATGAGGGAGTATGGTGTGGTTGAGTCTTGGACTAAAAAATGTGTACCAATGGATTTGGTCCAGGATTTCTATGGCTGCACTGATAATGGTGAGCTTCTAATTGAGAATGAAACTGGGTTTGTTTCGTTTGATCCTGAGAGTCTATCTAAGAATATTCTTGCAATTGAAGTTCCTCAATGGGTGGGTTACACAACTAATTCTATCGAGAGTTTGGTTTTACTTGATGGGCAAAATGTGTCATTAGAATATGAAGATTAGTCTGTTGAAGTTTGTTGCAAGGTGGCCATGTTTGTGAAATTCATATTGACAAGTAATTGTGGTATCAAATATGCATTTTGAGTATAAAATTGAGTCTTTATTATGTTCTCTATTTCTTTCTTTCTTTTCCCCTCTTATTATTGAACACATGAGCATCAGTAGGGATGGCAATTTTGCACCGACCCGCCCCGCATGGATTTTACCTGCCCCATAGAGGTGGCGGGGCGGGGACGGGGCAAGACTTGCCCCGATCACCAGGGCGGGGCGGTAATGGGTATTGGCACTGACCTGCCCCGCCCCGATTAGCCCAACCCGTCCCGACCCGCACCTACTTTTAATAATATTACAAAAATATTGGTTTTTATTATTATGTGATCATAACATTTTGGGTAAAACCAATTCAAAGCAAAGAATCTTGTTATGTTTATTAAAGAGAATCCATGTTAGTTGAATTTTTGAGGTTTGGGTTTCATTTTAATTGAGGAGTACAAGTTCTTTTTTAAAATTCGGGGCGAGGCGGGGCGGGGCGGGGTAGGTTGGCCCAACCACCGGGGTGGGGCAGGGTCAGGTCACATGTTTATAGTTCGAGGTGGGTTCGGGTCACCCATGATCCGATCCGATCCGCCCCGTTGCCATCCCTAAGCATCAGAGGTATTAATTTATGAACCTATCTCTAAGAGTCTTGTTTACCCTTTGAGTTCGGGCCCAAGAGGAGACAACACTAGTCCATCATTCTTTAAGTCAAAGGAGTGGGCTTTTCTAAGTTCAATGGACCAAGCTTAGGGATCCAATAATTTGGGTCAGGTGCATTATCTTGTATGAGGAAAGTACGATCCAGAGAAAGGAAAGAAATCAAAAGGTGGGGCCCATATCTGAACATGTTAAATAAATACTTGTTGTTGATACACTAAAATGTTTGTTTAATAGTTGGTTTCATTTGTCAGGTTTTTCACGCTTAACTTCCTTAATTGCTTCAACTTTCCCGATAGATCAATCCCTCCATGATTTAGTTCCACATGATACAATTTTTGTCATTCCTTTTAACACCCAACCCCTTTTTGTATCTTTACCCCTTTTCCCAAGCCAAACTAGGATTCAAGCATGACAATCAAATTTTCTTCTCACCCGTTGGTAATCATAAAATTTTATGGCAAGAGTGGTCTTGCCCAATCCCCTCATTCCAACCACCAAACCCATAGTGCAATGAGAAAATCCTCCTATTAGCCAGCCAATTAATTTATGTTTAGGAGAATCAATTCCCACAATGTCAGCCTCCTCAAGATAAAGGGTATCCCATCGAGGGTCATTCCAGCTAATATTCGGAGAACCATCAATGTATTGGAAGTGATATCTTACACTTATTTCCATGAATTTTCTAAAGTGAGGTTTTGATGTCTTGAATTTTAGTCACTATCTTATGACGGGACTAAGTATTGGCAATGGGCTGGGTCAGGCTGGCCCGACCTGATTTTGCTTGGCCATGGGCTTGGTGGGTCAGGCTAGGCGGGCTGTTGACTGGTCAACAGGCCGGGTTGGGCCAGCCTAGAAGGAAAACCCCAGCCCATGGCCTAACCCGTTAAGCCTTTTAGTGGGCTGGGTTAATGGGCCGGGTCTAATGGGCTACCTATGGGCTTTAAACGGGCTTATAACATGCCTTTAATGGGCTTTTAATGGGCATTTAATGAGCTTTTAAATGTTAATAAAAATTCATATTATATGTCACAAAATACAATTTGCTATTAAATAAATTTAAAAAACAATTGATTAACTTATGTTGCTTGAAATATTATTATTCATATTTTGATGAGAATATTTGCATCACTTCAAAAATGTGACATCCCAACTAGGTTGGCACCTACACACATGTCTATCATTTTCAATTCTCAATCAATTTGTATTTTAATATCAAATAACTTTAACTAAAAAAAGGAAAGAAATAACTTATTATATAAAATTTACAACTAATTATTATCTTCAGATTTAGAATGAAGTGGACTGGCTAGTATCCAGTTAGGTCTTGATAACTTCAATTTCTCCATTGCATCAACTAATTCCTCTTCTCGTACAACTTCATGTCGTCTTGTGTTCGCTAAGACCAAATCTTTTATTTAAATTCCATTCTAAATCAATATAATGAGCAGTTAAAGTGAGAAAGCCTATTTTATTTTGTGATGTCCATGTGTCAAAAGTTAAACAAAATCTTCCATTATAAGTATGCAAAATATTTTTTTAATTTTATTTTTTGAAGTTTAAAATGTTTCATAATTTCTCTTTCGGCGGTGATTGCAGAAAAACCTTTATATTGTGGATTTAAAGAACATTGTATCATTCTAGTCAAGTCATGCTTTTCAACAAATGTAAATGGTTGTTCAGCTCTAATCATATAATCTATTATTTCTTGACATGCATTTGCATCAGTGTAAGTAAATGTACTTAAATCACCATCCCTATCTCTTCCTAATTGTTGAAAATTTTTAATATCTATTTTCCCTTTTAGTTTACAACTGTGAGTATGATGGCATTTTAAATGGGGTAGTACCCGCAGTTGGAGCACCAGCTAACTCGTCACCACATGCAATACATACAGCTTTAATATCTTAAATATAAGCAGGTTTGGCTCAATACAATTTGAGGTTAGTGTTTGTGTTTAATTTACTCCAATATTCTAAATTATCACATAATGAATATATGAAGAATATATAAGATTTGGATTTTATATAGAGGGGGAATTAATTGATTAAAAATTATTCATTCTTTGGTATATAAAGGTTAAAAGTTATCTTACAAAATGCAAACAAAGTATGATATAAATACACTAGATTTCATGATTAAAGAGCATGTAGTTTGTGTTTTTCGAAACACGATTTTTTGGCTTAAATCGTGAAGACGTGACATTTTTCAAAATTAGTAACACGATTACGATGTCCCATGCATTTTGAAAAAAAAAAATTTGTAAGAAATTATTTTGTAACACATTTATACTACATAATATGTGGGGAGCCAACTTCAATTATATAACATGTCATTAGTAAGAGGGTTGATGACAAATAATAACTAGACGATAACCCGCGCAATGCGTGGCTCTTTTTCATTGTTTTTCTATAAATATGTTCCTAACAAAACAACTTAATTAAGAATAAGGAAGAAATAATAATAATAATAATAATAAAAAGGAAAAAAATTAGAAAAAAAAAGTGTAAAATAGAAAATGTAAATAATTTTTCTTTGCACTTAAAAATAGAAATGATCATTTTTATTATATCTCATCAAATGTATTATACTGATTTTTATTATATTTCATCAAATGAGGATATTAAACATAAAGTCAATGGGGGTTTATATCCCGGGGTTGTATTGACTTAGCAAAAAAAAAAAAAAAAACTCACTTCACATCGTTTATGAATTTCAATCACTTTGGTGAACCTCAATTGTTTCATATAGGGATTCTAAATGTTCAGAGGTTTCTCATTTTTGTTTAACTTACAACATTTTGATAGTACAAATAAATAATATAATTTGTCACATTTTATCCCATCTTTACCTTTTTTTACTTTCTTTTGTTTCTCTTTTAATCTTTTTTTGGGTAATTTATCACTTATTAATAATCACATAAACAATATTTTAGTGACCTTAGAAGTCCATCATATAACAAATTAGTCCACGAAAATAAAAATGACAATGTCATCTTAAGTCTAACACGTATCTTAGGAAAATTTAACACGTAGAAAAAAAAAATGTTAAGATGTTATTCCTTTTGCCAAAAAAAAAAAAAAATCTACAATTGCCTTTTTTGGTTATCTCTAAATGATAGTCCATTGATGTCTTAAATCTCAGATAATTTGAATGTTGCCTCATCAATTCTAATATGAGTGTTGGAAAATAATTTATACTTAACACTTACTCCCAAAAATATATTAAACGGATAGTTGCCAAGCTATTTAGCATATCCAATTGTATAAAAATAAAAAGATCAAGTCAAACTAAATTTTAGATGCAGTTAGATAGTATCAGAAATTGTAAAAAAAAAAAAAAAAAAAAAAAAAAAAAGCATTTTTGGTTGCAAAAAATAGAGGACTACAACTTAACCAAGCAAAAATACTTCGAATGTAAAATATATATATTGCATATTGCGTAGAAAAACTCATCCTAACTTAATCCTCTACTCTCTTCAAGAGCAATTCAGCTAATGCATCTGCATGCATGAAAAAAAAAAATGATCAGAATTAATTGAGATTGCTAATAACATGAGACATGTTTTACTCCACCCTTTAAGATCAATTCATTAAGGTATCTCACGGCAGAAAAACATCATTTTACATAATTAAAGCTAGAGTCATATAATTCACGAAACAATTTCATATAATAATTCAAATGAATATTTAAAAAAACATAAGATTCTACCTTTTGGTCCTTTTTAGTTTTCACAAAGGTATATTGTCATACAATGATTATCATCATTGATTTAACTTTTAAAGCAAAAAGGAAACGAAACTTTTATGGCCAAACCACATATATAGTAAAAGTATCATTTTCGATTTATCTGCAAGTATTAATAGCTATTTAGCATTCAACTTAGAAAAAAAAAAAAATCAATCTAATTGTAGCAGTTTATAATCTAAATAAATCTTTGCTATTTAAACAAAGAAAATATAATTTTTAAATATGCAATTATCAACATAGCAAACACATCAGAAGGGGAAGAATCTTAACGTGAGAAAAGACGAAAATGAAGGTAATACTTATTTAAACTTTATCTTGTCCAAGCTCTTATTTCCACTTAAATATTAAATAAAAATGCCATGTTGAAAAGTCGAGTAGGGGCTTCCACTATCCAAGGGATTGAAACCATGCCCTTGCCCTCACAGAGGAGTGAGACTTTTTGGGGAGAGGAATGACCACTTAGACGAATGCCTAAGTTATAATTTAAATGCATATTTGAAATAATATATATTGTGTTTAACATATTTGGCTTTAATTGGACTTATAAAAAAAAAAAAAAAAAAAAAAAAAACATATTTGGCTTTAATTGGAGCATATAATTGGGTAGTGGAGTATTTAATTTATTAATGGTGTAGTTTTTATTATGGGGTAGTGGGTATTTAATTTATTAATAGTGTTATTTTTATTATGGGGTAGTGTGTATTTAAGACCAAATCAAGTCCCAATGTGGGCTATTGAGATGTGTATAGTATCCTTGTTTGCCACTATTTGAGTTGTTTAATCTAGATTATTTATTTATTTATTTTTTTACTTTCTCATTTAATTTCTACATTGTTTACCACATGTGGGCTCAGTGAAATGCAGGGAACCATGGTGGTGAACTTAAAACAGAAGAAGGCATAGTTAAAGGGGTAATATGAGATGTGAAATTCAGAATGATGACTAAAGGGCATGGCTGCAATTCTATGTTAACTAGAGTGCTTTGTTCAATACTCTAGTCTTAGTAGTATTTGATTTTGTACTATGATTTGACTCTGCTATCTAGTCTAGCTCTTGCTGTAGTCTATAATGTTGGGTATTGTAAGAGTGTTGTTTTTAGGATAGCAGTAGTGTAGTTTTTTTTTTTTGGGCAGTTTAAGTGCTCTGGTTGTTTTGTTGTACTAGTTGCAAACTTATGCGATGCACAGGAAAATTATTGAAAATAAAATCTAAATTAATTTTGATTCCTTTTACTTTTTTTTTTTTTTTTTTTTGGTAGTTCAAAATGTTGTAGGCAAGATCGATAAAGAGACTTTACGAATCGGATTTAGGATAGATCCTACTTTTTGGTTTAAAAAATAACTAAGAAAATATTTACCATAGGATAATTAAAATTTAATATAATGTAATTTTTCTTTTGGCATAAGTTGAATATAGTCCAATTTTTATAAAACACGATTTATGTTTATATTTACCATATGGATCATTTTTTCATCCAAAAATAAAATGAAGGATACTTAAAATAAAAAGAATGACAAATAAATATATGGGCACATGATTATATGATCAAACCTAAATAATTTTCATAACTCATTTCAAGCTCACATGGTTTCATTATAACAAATTCATCCATCTTTCTCCATTGCCAGCAACAAAATTAAATGAAATACATAAGAAAAAAAAGGAACTCTAAAAATCTTGATGAAAATTGATAATTATGATTATTATTAAAATGTATTTATATTGTGTTCATATATGGAATATATTTTAGTATTAGACATTAATTATGATTGTGTTTTATATATGGAATAATATATTCTTATATTAAAGAAAATATGATGTGTCAAAATTCTAATGGAAGGTTTAATAATAGAATAAAATTGAAATTCAATTAGAAAATATATATTAAAATAATGAGATGTAAAATTGTGAGATTTCAAAAGCTTATGTGGTGCAACATGATGAAGTCAATTAAAAGTCAAAAAGCTTTGGTTTTACATTATAGTATAGATTGGACTAATTTTTAATCCTCCTGATGTAGTTTTGTATATTTGTTTCTTTTGCAATGATAAATTCTGAATTATCCGAAAAACAGGAAGAAGAAGAAAATAAAGATGCTTATACAATTCAAAAACAACAATGACAACTATGCCTTAACTTTTATGAAGTTACACCAAGTGTAACTTCTACCTATCACTAAGAGTCTTGTATACCCTTTGGGTTCGGGCCCAAGACTAGACGACTCCGATCCATCATCCTTTAAGTCAAAGGAGTGGGCTTCTCTAAGTTCAAAGGGCCGAGCGTAGGGATCCAATAATTTGGCTCTGGTGCATTCTCTTCTACGAGGAAAGTACGATCCAGATAAGGGAAAGAAACCAAAGGTGGCCCATAACTGAACATGTTAAATAAATTATTGTCGTCGTTGATACACTAAAAATGTTTGTTTTATAATTGGACAACCCAATAAAAAGGAGCTTGAATTGAATCAACTACAAGTCGTTCAAGGCCACTAATTACTGGGGCCCTATAACTCGTTCCATTCGTAAAACAAAAAGTTAGTCCCTCTTTATTTGACTTTGCCGCAAAACATAAACCTAAATAATCAGTCCCTCGTACGATGTCTCAGCCAGGGAAGAAGTTAATATTGTCGTCAAAGCGTCTCCCTTACGACGTCGTATCCGACATCCTGACTCGGCTTCCAGTGAAATCCATAATCCGATTCAGGTGTGTTTCTAAATCGTATAACTCCATTATCACAAACCCCATTTTCATTACCACACACTTCAACCTCAACCGAACAAAATCATTGTTATCCAATAACAACAACACTCACAATGGTTATTTGCAATATACGCCACTAACACCAACACCAACAGATTATTATTATTCAACTCTCAAAGAATTATGTACTGTTGTTTGCAATAGAGACCACACATTGACCCTGATTTCCAGCTCTGAAATCCCATTCTTTAATGACTGCGCATTTTGCTTCTGTAATGGCCTGGTCTGCATTGCTAGTCATGACGAAGACTTCATTGAAATTTTATATTTGTGGAATCCAAGTATTAGAAAGTTTAAGATGCTCACTGCTACTCCTTTGACTCGTCGTTTTGCGAGTCTAACTCATGGACTTGCTTATCATTCTCAAAACAATGATTTCAAGATTCTCAGACTTATTTGTTATGGAGAAAATGGGCCGACGGCTGAGGCCGAGATTTACACATTGAGTACTGATTCGTGGAGAAAGGTTGTGTTATCGGAACCCGATATTGGATCTATTGAGGAAATGCTTCAATCACCCTTTTTATTTTTTAATGGGGCTCTGCACAATTTAGCATATCCTCAGGACCTCCACAACTGTTTTATTTTGTCCTTTGATGTCAATGATGAGAGATTCCGGAAGATAATGCTGCTGCAGAACTACTATGTTGGATTCACTCCATCTGTTGAACGACTTGTGGTGTTCAAGGGATTGCTGGCTTTGACTGCTTTTGGTACCGATCTCAATGACATTGGTAAGTGCCACATATGGGTGATGAGAGAGTATGGTGTGGCTGAGTCTTGGACTAAAAAAGCTGTATCGACGGATTGGATTGATAATTTCTATGGCTGCACTGACAACGGTGAACTTCTAATTCAGAATGCCACTGGGCTGGTTTTATTTGACCCTGAGAGTCTAAATGAGAACGTTCTTGCAATTGACGATTTTAATTGGGTGGATTACACGGCTAATTCTATGGAGAGCCTGGTTTTAGTTAATGATGTGTCATCTGTAGACAGTGGTTAGTCTGTTGAAGTTTCTAGCAAGGTGGCCATGTTTGTGATGTTCATATTGCCAAGTATATAGGTATCAAATATGCAATTCGAGTATTAAATGAAGCTCTTATTATGTTCTTTCTTTCTCTCTTTGTCCCTCTTGTTGTTGAACACATGAACATTAGGCATATTAATTTAAGCAGAAAATATTGCTTTAATTTTGTATAAGGTAGCTGGGCGTAGTGGGATAATTGATAAGTGGGATTACCAACATGGACAATTATGGATTTTTGTAATTGCTTTCATTTGTTATGAAGTAGATGTCCCAGTCAAATTTTCAATGCCGACATAATTTTTCATCCTTTTTACAAGCTTTCAGTCTATTTAGCTTATGTGATTATATGCTTTTCTAGTTTTCCTTCTATCCATTGATTGTTGCTGCTCTGTTCAAAGCTATTATGTTACCCGCACTTCAAACCAAGTATCGTCATGCAATCTCCTGATGAGGTTCCTTAGTTACCCTTTTCTCAAGCTCAATGTCAACAGCTTTTGGCATTACTGAACTGTGAACAGTCAATCCTCTACTGAGCAATCTTCTTTCCTCATCTACTCACCAAGCAGCTACTGTTGCTTCTCATAAATCTTCCCTTAAACGTCTTTTGAGTCCGGGGTGATGCATTGGAACTTATCATTTACTCGGAATGTGCAAGACTGGGAGTTGGAGTCTTGTTCCTCCTTTATGGATCTCATTTATGCATGTCCATTGAAGGGGGAGGGAGAGGATCATATATGTTGGGAGCATCTTCATTCATTTTCCGTTAAAAGGTATTATCAATCTTTAACTCCTACTACATTGATTCTGTTTCCTTGGAAGATGGTTTGGAAGGCTAAGGTCCCTCCCCTTGTCGCTTTCTTCTCTTGGATCGCTTCTTTGGGGAAGGCTCTTACTATTGATAATCTGAGGAAGCGTGGCTTGATCCTCCAAAACTGGTGTTGTTTGTGTAAAAGCAATGGGGAGAGTGTGGATCACTTGTTTCTCCATTGCCCTATGGCTTCGGATTTGTGGTGGATGGTGTTTAGCATGTTTGGGGTTCAGTGGGTTATGCCTAGAACGATAATGGATCTCTTTTCTTGTTGGATGGGGCTGCCTGGGCGGCATGATACTGTTCTGGTTTGGAAGATGATTCTGCACTGCTTGATATGGTGTTTGTGGCATGAGAGAAATGCTCGCAATTTCGAGGATTCTGAGCGCCACATTCATGAGCTGAAACTATTCTTTTTCCATACCTTATTTGATTGGGTTTTGGGGTCGGGTGTTTCTTCTATTCACTCCATTTTGGAGCTGATAGATCTTTGTAATTATTGATTCTTTTGCCTTTTTGGGCCTTCTTAATAATACACATTACTTATCAAAAAAAAAAAAAATCTTCCCTTAAACATGTCAGGTAGTCATTTGTGTTTGTTTTCTTCAAAACCTGCCAACTTGACACATTCTATTTTTTCATCTCATGGTACCATACAATCTGGTATTTCTAAAATTGACTGGATATTAGATGCAGGGGCCATGGGCCATATGGTCCATTCCACTTCTTTCTTCACTACCCTTAGATCAGTTATAAATACTTATGTCAAACTACCAAATATGTACTATCTGTATCTTCTTTTGCCTTTAACTGATAAAAAAAGTGTATCTTCTTTTGCCTTTAACCTCATCTCCTTTAGCAAGCTTACTTGGTCTCTAAATTGCTGTTTTATCTTTATCTCTGATCTGTATTCTGTTCGAGACTTGCTGCTGTAGAAGACGATTGGAGTGGGTAAAGAGAGATCGGATCTATATTTCATGTAGACACCAGCAAGTCAGTTTCCCAATCTGCCACACTTTCCACAGGTGTCTTTTACTCAGAAAGAGTCTTCTTTGGATGCTAAATCTGTCCTAAATCTTTGGTATTGCAGATTAGGACACCCCTTTGTAGAAGACCTAAATCTAATGACAATATGGAAAATATAAAAGAGAGATAGAGAGGAAGAGAATGGAGGCTAGGGTTTTTCAAGTGGTTTGGCTAGGTGAACCTACGTCCACATGATGTAGCCAATGGGCTACATCTTTATTATATTCTCTGTATGATATTATTTTGGATGATTACAATGTGTTGTGAAGTGTCCTATTTATACATAGGACTACTAACACAACTCTCCTATCTAACCTATGTGGGATTCCTTAACATTCCCCCTCAAATTCAAGGTGTAATTTTTAATGTAGCCTTTGAGTTTGGTTACAATAAAATAGCTCAAAATATCTTGGCTCAACTTGGCTTGGCTCGTATTTTCGGCTCGATGGCTCGGATCTCGGCTCAGAGGCTCGGTGGCTTGGATTTTGGCTTGAAGATTTCGATCTCGGCTTGGCTTGGTCGGATCATGGCTCGATGGCTCGGATCGCGGCTCAGTGGCTCAGAGGCTCGGATCTTGAAATGGTCTTGACTCGGGATCTCAACTCAGTGGCTCAATGGCTTGGCTCAATCTCGGCTCATGAAAATAGAATCAAAATATATCCCACAAATGGTTCTCCTTTTTTTTTTTTTTTTTTTTTTTTTTGAAATTTTGAATTTTGAATTAAATTCAAAATTCGATTTTTTTTTTTGAATATTGCAAATAAAATAAAAAGGCATACAAAGGAAAATAAAATGACTTTTTTTTTTTTTTTTTTTTTTTTCGGGTCTGCTGACGTCAGCAGTAGGCTGTAGTGACCTAGGGCTGACATCAGCAGTGGTTGGCGCCGCGGATCATAAACGGGTCGAATCATGGGTACGAACACCCAACGACTGACCCGGTGCGTGCAGGCGCGTCCGGTGGTTTTTGGTGGCGATATTTCTGGCTGTGGGAGATCAGACGACATCGAATGCAATGGTGTGGGCTGTTGTTTGAAGTGAGACACAGATATAGCAGATCGGAGATATGGTGGTTTGTGCTGCGTGGGTCTCTCTGCCAAAACTAATGACGGCGCGTGGAAGCGCGTCAGTTGGTGGGTCGGCTCATTTTTTTTCAGTTTTGAGTAGATCGATAGGCGATCTATCGTTTGATAGAAATGGATGGTTGAACCGGTGACTGGGAACGGAAGATCTGGAGCTTGGAGGTACGACGGTGCGTGAAATGAAGTCTCCGAAGACTTGGCCGCGCGTGCCGGTGCGTTCACGATCAGATGGAGAGCAGAAAACTTGGGACCAAAGACTGATCTGTATGATCAGTTTGGCGAAAGAACAGTGAGATCTTGTGACTTTTTTTTTGTTTGTTTGAATTGTGAAGAGTTTATTTTTTTTGGGAAGAAAAAAAAGGACGGAATTTATTTTGGTGTGGAAGCTATGTGAGAAAATTTGGCCATGGATCAATGAACGTGAGTTCTTGAATGACTTTGATACCATGTAGGAAACCTAAATCTAATGATAATGGAAAATATATAAAAGAGTGATAGAGAGAGAGGGAGAATGGAGGCTAGGGTTTTTCAAGTGGTTCGGCTATGTGAGCCTACATCCACATGATGTAGCCAATGGGCTACATCTTTATTATATTCTCTGTATGATATTATTTTGGATGATTACAATATGTTGTGAAGTGTCCTATTTATACATAGGACTACTAACACAACTCTCCTATCTAACCTATGTGGGATTCCTTAACACCCTTATTTGCTAGAATTTCATTCTTGAATAAATTTGTACCCAATGCTGTACCTTTTAATTCCAATAATACTCAATATACTGTTTGTCTTTTAGCAAAGCAAAAACCTTTACCCTTTCCAAGAAGTTCTCATGTTTCAAGTTTTCTTTTTGATTGGTGCATGCTGATATTTGGGGTCCCTTTTCCACTGCTACTCTTGAAGGTTACAGATTTTTTTAACCATTGTAGATGACTTTAGTAGAAGCACCTGGGTCTGTTTGATGAACACAAATCAGACACTAGGCTGTTATTACAATCTTTCTTTGTTATGGTTGAAAAATCAATTCAATACCACAATTAAATGTGTAAGCACCTATCAAAAAAATTAAATGTATAAGAACTGATAATGGCAGTGAGTTTTCAATGAAACAATTTTTCTCTTCTAAGGGAGTTATTCACCTATGTAGTTGTGTTGATACACCTCAACAGAATTCCATTTTTGAGAGAAAGCATCAACATATTTAAATGTGCCTACGGCTCTTAGATTTCAATCAAATGTACCTTGGTACTTTTGGGGGGATTGTGTGCTGCATGCAGTATATCTCAATAATTGATTGCCTTGTCCTTTACTTTCTAACAAAACACTGTATAAGATGTTGTTCAATAAACCTACATCATATACACACCTTAAATTGTTTGGTGCCTATGCTATGCATCCACTCTAGCTTATAATCGAACCAAATTTAATGCAAGAGCTAGAGCTTGTATCTATCTAGGGACTAAATAGTATTATTTTTCAATGCAGACATAATTTTTCATCTTTCTTACAAGCTTTCGGTCTATTAAGCTTATGTAATTATATGCTTTTATAGTTTTCCTACTAGCCATTGATTGCTGCTGCTCTGTTCAAAGCTTCTATTCGACCTAACACTTCAAATTTCTATTTACACTTACTAGTTGAATGATAAGTACTTTTGGTTTGTGGTGAGAACAGAATACACGGATTTTTGAGAATATGGAAGGCACGTATTCTCAGCTTTATGAATTATTTTCCAATACTTTGTATGATTGGGCTACAGTTTGGGGCTATTCCAGCTCTACTCCTATCATTTCTTTCTTAGATTCTTTGCACATATCTTCATACTCATGGTAATCATTTAGTCCTTTTGTGTTCATTCTTTATGCACACAAAGTGGTTTCATCAATAAAATGCATTATTACTTAAAAAAAAAAAAGTACTTTTGGTTTGGAACGCAACACACACACACACATATATATTTTGGTACTTGGAAGCTTTTTTAAGACGTTTGTTGCAGCAAAGTCGGCTTTCTAGATCAATCTGGTTTGTCTTCTTTAGGGGCATAAATATATAAACCTTCCTTTCCCTTATTCTTGGCTGGCTGGTTCTTGTACTGTGTTTATTTTAGGCTGAAATTTCTGCGGTCTTAACTGATTCCAGCACTTCTTAGCATGGTGATTTATTGCCTTTGTGCAGTCATGTAAGATAAGAGTAGCATGCTTTAAACATGTCTACCCTTTAAATGCCCTAAAAGGCTAAAAGTATACCCTTTAAATGCCCTAAAATGCTAAAAGTATAGGTTTGTGCTTCCTTATGTGTTTTGTGTGGGTTAAGGTTTTGAAGTTATTTCAAATTTTTTTTGTATTGTTGTATTGTGTTGGATACTTGGGTTTTATGATTCTGAAGGATATTGTTTCTGCTTGTGTGATTTTTTAAGCACGTCAGCCTGCAATTGCATTTCCTGGACTTGGCTTCTGAGTGCTTTATTCATTAGAAGAGCAGATGAATGTAATTTTTTGCTTTCTTTAAGTGTCGGTTGAAGTATTTGATTAAAAAAAATTTAATCAGCAAGTCTTTAAAAAAGAAATTTAAAAATTATCACTTAAAAATTTTATGTTGACTGTAGTTATGTATGGTAACTTTGTTTATATTGTATTTTTTATCCTTTGGATCATAAATATAGTACTCATTTCTCCCTTAACTACTTGACTCTCCAGGGTTGTTGATTTAATCTAATCTTCAGCCGTTCTTTTTCAAAATAATGCATTTTTTAATGTTATTTTGCCAAACATAACCCGCTGGAACTTAATTTGAAAAATAGATCTCGTCTTTAGGAAAGACAAGATTGGGCTAATATCGTTTTTTAAAGATTCGAGATTAGTGTTGAGCTGGCAATGCTGATCTAGCCTATTAAGTGAATCTTGTCTTTACCAAAAACGAGATTAAAGCCTATCTCGTGTGTCATAAAGACAAGATTGATTCAATTTTTTTTCTAGGCCGATTTCTCTTCTTTGCTTCACGCTCCCCTCTCTCTCTCACTCTCTCGCTGTGGATTGAGAATTTAACATTTATTTTTATTTTTAATTGAGATCCAAATATGCTTCAATTGGACCCTTCTTATGTTTATGCAGAGAAAAAATTTAGTCTTCATCAGATTACTTCAATTGGATCCACAGACATAACTGATACATGGGAGCCCCTAGAGGAAGGCCTGCTTCCTTAAGAGGAGCTTGATCTTTATCTTGAGAAAGAATTGCTGCGTTGCAATTATTTTTTATCTTTTATGATTATAAACATGATGTTGACTTTATTCTTTAATTGTTGTCACAGATTGGAAACCACAAGGCATGTGTCAATGATAACAATATCCCTTTCAAATAATGAGCTGAATATGTCTGTTGTTGGGTGAGTTTTTACTTGTTACTCATTGCCATCTATTATCTAATGTAAAGTAGCTGGTGTTGTCAGTTTGTTGTGTGATAATATATTTTAATGAAATTATATGGATATACTTGCTAGATAGAAATTAGAAGTGCTCCAAAAAATCTTACAACTATTATGCAGGTTCATGAAATTCCAAAAGTTTGTGGCATTGTTAGTGCACGCTGATCAGAAGTGCTCTCAACACATTCTGTTCTTGTTCATCTGAGAGATCATGCTATATTTTTGCATGATACATGGATACTAGAGTTTAAGAACTATGTTGTGATGGTTACATGCAGATTGCATCGGTATGTAAACTCACTTATTTTATACCATGGTGTGGTTGGGATAGCATTAGGCACTTATAACTCACACACGTCAGAATGTGAGTAGGTACATGATTGAATAAAAGCTAGATTATCCTATTTCTCAATGGAAGTGGATCTTTCTAAATTTTTATTGTGCTTGTGCGTTGGCCTTTTTTGTGTTATTTGGTTTAAGGGTGTTCAAATAAAAATTACAATTTTTTATTTTTTATTTTTTAAATATTAGAATTAAATTTTCGCTATATTTGTTTCCTTTGAGTATAGCTTTTAGAGAAGGCCCATGGCTCAGATTGGTGTGCTGAAGGAGTTGTACAATCAGCTTGTTGTGGTTCTGCTTAACTACTCTGGGCAGTACTACAGTTGAGTGAGACTTTCTTCTAGGAAGTTCATTTATATGTCTTATATTTATATTTAATTTGATTTATATGGTTTGGAAATAATCTTTGTTGTTGTTTTTGTAAAAGGTATCATGGTTATTAGAGGAGTGAGACACATACAATGGTCTCTTTCATTGAACCTAAGAAATAACAACCTAGATTTTGCTTGCCTTTTATTTTATAGTTAATAAAACTCGATTGGTTTGGGATCTTAAATTAGTAAATTTGGCTATCACATGAAAGACAATACCACTAACTTCACCCACCTGTGCTTTCTTTGCTCATTTTTGCTCCCTCATTGTACATTCATGATTCATAAGTTTGGGATGAAAGACCTTTAAGTTCAACTTGCAGCATAAAGAACAAGTATGTGTAATTTTCTTTTGCTCAAGTTTGGAGAAATCTGATGTTTTCAGGCTTAATAGTGTCTGTGACAAAAGACTTTCAACTTGTTACCCAAAGAACATGTATCTGTAATTTTCTTTTGCACAAGTTTGGAGAAATTTGATGTTTTGGGGCTTAATAGTTTTCAACCATGTTACAAAAATCTGCAATTATAACTGTTTATGTTTATCTTTTTGAGGATCTTGATCTATGAATTGCTGTTTGGTGGACTGTTGGATGACAAAGTTGTTGGCACCTGCGACCTTAAAACTTAGACATAAGCCCTTTATTTAATTCATTGGCCAAATCATTGAGTTGTTTGTAGGAGCATCCAGTCCACCAGTAAAGTTAAAAAGGGCACCTTTTTTATATCACTTTTGAATGTTGGTTATTAGCTTTATACATCATATTAACTTATTAAAAAAAAAAGCCTTATACATCATATTGATTTGTTTTCTTCTTTTATATATGAGGCGTTTGTGGTTGTCCATGTTGAAGTTTTCATGTGGATTAGTGAAAATTGATTTTGTTGTGTTAAATAATTGATCTCATGGTAACAATGGGAGTTATAACTTCTTCTTGTCCTTGTTTTAAGGTGTAAAGAAAATTGTCTCCCTTGTCTTCATATGGATTAGTCATAAATTTTGCTGGGTCAGATGTGGGAAAACATAAGCTAGTACAATAATAGGATGCTTCCTGTTTTATTGAAACAGTAACATGGCAAGTTTAAATATTATTCTTCTTGTTCTTGTTCTTCCTATTTTACTTTTTAGGCTGTATGGTTTTATAAAGAAGTTCCATTATTTTATGTGGAATCTTGATCAGCTTTCTGACTGTTTTACACTTCAAGAGAATTTAATTTTAGGGCAAAACTTATATGCAGTACCTTATATTAGGTTCATTAGGTTCCTTGCCTAAAAGACCAACTCGTGGCCATTTAACGTGAGAGACAAACGGAGGTTAAATACTTTATATTTTTTTCCGCGAGTTAGCAAGAGAGAGAAATAGACTTTATTAAAACAATTTAAGAAAGAGAGAGGGATCAGGGAGTCAGAGGCTTGCTCTTTTCTCACTTCTCTACAACACACTCTCTCTCTCTCTCTCTTCTCAGCAACTCTCTCTCTCAACAGAGGACCATCGCAACTCCACTGCCACCACCGCCACCAACCTTCCAAAAAACCACCATCAACATCACTCCACAAACCTCATAAAAACCCAACTTTCACAGACCAATGGATTCACCGAAAAACCCAATTTTTTGCTTCTATCATTAGTTGCAAGGATTGAGGGTTTGTTGTGGGTGGGTTTCGCGATTAGGGATTGGAAAGATTTTCGAAGTTTGCCGTTGTTGTGGTTGGGTTTGCGATTTAGGGTACTAGTGAGATCGGCGAGGAGGGTGATTCCATAAAAATGGGTTGTGACATTGGGCTACGGAGACAACAGAGGTGAGGCGACAGTGGTCGCGTTTGGGTTGTGGATTTGTTGCTTCTTCTACGGCAACAATAATCGTGAGGTGAAAGGTTGTTTTGGGTTTTGGTTGATCTATGGATTGTGATGATCTGTGTGTTTTGGTTGTTCTTGGTTTTGATTGAGTGGGTTTTACTGTGATTCTGGTGGGTTTTGTTGTGGGTTTGTGGAGTGGATGTTTGGTGGGTTTGTGCCTTTCGGTGGCTTTATGGTGAGTTTGTAGTGGGTGTGTTGTGGATTTTTGGTGGGTTTGTGGTGGATTTTATATGGATTTTTTTGTGGGTTTATGGTGAGTTCTTTTATGGGTTTTGAGTGGTTTTTGGTGTCGCGATAGGGTCTGTAAAAATGGGGTTTTGACGAGGTTTGTGGGTGTCAGGATGTGTGATAACAGGTGGTTGGTTGTGGAGTGATGTTGATGGTGATTTTGGAAGGTTTGGTGGTGGTTATGGTGGAGTTGCGATGGAGACACAGAGGAAGGTGATCCTCTGTTGAGAAGAGTGAAAGAGCATTAAAGAGCCTGTGACTCCCTCATCCCTCTCTCTTTCTCTCTCTCTATTTTTAAAATTATTTTGATAAAGTCTATTTCTCTCTCTTGCTAACTCGCGGCAAAAACAATAAAGTATTTAACCTCCATTTGTCTTTCACGTTAAATGGCCACGTGTTGGTCTTTTAAGCAAGGGTACCTGATGAACCTAATATAAGGTACTGCACATAAGTTTTGCCCTTAATTTTAAGACATTTGAGGCATTTAGTTTGGTAATATTCAATTTTTATGCACCAACCTCGTCTTTTGTAAAAACAAGATTTGACTTCAATCTTGTCTTTTGTAAAGACAAGTTTTTTTTTACATCCATGAATCTTATCTTTACAAAAGACAAGATTGAAGTTAATCTTGTTTTTACAAAAAACGAGATCCATTTTTCAAATTAACTTCTAGTGGGTCATGTTTGGCAAAATAACTTTAAAAAATGTTTGTTTTTTTTTTGCCAAAACCCCCCCTTTATCTTCTGTCCCTTCTTTTTTTGCTTCTTAACACTCTGTTTTTAAATTATTACTTTATTTCCTCTTTATCTAGTATTCATTTCTCCCTCAACTACTTACTTGATCCTTCAGGGTGGTTGATTTTCCCTTCTTTTTTTTTGTAATCACTTAATTATTTTAATCAAGACTTGCACATTTTTTAATATATGTTCTTATCATTGGAGCTTAGGTTATATATGTACTGTCAAGTTGCATTGGTGCGGGGTTATGATGCAACAACATATGTGGTGTTTTAACTAATGCTGATTCGATTTTGTTTCTTCCCAATCATACATGCTTTTGAGTAGTCTTGTGGGATTGTGTGTATTTTCAGTCTCCACTTGTGGGAAATCAATGCCATCACCACTGAGGGTTTGCGCTTTTATCTAGTCTTGTAAATTTGTCTAGTGTCTTGTTTTAATTGTTAGTTTCTTGCTTCTAATGCACAACTTGGTCATCCTGTGTTGGCAGTCGGTATCCAGTTTGGATTTTAGTCCGCCAATGCCATTTATGGTCTACAAAAACCGGATATTTTTTGGTGCTTGGAATCTAAACAGGTGGATTTTGATTTGGTGATGAGCACTTTTTTCCTCCCATTTTTGTTATTCTCTCCTCGAATCATAATATTTACGTTGATAAGTTTCTGCTTGGTTTAACTCTTTCTAATACTATGGCTTGTGACTGCTTTTCTTTGGCTTCGGTTTCCAAGAGGATTATAAATTCTAGTTTCACTCAGTGAGGTTTTCACACTTTTGTCTCTTTAGTTTGGTAATTCTGTGTTGGCAGCCTCATACCCAATTTTCAGGTTAATCTGGTAATGCCTCTTATTGGTGGGGGACAGTCATTTACAGTGACATGAATATGGTTGCCATGAGAAAATAATGCAGGTTCTTGCTTTATTCTATCATGATTGGCATGAGTTGGGCTTTTTGGGAATTACATGGATTTAACTTATGCCTTTGGATTCACTTCATAATCCAAAATCTTAGATTGTTATTGATTGTTTGCTTTTGCTATTCTGGACTCTTGTTTGAGAATTGTGTACTATATGCTTGTCTATATGCTGGTGATGTTCATTTTTGTTGATACAAATTGGTACTTAAAATTTTTATATTGACTATAATTATTTATTATTTCGTTTTTGCTTTGTGTTTTGTGTTTACCCTTTTTTTTTATTTAGATGAATATTAATAGAAGGAAATGCCATAGTGTGCATAAAGCATGAACACAAAGAGCATCATGTAATTACATGGTGTGAAGTAGTAGAATGTAGAGATAAAGATAAAGAAATAACAAAATCTAATGCAGAGGTACTAGAAGTAAAACCCAATGCAGTAGACCATTCAAAAAGCAAAGAAATAAAACAATTCATGAGTTGCCGCTCAGAATTGACAATATCCTCAAATGTACGCTGGTTGCATTCACGCCATAATGTCCACATCAGGCATAAAGGGACTAAATTCCAAATGTCAAAAGAAAATTTCCCCAAGCTATTCTGCCAGCCAATTAATAACTTCCAGAACCCGCTCGGAGTGAACCCACTCATCCTCAAATGTATTTTGTGTTTAATTTGATTATAGGTATGTTATTTATTTAACTCCACCTGTATCTGTGCTTAATTGTTCACAGCCTGGTTCCAAGCTCAGAAAAAAGAGGAGATATAGTACTACTTGCTTGACCCTTAATTGTTGAACTTCTCTTCTCTTTAGCTCTTTTTTTCTTTTTTCTTAATCACTTGTTTATTTTTTTTTTTATTTTTTTTTTTTTTTATAAGTAATAATTCATTAAATAAAAACCACCCATGTACACAAAGCGTGTACAGTAGGTACCAATTACATGGTGAGCTGACAGAAGTTGATCAACTCATACAGGGAACTGATATGGGAAATGTCTGAAGCATTAACCCATTCCAATAACATAGAAAGAAAGCATTGTTTAAGATCCTGAATCGCTTTTCTAAATCTTCAAAAGTTTGAGCGTTTTGTTCTCTCCATATCACCCACATAAGGCAGTGTGGAATCATTCCCTATATAGTTGCAGACTTGCATCTGCGAGTACGACCAGTCCAGCACGCCAACAGATCCACCGCATGCCGAGGTAGAACCCAACAAACCCCAAACATAGAAAATGTTAACGCCCATAATTCCCTAGCAGTATGGCAGTGAAGAAAGAGATGATCAATGGACTCCCCAACTTCTTTGCACATACAACACCAGTCCATAATCACCAACTGGCACTTTCGTAAGTTGTCAATGGTTAACAGTTTTCCCAAAGAGGCTGTCCATATGAAAAAATTTACCTTTGAAGGCACACGGGGCTTCCATACACTCTTTCAAGGAAAGTCTCTTTTAGCAGGCGATAGAGGACACTTGTAAAAAGAGCTGACAGAGAACTCCTTTTGCGAAGAATGCTTCCAATGAATAATATCTAGAGCTCCCTGAGTTGGAACCACTGTATAAATAACATCCAAGAATTCTGCAACAGATTCCAGCTCCCAATCCTGAACCGATTGAGTAAAACTGACATTCCAATGGAAGCTGGAGCCAATAAACGATGCCAACTCTTACACCGAAGCTTCAGGATTGCTTACAAGTTGATAGAGCTCGGGAAATCTGCTCTTCAATGTTGTCTCACCACACCACTGGTGCTGCCAAAATTTAATATGAGTCCCATCCCCCACCTTGAAGGACACATTCTTAGCAAAGGTAGGCCAGCCTTTCCTAATGTGCTTCCATAAGCTTTTTCCATACGGATCAAGGACAGAGTTGGAACACCAGCCCCCCCACAATCCACCATACTTGAGATCAACAATTTTGCGCCATAAAGCTTCTTTTTCTCTCGCATACTGCCATAGCCATTTACCCAACAAGGCCTGATTGTATAGCAGCAACTTTCTGATTCCCAAACCTCCGTAAGAAAGGGGTGTACATACACGGTCCCAACTAACTAGGTGATATTTAAAATCCTCTCCCAATCCTCCCCACAAAAAGTTTCTCTGAATCTTCTCAATGCGATGGGCGACACCCACAGGGATAGGAAACAAAGAGAGATAATAGGTAGGGATATTAGATAACATACTCTTAATTAACGTCACTCGGCCTCCTTTGGAGAGGTACATACGTTTCCAGCCAGCCAACCGAAGCTCTAGCTTCTCGACAATACCATTCCAGATTGTTTTGTCTTTAAATAAGGACCCTAAAGGCAGCCCCAAATAAGACATAGGAAGTGTGCCAACCTTACAGCCCAGCACAACAGCCAACTCCTCCACATCTGGGACAGAACCCACAGGAACCAATTCAGATTTCCCCAAATTTATCTTGAGTCCCGAGGAAGCTTGGAACCAAACAAACACACTTTTCAAATGGCAAAGTTGGTCCCGAGCAGCCCCACACAGAATCAGCGTGTCATCAGCGAAGAGGAGATGAGAAATAGAGATGTGATTAACCCTGCCAACATCGAATCTTGAGATGTAACCACCATCATGAGCCCGTGCCAATAGCCTGCTCAAAGCCTCCATGACAATAATGAATAATAACGGGGATAAAGGATCACCCTGACGCAAGCCACGCGAGCTAGCAAAGAAACCACATGGAGTGCCATTGACTAGAATTGAGAAACGGGTAGTGGAGATGCACATATAGATCCATTGACGCCATCTCCGGTTAAAACCACAACGACGAAGCATGTAAATGAGAAATCCCCAATTTACATGATCGTAGGCCTTCTCTAAATCCAGCTTGCACAACACCCCTGGGTCTCCCGCCTTCAAACGACTATCAAGACACTCGTTTGCGATT
>OU015761.1:41210629-41225760 GCA_907173295.1 Fagus sylvatica
ACAACCATATCAATTGAAAAATCTCTTAAAGTTTTCAAAGACAACTTGATTGGTTGAAATTCAAATATAAGACAACCATATCAATTGAAAAATCTCTTAAAGTTTTCAAAGACAAACTTGATTGGTTGAAATTCAAATATAAGACAACCATATCAATTGAAAAATCTCTTAAAGTCTTCAAAGACAAATTTGATTAGTTGAAATTCAAATATAAGACAACCATATCAATTGAAAAATCTCTTAAAGTCTTCAAAGACAACTTGATTGGTTGAAATTCAAATATAAGACAACAATATCAATTGAAAAATCTCTTAAAGTTTTCAAAGACAAACTTAATTGATTGAATTTCACATGCAAGACAACCATATCAATTATGGTTGAAAAATCTTAAGAAGAAAAGTTTTCAAAGAAAACAAATTGATTGATTGAAAATCAAGAAGAATGCAAGACAACATGATGGCTATAAATACTACCCTTTCTTCATTTCTAAAATCAAGCATACAAGAGAAATCAAAGATAGAAAAGATAACATCTTATACATCAATCCATCCTTCTCAAGCTTATATTTTCATATCATTCAAAATCCTTGATTGAAAATTTCTCTAAACACTTTTTGAGCCATATTGATCAAATCCTTGATATACTATTAGAGTGAGCATATTGTGTACAATTACTCTTTGAGAGAGCCTTATCTTGTACAACAAATACTTTGTTGAAACTTGTGAGTATTTTGTTAGGGTTTTGGTATAAATCCTAAGGAGTGAAAAGGATTTTTCACTCGGTGGTTACTCTTCACTGTGTAAGGAAGATTTGTAACGGTTTTATCTTCACCCGAAAGAAGATTGTCAAATAGTGAATTTGGGAATCCTCAAGAAGTGTTCTTGAGGCGGGGACGTAGGCACGGGAGCCGAACCTCGATAACAATCATCGTGTTTGATTTTCTCTCTCTCTATCTCTTACATATTTAATTGCTTATATATATACTTGTGCTTGATTTCATATCATATTTATATTGCAATTGAATTGTGATCAAACATTTGCTAAATCAACATTTGCTATTTGAAGATAGTTTTTAATTCCGCATTTAAATCGAAAAAGTTTGCCTCAACCTAAATCACCCCCCCTCTTAGGTTGATATTTGGGTAACATCATTGTTTTTAGTTTGCTAAGTACTAGCAAAATTCAGGTTAGAGGGTGTGATAAGTCATGAAATATGACTTATTTACATGCATTTTAGAGAGATTCTATTGGGGTTGTGTTGTATTTCATATCTAATTACACTTAAATGGATGTTTGTTATTCAATTCATTGAATTACATGATTTATGCATTTAAGTGTATTAATTTAATCCCTTATATGTTAATTTGGGCTATGTTTGATTATAGGCACAATCTAGATCAGATTGGAGTTAAATATCACAAGCTGGAAGGAGCAAAAGAGAAGAAAAGAGGTGCAAATTAATGTTTGAAAAGAAAAAGAAAAACAAAGCCCACAAGCCCACAAGGCCCACATGGCCACCAAAGCCCACAAGCTCACACTTTACTTTCCCACCGCATCACACAAGATCATTACTCAAATGAGCTTTAATGAAATTCACGTAAGACCCTTTCTTTGGCTATGGATTGCACATCCTCAACACTTACCCGCATTACACAGGATCATTTGGAGCCTTAAGTGAATTTCTCCTTGCCGTGGATTGCATTGCATGCTTTCTTTTTCTGCCGCATCACACTAGATTATTTTTCCAATGGAGCCCTAAATGAAAGAAGCGTGGATAGCAATTGGAGAGTAGCAGCCGCCTGGGGGCATGAATATTATTTTTTTTTTTTAGTTTTCTTTCTAGTTTTTTCTCTAGAAATTATTTTCTCTAGTTTTCTTTTTTCTTAGCCATGATTGGCTAAGCCTCTTGCTAGGGCTAGGGGCTATGTTTTCTATATAAAGGTATGAATACTTGTAGTCCCTTCTATTTTTAATGTTAAATACAGTTGATTGTTAATTTTTGATTCCTATTGATGTATTTTTATTCCATACTTTCTATAAGTTCAATCATGTTTTTCTTATGATTAAGGGGGAATATTGTATGGTTTTAATTAGGTTTCGTGTTTTATAAATTGAAAGGTCTTTCTAATTATTACTCTAGCCACTTTATTTTCTCTGATAATATAGTGTTCCTGAGTTTTATTAGTTCAACCATGTCAAGAGCTTTTTAAAAAGGAAAAAAATCAACTTGTAAAATGTTATTTGAACAAGGTTTTTAACTAGGATTACAAGGAATCATACTAGTATAGAGAAACACCCAAAAACCCTAGTGTCTTTTTACATATATTCTTTACAAAATTTCCACAAACCAAATCTATTATACCTTCTTGCATATTGAATTACATTGTCTTTTGAAAACACAAACTCCCTGAAGATCAACAACCCCTTACATGTACTACCAGGTACCGTTTATTATTGAGCGACATCAACCAGTGTTTTGAATCTAAATTAATCATCTCTCTTCTATTGAAACATAAATAATAAAACAATTCTATTATCAGAGATATATAACGCTTTTAAAACGAACATTATGTAATTAAGCGAAACAATGTTGTCGTGCAAAGGGTTTCAAATGTGCCGCATCTACATCATTTAAAAGAAATAAAAAAAACGCTAACTTAACTTAAAACAAAATACAATGTAGCCAAAAGATAATTCATAACCGCAGTTAACATATTCTAATATTCTATGCTAGTAGGTCTTTCTTATCTATACTATAATATAAAACCGAAACTTTTTTTTTTTCTTTTGGTTGACTTTACAATATTTTGACACATCAGCTTTTGTGTTCTTTCAATTTTACACATCATTATTGTTTTTATTTTTTATTTTTTTATCATTAATTTTAATACCCTTATTTTCGTTTATTTTCTGCCCGACTATTATTGTCCTCCTCCTCCCACTCTTCTCTCTAATTTTCGAATCCTCTTTCTTCCTCTTCAACTCCTTAGGTTAAGCACTCCCCCTCTCTCACTCTCTCTTTTCTCAGTTACCTGAATCCCTATAGGTTGTAGGATTTGTTTATCAATCCCCTGGATCCCACACACACAGGTCTCTTTCTCTTTTTGTTATTTAATTTATATTTTTGGGAAAAGTACACTTTACCCACCTGTGGTTTGGCCCATTTACATTTTACCTACCTGTGGTTTCAAACTTGACACTTTACCCATCTGAGGTTTTATTTTTTAACATCCGTTACCTACTACTCACTACCATTAACTCTAAACAAAAGAAAATAAACAATTGGCTCCCCTTCTCTTTCTCACGCTTGATGAACTCCCATTCCCCATCGGAAACTTTCACTCGATCTTCTAGTCAGCCCTCACTAGACTAGACGACGGTAAGCTTTTCTCATCGGAACTCTCACGTGATCTCCTCTCCTTACTGGAACTCTCACGCGATCTCCTCCCTTAATCCCGACAGAAACCAAGGTATGTTTGCAAAAAGAATTTGGGGGTTTCTCTTCTCTCTCCTTTTTGCTGCCCCGATTTCTCTCTTTGCTGTTCCAATTGTCTCTATTTTGAAAGTTAGGTTTCTTTTTTTAATTTTCTAAAACCCCTAAATTCTTTTTACAAACATACCTTGGTTTCTGCCGGGATTAGGGGAGGAGATCGTGTGAGAGTTCCAGTGAGGAGAGGAGATCACGTGAGAGTTCTGATGAGAAGAGCTTACCGTCGTTTGGTCTAGTGAGGGCCGACTGGAAGATCGGGTGAAAGTTTCCGGTGGGGAATGGGAGTTCATCAAGCATGAGAAAGAGAATGGGAGCCAATTGTTTATTTTCTTTTGTTTAGAGTTAACAACAGTGAGTAGTAGGTAACAGATGTTAAAAAATAAAACCTCAGGTGGGTAAAGTGTCAAGTTTGAAACCACAAGTAAGTAAAGTGTAAATGGGCCAAACCACAGTTGGGTAAAGTGTACTTTTCTCTTTTTGTTATTTTTTTTATTCCCCAGATCTCTCTCTATATTATTTTCTATGGAGGTTAATTTGTAATCCTATACCATGGTTCTAGAAAAGAGAAGAAAGCATTTTTGGTGAATATTACGCTGATACATGATTTTAGAATTCCCCAGCATTGTACGTACACTTATACTACTAACCCATAATTTACCCAGCCACCGATTTGATTCAATTTACAAGAAGAACTTTAATCTAGGATCCGACTAATTTTAGTGAAAGTGATGAATTGAAACTCTTACATCCAAATTCCTATGGCCAATGGGTTGCTCGTTAATTGTTTGATAGAATTTCTTAAGGATAAGTTCATTGCTTGAACCAAAGTTCCCATTACCAAACTCATTTCTTCTTTATTTTTCCCAGCTATAATAAGCCACTAAGACTTATTGTAGTTACAAAGACTCATCATAAATCTAATTTTTTATATTATACAATGATTTGAACCATGATCAAAGTATTGGAATTTTTCTATTTGATTCCTTATATATATGTTTCTATTTTATCATGTTTTGTTCAATTTAAATTATTAACAATGCTTAAGTCAGCATATTATGTGATTGATTAATGACAAAATTTTGATTTATTTTAATAAATTATTAACAATGCTCAAGTCAACATATTTTGGTTTCTATGGTATTATCTATGGTCATCACAGATTCATAGTTGCAGTTCTGCAACTTGTGAGACACAAATTTGTGAGTTATGAAAATTTATTGATAGTATCAAGTTGACATGTGATTATGTCAATCCAACATTCAATTGATCTATTCTAATATTCTTCATTCAACTTTATCTTAAAAGCACATTGAAGATGTTGCTCTTAGGGACACACATGATGGATTCTATTGAAGAGAAAGTAAAAATTGAAGGGTTATCAGTAGGGCAAGTAGAAAATTGCTTGAGAAGATGAAAGTGTGCAAGAACAATTTGGTTGCTCATTGTTGATATTATAAGTTTTAGATGCTTTGCTTTGCTCATGATTGATATTATGGTGAATATCGTTTAGAACTGAGGTTCAACCTTGGCATATAGGATCAATTTGGAGCACAATACTGATATGACCATATTTTAAAATTTTCATAGAATATGACTTTCAATTTCAATATCTGTCTAGAATTAAATTGTTTATAGACTTATAGTTATGTAACTACTGAGTGTGTATTCTAGTTTCTACAATGAAAATGATAAGAATTTTGTACTGGGCAGGAAGCAGAGGCAACCACAGAGTGTCAGAGGGTGGTAGAATGATTATAACCCAAAATGGAAGTGGTAGCTAAGTGCCATGGCTTAAAGATTCTTATTGAGTAAGGAGGCTAAATAGTCAACCGATTTTGTTATTTAGGAATGTAATTTTTTCTTACCTTTTGGGTTGTTGAGATTATTTTATTTTTCACTTTGAGATTAGACTAATTGTTTTATCAATAATGAAGTGTATATATCTTTTGTGCATTTATGTAAAACTGTCTCACGCATTGCGCACGTTAGCGACTAGTTATTGCTATAAATCACATGTCATCTATTGAAAGCCAAACTTGTCTGTTACCCAAATATCAACCTAAGAGGGGGGTGAATTAGATTGAGGCAAACTTTTTCGATTAAATGTGGAATTAAAACAATTATGAAATCACAAATTAATTGCTACACAATTATGAAAGCACAATTTAATTGCTACACAAGTATGATAGATAATTGAGCACAAGTATATAAGCAATTAAATGAGTTAGAGAGAGAGAATCAAACTCGGCGATTTATCGAGGTTTGGCGTCTTGCCTACGTCCCCGCCTCAAGAGCACTTCTTGAGGATTCTAATCCACTATACCCAAACTCCTTGGCAGGTGGAGTTTAAACCTTTACACAACAAGAGCACACTACTCTTCTTCACACAGTGGAAGATCTCCTCCTCACTCTATAAGGGTCACACCAACCCTCTTAACAAGATTGAATGATAAACAAATTTTTGAAACTTCTCTCACAACAACTCTCCTTTTTGAGAGGGATATACAATTGAAATTGTCACACTAATATCTCTCGATAACTCTTGTATGATTTGATCAAAATAGGCTCAAAAGAAAATGATTTGTAAGAGAGCAATTTGATTTGAAAGTGTAAGTTCTTATGTTGTTGTGTTGTTTAACAATACCCCAAGGTATGTAATTATAGATTTTAGCGACGGTAGATTCATTTGTATAAAGTCCCAAAGTAGTTGCTGCCATATTTGAGAAACTTGATTTCCATCTTGAAGTCAAGAGTAGTTGATATCATAATTTGATTTCAATTTTAAAGTAAAAAATAGGTGCTGTCAACCTTGAAATAATTTGTTTTCTCTAGTGTCAAAATTTGCAGTGATCTTATTTGTCAATTCTACTACCTTGTGATTTTTCACATGGCAAATCCTATATCACTAGAAAGTTATATCTCTCTAGATTCCAGAAAAACAAACGGTTCATCATATCAAATTTTCTAGAGTAAGATATGTATGATTTACTAAGCAAACATTAGGCTGTTAGTAAAGTGACGATTTTTCTGATATTCATTTTGTTTGTAAATTCTGTACTGTCTTGTGCGTTTTCACTAGGCAAGTTATATATCTCTAGAAATGTATATCTCTCTAGTTTCCAGCAAAACAAACGGTTTATGATTTCGAATTTTCTACAGTGAGATATGCATGATTTACTGAGCAAACATTAGTCTGTCAATAAAGTGACGAATTTTCTTATCTTTGTATTGTTTGTCAATTATGTAGTGCCTTGTATGCTTTCACTAGGGAAGCTATATATCACTGGAAAGGTATATCTCTCTAGTTTCCAGCAAAGCAAACGGTTCTTCATTTTGATTTTTCTAGAGTGAGTTATGCATGATTTACTAACCAGGTGTCAGGTTGCCAACAAAGTGACAAATTTTGTTCAATGAATGATTAAGGACTTATGGTCAATCTAATGTTTAAGTTGATTTTAGTTAATGAGCCATAATGATCAAACCATGTGACTCTTAACCTAACCACTCACTTATCCCAAGACACAAGGACTCAATTTTTGAAGTTTTTCTTCTTTTCTCATTGTTGAAGTACATTAGCTTCGCCACTGCCTTTGACGTCTTCTGAAGATAGAGTTTCAGCTTATCTCGAACTTTAGCATTGCATGCAGCTTGATCTTCATTGAGCTTGGTTGATTGAAATCCTGATCTTGATGAAATATAATGAGCTATAAAGAACATGCTTATAAACACAAAAAAATTAGCTCATAAATATTATATACATTATAGAAATTCTTTTAATATCTTGTTATCATCAAAATTTATTTTATGCTCTTAGGTTGAAATGACAATTTATCCAATAAATATGTGCATTGAAACCTTGGGGCTAACAATGCCTATGCCTCTCTATTTTTTAATGAGATAAATTAGTTAATTTTGCACCCTATTATTGAATAACTAGTCGCAAGTACATGAAAGCTATTGGAAATGAAATCTAAAGCATATATCCTTTATTGAGAGAATATTGAATCATCATATTATTATAGTTTAGCATGAATACTTTTCATAAATGCATATAAACAACATATGACTTTAATAATATGCTATTATGCAAGATACCATTTAATTATTATTTTTAAATAAAAGTCAAAATAAATTGAAATACAAAATAGAGTAGTATCTGACATATATTGCAATCTTAATACATCTACAAGTTCCATTCCCTTTAATTTGCATACAATTTCCATCTCAATAAATATTAAACAATTCCAAAGAATGAAATAAAAAGTAATATAAATTCTAAAAAAATCACCATCTTTGCTAATCAAATCTTACTCCAAATATTTAACAACCAAGTAAGCAAAAAATCATTCCTCCTAGATAATTTATAGGCCTTGAAATTTGTTCTTAATGACCCTTCTTTCCCTTCTTCTAACTTTACCTACAATTACCGGATGCTAGATCCACTAATAAAACTTAAAGAATATTGACTTTATAAGGATGGTCTATGAGAAAATCAGCTCTTGTTTATGTACAACTGCTACACTCATTGTGGAAGCATCTCATGTCCACCTTTACCATGATTGTACTGTTGCTTCTCCTTTACTTCATTAAATTTGATTAAGAAAGAGTACAACAATCAAATAAATATGATGAACCTCATAT
The DNA here is from genome assembly GCA_907173295.1 of Fagus sylvatica. Lineage (NCBI taxonomy): Eukaryota > Viridiplantae > Streptophyta > Magnoliopsida > Fagales > Fagaceae > Fagus > Fagus sylvatica. The sequence continues at coordinate 41,218,761 of OU015761.1, forward strand.
CGAAGCAAAACCTAATTATATATTACATCAATATGTCATACCTAAATCAAGTTAAAACTACCAGACTTTAATTATAATCAGAATGTGAGTGTAGAGGAAAATATAACAGACACCAATAGTATTATGTAACCTATAACTTATTAAACAGGCCGAACCAACACCAAATTTGACCAATATGTTCATTAGTGATAGATAAATGAGAAAAACTATAATATGAATGAAAAACGATTCCAAAATCTTCAAAAAGATGATCCAATTTCTTCAAAATAAAAAGAACTAAACATGAAGACATCGGCGGAGGATTATGAACCTCATAAAAATCAATCATATAACATTACAAAACTCAAAACCCTAGGAATTATATAAACCCCAAAAATGTAGTCTGACAATACACACAAACCAGCTCTCGGGTGATTCGGCCAAGTGGTTGCTACGACTTCACGACGGAAGGAGTATCGTGCTACCAACGGCTTGCCTTTGTGGATCGGGTCTTGAGCAAAGACATGAGGATGGGGGCCAGCCGATAGTTGTGACTGATGGGGGGATGTCATCGACGTCATCGGAAGGGTGGTACGACGATGAGAGCAGGGTGGATTCGATGATTGAGGTTCTCGATTCTGGAGAAGCTCACGGCCTTTAGAAAACAGGGTCAGGGGAGCAATCCCCTTTGTGTGTTGAGCCAATCGCAGTCTCTTACCCTTTGGAGATGGGGAATGATCATGAAAATGAGGAGTCCATACCTCAACAGAATGAACCCTCAGATTGGGTCCGAGAGAAATACCAAGAATTCGGTGAATACCTGGGGGCATCCTATGAGGGGTATGAGAGTGAAATTATGGGTCTTCTCTATGCTATTGAGCAATCGGGGCTTAAGAAGAGTGAGGGGACTTTGGTGACACCTAAAGTCACCAGCAAACCCTCACGGGGAGCAAGAGAGTTGAAAAATTTGGTCTCTTCCATCAACTATGAAGGGGGGAGTTCTAAGAGGTGCACCAGGAACAGCGGAGGGGCATTGCTATTGACATGTCAATAAGGCTCGTTTCCTGGAATGTGCGGGGTCAGAATGACGGTTCCAAAAGATTAACAGTGCGAAATCTGCTAAGGCAATGGAAGGTGGATCTTGTTTGTCTTCAGGAAACAAAGCTACAGAGCATGTCTCGAGGTTTAATTCAGAGTTTATGGGGTGGGCATCATGTAGATTGGTTATTTGTTGGGTCTAATGGGGCATCTGTAGAACTTTTATTACTCTGGGACAAGCGATGCTTGGAGAAGCTTGATGAGGCCTTGGGTTTGCACACTGCTTCATGCAAATTTCGTTGTGTAGCTTCTGGTTTTGAATGGGCTTTCACGAGGGTCTATGGACCTCATGATGTTTCTGCCAAGAGGGTTTTTTGGGAGGAGATGGCTGGAGTTCATAGCTGGTGGGATGTTCCGTGGGATGTTCTTTGTGAGAGGAGATTTTAATGCGGTACGTTTTCCCTCCGAGCGATTGGGGGCAATGCATCTCACCACTGCTATGCAAGACTTCTCTGATTTTATTTCCTCTACTAGACTGATGGACATTCCCATGGTTGGAGGGAGGTATACTTGGTCGAATAGTCAGTCCCATTCCAGGTTGGATCGCTTTCTCTTCACTCCCACAGTAGAGGATCACTTCACCTTGCTGGTTCAGAGGCGACTTCCAAGGTTGTGTTCTGATCACTTTCCAATTTTGCTTGAGTGTGGGCCTATTGAAAATGGTAGGAGACCGTTTAGATTTGAGAACATGTGACTCAAATCTGAAGGTTTTCTTGCTAAGTTTAAGGGGTGGTGGGACTCATATACTTTTTAGGGCTCTCCTATTTTTGTAGTGGCAAGCAAACTGAAGGCTTTGAAACGGGATTTGAAGATATGGAATGAAGAGGAGTTTGGGAATATAGATGGCTGAAAATCCTCTTTGGCAGCTACTGTGAAAATTCTGGATGATATTGAGGATGATCGACACTTGTTTGATATGGAACATGCTCAAAGAGATCAGGCCAAGGCTGACCTGGAAAAAACTTTATTAATGGAGGAGATTTGCTGGAGACAAAAGTCTCATTCCTTGTGGTTGAAAGAAAGGGACAAAAACACGAAATTCTTTCACCGCATCGCAAATTCTCATCAAAGAAAAAATGCAATTGGGCAGCTAGAAGTCGATGGGGTGATTGTCACTGATACAGAGGAGATTAAGGATAGTCTTATTGATTTTTATAAAAATCTCTTTACAGAGATAAGAGTTAGAAGGCCTACTTTGGACAATCTCCCTTTCTCATCTATTGACAATGAAGAGGCAGCAGGGCTCGAGGTAGCCTTCACTGAGGAAGAGGTCTTTGAAGCAGTTCATAATATGAATGAGGATAAAGCGCCAGGTCCGGATGGTTTTTCTTTGGCTTTTTTCCAATTTTGCTTGTCAGTGGTAAAGGGGGACATCATGCAGATTTTCCATCACTTTTTCAATTATGGTTCTTTTACAAAGAGCATCAATGCCACCTTCATTGCCTTAATACCAAAGAAACCAGGTGTTGTAGAAATTAAAGATTTCAGGCCAATTAGCTTAGTTATTGGACTCTATAAGATTTTGGCAAAAGTGCTCGCTAATAAATTGAAGGCGGTCTTGGGGAAAGTGGTTTCAGCCATGGTTTTAAAAACCGGACCGGACCGGCCGGTTCGACCGGTTCAACCGTGAACCGGCCTCTATTCCGGTCCGGTTATGTGAGAAATCCGGAAATTCAATAAAAATCAAGCAAAACCGATAACCGGCGGTTTAATCGGCATAACCGACGACCGGAACGATCGAACCGGTTATGAAGCCGACCGGAATGAAAGAGAAAACATCACTCCGGCAGCACACGACTTTGGATTTTTGTCTATCCTAACCTCGCGCCGCTGCTCGCCGACAACTCCAGCCTCGCGCCGCTGCTTGTTGATAACCCCAGCCTCGCATCGCCGCCGCATCTCTGCCAAGCATCAGATCAGATCCAGCCGCTATAGTGAGAGAGGTTTCGTTTACTGGTAGTGGTAGCTTTGAAAAAGAAAAAAACTAATATCATTCGCTGACAGCTTATTGGTACAGTGCAATTGCAAATGGGTAATATCATTCACTGAGAATGGGATCTGGAAGCACTGGCGGAGCCAGCTTATGACCACCCTCAAATTCTTTTGAAAAAAAATTACCTACTATATGTACATCAAGAGAGGCAGGTTTAATACTCCATTGAGCGAAAAGACAAAGATGAGTGTATGCTTTTGGGTTTACGATGCCAAGAAGAGAAAGGTAAGAAAGAAATGCCGCCAAGGAGAGAGTCCGAACTGAAACTGAACAATAAAAAAGAAAACTCTAGAAGACTTACAGGCTTGTAGCTTATGTGGTTCTCACAGCCCCACGTGATAAACTCTTTTCTAAGTTTTGAATTTAAGAAACAGTGTTTTCTTTGAAAAGAATGAAAGGTTGTGGTGGGTCCTCATGGGCGTTGGTTTTAAAGTTTTTTTATTTTTATTTTTTTGCTAAACTTGATATGTTTATTTATATTTTGTTATTTTATTTTCTTAATTTAAGATATGTAGAATAACTTAAAAATTATTAAATTTTCTAAATATTTGGTTTAGTAAATATTCCTAGCTATACACTTATTATTAATTATTTATATAATTTTAAAATTATTAATTAAATTATTTATGACGTCACCAGTTCGACCACCAGTCCGACCCTGGTCGGACCACTAGTACGGGAACCACTCCCTTTTCCGGTTCTCTCCCCGGTCCGGTTTTTAAAACCATGGTTTCAGCACCTCAAAATGCATTTGTCCAAGGAAGGCAGATTCTGGATTCGGTTTTAATCGCAAACGAGTGTCTTGATAGTCGTTTGAAGGCGGGGGACCCAGGGGTGTTGTGTAAGCTGGATTTGGAGAAGGCCTACGATCATGTAAATTGGGGATTTCTTATTTACATGCTTCGTCGTTGTGGTTTTAACCGGAGATGGCGTCAATGGATCTATATGTGCATCTCCACTACCCGTTTCTCAATTCTAGTCAATGGCACTCCATGTGGTTTCTTTGCTAGCTCGCGTGGCTTGCGTCAGGGTGATCCTTTATCCCTGTTATTATTCCTTATTGTCATCGAGGCTTTGAGCAGGCTATTGGCACGGGCTCATGATGGTGGTTACATCTCAAGATTCAATGTTGGCAGGGTTAATCACATCTCTATTTCTCATCTCCTCTTCACAGATGACACATTGATTCTGTGTGGGGCTGCTCGGGACCAACTTTGCCATTTGAAAAGTGTGTTTGTTTGGTTCCAAGCTTCCTCAGGACTTAAGATAAATTTGGGGAAATCTGAATTGGTTCCTGTGGGTTCTGTCCCAGATGTGGAGTTGGTTGCTGTGCTGGGCTGTAAGGTTGACACATTACCTATGTCTTATTTGGGGCTGCCTTTAGGGTCCTTATTTAAAGACAAAACAATCTGGAATGGTATTGTCGAGAAGCTAGAGCTTCGGTTGGCTGGCTGGAAACGTATGTACCTCTCCAAAGGAAGCCGAGTCACGTTAATTAAGAGTATGTTATCTAATATCTCTACCTATTATCTCTCTTTGTTTCCTATCCCTGTGGGTGTCGCCCATCGCATTGAGAAGATTCAGAGAAACTTTTTGTGGGGAGGATTGGGAGAGGATTTTAAATATCACCTAGTTAGTTGGGACCGTGTATGTACACCCCTTTCTTACGGAGGTTTGGGAATCAGAAAGTTGCTGCTATACAATCAGGCCTTGTTGGGTAAATGGCTATGGCAGTATGCGAGAGAAAAAGAAGCTTTATGGCGGAAAATTGTTGATCTCAAGTATGGTGGATTGTGGGGGGGCTGGTGTTCCAACTCTGTCCTTGATCCGTATGGAAAAAGCTTATGGAAGCACATTAGGAAAGGCTGGCCTACCTTTGCTAAGAATGTGTCCTTCAAGGTGGGGGATGGGACTCATATTAAATTTTGGCAGCACCAGTGGTGTGGTGAGACAACATTGAAGAGCAGATTTCCCGAGCTCTATCAACTTGTAAGCAATCCTGAAGCTTCGGTGTAAGAGTTGGCATCGTTTATTGGCTCCAGCTTCCATTGGAATGTCAGTTTTACTCAATCGGTTCAGGATTGGGAGCTGGAATCTGTTGCAGAATTCTTGGATGTTATTTATACAGTGGTTCCAACTCAGGGAGCTCTAGATATTATTCATTGGAAGCATTCTTCGCAAAAGGAGTTCTCTGTCAGCTCTTTTTACAAGTGTCCTCTATCGCCTGCCAGTAAGAGACTTTCCTTGAAAGAGTGTATGGAAGCCCCGTGTGCCTTCAAAGGTAAATTTTTTCATATGGACAGCCTCTTTGGGAAAACTGTTAACCATTGACAACTTACGAAAGTGCCAGTTGGTGATTATGGACTGGTGTTGTATGTGCAAAGAAGTTGGGGAGTCCATTGATCATCTCTTTCTTCACTGCCATACAGCTAGGGAATTATGGGCGTTAGCATTTTCTATGTTTGGGGTTTGTTGGGTTCTACCTCGGCATGCGGTGGATCTGTTGGCGTGCTGGACTGGTCGTACTCGCAGATGCAAGTCTGCAACTATATAGGGAATGATTCCACACTGCCTTATGTGGGTGATATGGAGAGAACAAAACGCTCAAACTATTGAAGATTTAGAAAAGCCGATTCAGGATCTTAAACAATGCTTTCTTTCTATGTTATTGGAATGGGTTAATGCTTCAGACATTTCCCATATCAGTTCCCTGTATGAGCTGATCAACTTCTGTCAGCTCACCATGTAATTGGTACCTACTGTACACGCTTTGTGTACATGGGTGGTTTTTATTTAATGAATTATTACTTATAAAAAAAAAAAAAAAAAAAAAAAAAAAAAAAAAAAAAAAAGAGCTAAAGAGAAGAGAAGTTCAACAATTAAGGGTCAAGCAAGTATTACTATATCTCCTCTTTTTTCTGAGCTTGGAACCAGCTGGGAACAATTAAGCACAGATACAGGTGGAGTTAAATAAATAACATACCTATAATCAAATTAAACACAAAATACATTTGAGGATGAGTGGGTTCACTCCGAGCGGGTTCTGGAAGTTATTAATTGGCTGGCAGAATAGCTTGGGGAAATTTTCTTTTGACATTTGGAATTTAGTCCCTTTATGCCTGATGTGGACATTATGGCGTGAATGCAACCAGCGTACATTTGAGGATATTGTCAATTCTGAGCGGCAACTCATGAATTGTTTTATTTCTTTGCTTTTTGAATGGTCTACTGCATTGGGTTTTACTTCTAGTACCTCTGCATTAGATTTTGTTATTTCATTATCTTTATCTCTACATTCTACTACTTCACACCATGTAATTACATGATGCTCTTTGTGTTCATGCTTTATGCACACTACAACATTTCCTTCTATTAATATTCATCTATAAACAAAAAAGGGTAAACACAAAACACAAAAGCAAAAACGAAATAATAAATAATTATAGTCAATATAAAAATTTTAAGTACCAATTTGTATCAACAAAAATGAACATCACCAGCATATAGACAAGCATGTAGTACACAATTCTCAAACAAGAGTCCAGAATAGCAAAAGCAAACAATCAATAACAATCTAAGATTTTGGATTATGAAGTGAATCCAAAGGCATAAGTTAAATCCATGTAATTCCCAAAAAGCCCAACTCATGCCAATCATGATAGAATAAAGCAAGAACCTGCATTATTTTCTCATGGCAACCATATTCATGTCACTGTAAATGACTGTCCCCCACCAATAAGAGGCATTACCAGATTAACCTGAAAATTGGGTATGAGGCTGCCAACACAGAATTACCAAACTAAAGAGACCAAAGTGTGAAAACCTCACTGAGTGAAACTAGAATTTATAATCCTCTTGGAAACTGAAGCCAAAGAAAAGCAGTCACAAGCCATAGTATTAGAAAGAGTTAAACCAAGCAGAAACTTATCA
>OU015761.1:41225860-41239878 GCA_907173295.1 Fagus sylvatica
TCATGTGTAAGAAAAGATAATGATCATAATTAGTAACTAAAAATTGACCTGAAGTTTTTCAATTTTGTACTCTTCTCTTTGCAGTGACACTGCTCTTTGGTGTGGCCGTTTTTGATGAATTTCCATTATTATACAAAAGATAAATTGAACTTCTTCAACTTCTTACATTACATTAGCCAAAAATAGGGACAATTCCCCTTGCCCCGGTCCTCGTCTCCCTTAGTTCCGCCCTTGTGCAACGTCATGTTCATGTGTAAGATAAGATAATGATCATAATTAGTAACTAACAATTGACCTGAAGTTTTTCAATTTTATACTCTTCTCTTTGCAGTGACACTGCTCTTTGGTGTGGCTATTTTTGATGAATTTCCATTATTATACAAAAGATAAATTGAACTTCTCCAACTTCTTACATTACATTAGCCAAAAATAGGGACAATTCCCCTCTGCCCCGGTCCTCGTCCCCCTTAGTTCCGCCCTTGTGCAACGTCATGTTCATGTGTAAGAAAAGATAATGATCATAATTAGTAACTAACAATTGACCTGAAGTTTTTCAATTTTATACTCTTCTCTTTGCAGTGACACTGCTCTTTGGTGTGGCCGTTTTTGATGAATTTCCATTATTATACAAAAGATAAATTGAACTTCTCCAACTTCTTACATTACATTAGCCAAAAATAGGGACAATTCCCCCTGCCCCGGTCCTCGTCCCCCTTAGTTCCGCCCTTGTGCAACGTCATGTTCATGTGTAAGAAAAGATAATGATCATAATTAGTAACTAAAAATTGACCTGAAGTTTTTCAATTTTGTACTCTTCTCTTTGCAGTGACACTGCTCTTTGGTGTGGCCGTTTTTGATGAATTTCCATTATTATACAAAAGATAAATTGAACTTCTTCAACTTCTTACATTACATTAGCCAAAAATAGGGACAATTCCCCTTGCCCCGGTCCTCGTCTCCCTTAGTTCCGCCCTTGTGCAACGTCATGTTCATGTGTAAGATAAGATAATGATCATAATTAGTAACTAACAATTGACCTGAAGTTTTTCAATTTTATACTCTTCTCTTTGCAGTGACACTGCTCTTTGGTGTGGCTATTTTTGATGAATTTTCATTATTATACAAAAGATAAATTGAACTTCTCCAACTTCTTACATTACATTAGCCAAAAATAGGGACAATTCCCCCTGCCCCGGTCCTCGTCCCCCTTAGTTCCGCCCTTGTGCAACGTCATGCTCATGTGTAAGAAAAGATAATGATCATAATTAGTAACTAAAAATTGACCTGAAGTTTTTCAATTTTGTACTCTTCTCTTTGCAGTGACACTGCTCTTTGGTGTGGCCGTTTTTGATGAATTTCCATTATTATACAAAAGATAAATTGAACTTCTTCAACTTCTTACATTACATTAGCCAAAAATAGGGACAATTCCCCTTGCCCCGGTCCTCGTCTCCCTTAGTTCCGCCCTTGTGCAACGTCATGTTCATGTGTAAGATAAGATAATGATCATAATTAGTAACTAACAATTGACCTGAAGTTTTTCAATTTTATACTCTTCTCTTTGCAGTGACACTGCTCTTTGGTGTGGCTATTTTTGATGAATTTCCATTATTATACAAAAGATAAATTGAACTTCTCCAACTTCTTACATTACATTAGCCAAAAATAGGGACAATTCCCCCTGCCCCGGTCCTCGTCCCCCTTAGTTCCGCCCTTGTGCAACGTCATGTTCATGTGTAAGAAAAGATAATGATCATAATTAGTAACTAACAATTGACCTGAAGTTTTTCAATTTTATACTCTTCTCTTTGCAGTGACACTGCTCTTTGGTGTGGCTATTTTTGATGAATTTCCATTATTATACAAAAGATAAATTGAACTTCTCCAACTTCTTACATTACATTAGCCAAAAATAGGGACAATTCCCCCTGCCCCGGTCCTCGTCCCCCTTAGTTCCGCCCTTGTGCAACGTCATGCTCATGTGTAAGAAAAGATAATGATCATAATTAGTAACTAACAATTGACCTGAAGTTTTTCAATTTTGTACTCTTCTCTTTGCAGTGACACTGCTCTTTGGTGTGGCCGTTTTTGATGAATTTCCATTATTATACAAAAGATAAATTGAACTTCTTCAACTTCTTACATTACATTAGCCAAAAATAGGGACAATTCCCCTTGCCCCGGTCCTCGTCTCCCTTAGTTCCGCCCTTGTGCAACGTCATGTTCATGTGTAAGATAAGATAATGATCATAATTAGTAACTAACAATTGACCTGAAGTTTTTCAATTTTATACTCTTCTCTTTGCAGTGACACTGCTCTTTGGTGTGGCTATTTTTGATGAATTTCCATTATTATACAAAAGATAAATTGAACTTCTCCAACTTCTTACATTACATTAGCCAAAAATAGGGACAATTCCCCCTGCCCCGGTCCTCGTCCCCCTTAGTTCCGCCCTTGTGCAACGTCATGTTCATGTGTAAGAAAAGATAATGATCATAATTAGTAACTAAAAATTGACCTGAAGTTTTTCAATTTTGTACTCTTCTCTTTGCAGTGACACTGCTCTTTGGTGTGGCCGTTTTTGATGAATTTCCATTATTATACAAAAGATAAATTGAACTTCTTCAACTTCTTACATTACATTAGCCAAAAATAGGGACAATTCCCCTTGCCCCGGTCCTCGTCCCCCTTAGTTCCGCCCTTGTGCAACGTCATGTTCATGTGTAAGAAAAGATAATGATCATAATTAGTAACTAACAATTGACCTGAAGTTTTTCAATTTTATACTCTTCTCTTTGCAGTGACACTGCTCTTTGGTGTGGCCGTTTTTGATGAATTTCCATTATTATACAAAAGATAAATTGAACTTCTCCAACTTCTTACATTACATTAGCCAAAAATAGGGACAATTCCCCTCTGCCCCGGTCCTCGTCCCCCTTAGTTCCGCCCTTGTGCAACGTCATGTTCATGTGTAAGAATAAGATAATGATCATAATTAGTAACTAACAATTGACCTGAAGTTTTTCAATTTTATACTCTTCTCTTTGCAGTGACACTGCTCTTTGGTGTGGCCGTTTTTTGATGAATTTCCATTATTATACAAAAGATAAATTGAACTTCTTCCAACTTCTTACATTACATTAGCCAAAAATAGGGACAATTCCCCTTGCCCCGGTCCTCGTCCTCCCTTAGTTCCGCCCTTGTGCAACGTCATGTTCATGTGTAAGAATAAGATAATGATCATAATTAGTAACTAACAATTGACCTGAAGTTTTTCAATTTTATACTCTTCTCTTTGCAGTGACACTGCTCTTTGGTGTGGCCGTTTTTGATGAATTTCCATTATTATACAAAAGATAAATTGAACTTCTTCAACTTCTTACATTACATTAGCCAAAAATAGGGACAATTCCCCCTTGCCCCGGTCCTCGTCTCCCTTAGTTCCGCCCTTGTGCAACGTCATGTTCATGTGTAAGATAAGATAATGATCATAATTAGTAACTAACAATTGACCTGAAGTTTTTCAATTTTATACTCTTCTCTTTGCAGTGACACTGCTCTTTGGTGTGGCTATTTTTGATGAATTTCCATTATTATACAAAAGATAAATTGAACTTCTCCAACTTCTTACATTACATTAGCCAAAAATAGGGACAATTCCCCCTGCCCCGGTCCTCGTCCCCCTTAGTTCCGCCCTTGTGCAACGTCATGCTCATGTGTAAGAAAAGATAATGATCATAATTAGTAACTAAAAATTGACCTGAAGTTTTTCAATTTTGTACTCTTCTCTTTGCAGTGACACTGCTCTTTGGTGTGGCCGTTTTTGATGAATTTCCATTATTATACAAAAGATAAATTGAACTTCTTCAACTTCTTACATTACATTAGCCAAAAATAGGGACAATTCCCCTTGCCCCGGTCCTCGTCTCCCTTAGTTCCGCCCTTGTGCAACGTCATGTTCATGTGTAAGATAAGATAATGATCATAATTAGTAACTAACAATTGACCTGAAGTTTTTCAATTTTATACTCTTCTCTTTGCAGTGACACTGCTCTTTGGTGTGGCTATTTTTGATGAATTTCCATTATTATACAAAAGATAAATTGAACTTCTCCAACTTCTTACATTACATTAGCCAAAAATAGGGACAATTCCCCCTGCCCCGGTCCTCGTCCCCCTTAGTTCCGCCCTTGTGCAACGTCATGTTCATGTGTAAGAAAAGATAATGATCATAATTAGTAACTAACAATTGACCTGAAGTTTTTCAATTTTATACTCTTCTCTTTGCAGTGACACTGCTCTTTGGTGTGGCCGTTTTTGATGAATTTCCATTATTATACAAAAGATAAATTGAACTTCTTCAACTTCTTACATTACATTAGCCAAAAATAGGGACAATTCCCCTTGCCCCGGTCCTCGTCTCCCTTAGTTCCGCCCTTGTGCAACGTCATGTTCATGTGTAAGATAAGATAATGATCATAATTAGTAACTAACAATTGACCTGAAGTTTTTCAATTTTATACTCTTCTCTTTGCAGTGACACTGCTCTTTGGTGTGGCTATTTTTGATGAATTTTCATTATTATACAAAAGATAAATTGAACTTCTCCAACTTCTTACATTACATTAGCCAAAAATAGGGACAATTCCCCCTGCCCCGGTCCTCGTCCCCCTTAGTTCCGCCCTTGTGCAACGTCATGCTCATGTGTAAGAAAAGATAATGATCATAATTAGTAACTAAAAATTGACCTGAAGTTTTTCAATTTTGTACTCTTCTCTTTGCAGTGACACTGCTCTTTGGTGTGGCCGTTTTTGATGAATTTCCATTATTATACAAAAGATAAATTGAACTTCTTCAACTTCTTACATTACATTAGCCAAAAATAGGGACAATTCCCCTTGCCCCGGTCCTCGTCTCCCTTAGTTCCGCCCTTGTGCAACGTCATGTTCATGTGTAAGATAAGATAATGATCATAATTAGTAACTAACAATTGACCTGAAGTTTTTCAATTTTATACTCTTCTCTTTGCAGTGACACTGCTCTTTGGTGTGGCCGTTTTTGATGAATTTCCATTATTATACAAAAGATAAATTGAACTTCTCCAACTTCTTACATTACATTAGCCAAAAATAGGGACAATTCCCCCTGCCCCGGTCCTCGTCCCCCTTAGTTCCGCCCTTGTGCAACGTCATGTTCATGTGTAAGAAAAGATAATGATCATAATTAGTAACTAAAAATTGACCTGAAGTTTTTCAATTTTGTACTCTTCTCTTTGCAGTGACACTGCTCTTTGGTGTGGCCGTTTTTGATGAATTTCCATTATTATACAAAAGATAAATTGAACTTCTTCCAACTTCTTACATTACATTAGCCAAAAATAGGGACAATTCCCCCTGCCCCGGTCCTCGTCCCCCTTAGTTCCGCCCTTGTGCAACGTCATGTTCATGTGTAAGAAAAGATAATGATCATAATTAGTAACTAAAAATTGACCTGAAGTTTTTCAATTTTGTACTCTTCTCTTTGCAGTGACACTGCTCTTTGGTGTGGCCGTTTTTGATGAATTTCCATTATTATACAAAAGATAAATTGAACTTCTTCCAACTTCTTACATTACATTAGCCAAAAATAGGGACAATTCCCCCTGCCCCGGTCCTCGTCTCCCTTAGTTCCGCCCTTGTGCAACGTCATGTTCATGTGTAAGATAAGATAATGATCATAATTAGTAACTAACAATTGACCTGAAGTTTTTCAATTTTATACTCTTCTCTTTGCAGTGACACTGCTCTTTGGTGTGGCTATTTTTGATGAATTTCCATTATTATACAAAAGATAAATTGAACTTCTCCAACTTCTTACATTACATTAGCCAAAAATAGGGACAATTCCCCCTGCCCCGGTCCTCGTCCCCCTTAGTTCCGCCCTTGTGCAACGTCATGCTCATGTGTAAGAAAAGATAATGATCATAATTAGTAACTAAAAATTGACCTGAAGTTTTTCAATTTTGTACTCTTCTCTTTGCAGTGACACTGCTCTTTGGTGTGGCCGTTTTTGATGAATTTCCATTATTATACAAAAGATAAATTGAACTTCTTCAACTTCTTACATTACATTAGCCAAAAATAGGGACAATTCCCCTTGCCCCGGTCCTCGTCTCCCTTAGTTCCGCCCTTGTGCAACGTCATGTTCATGTGTAAGATAAGATAATGATCATAATTAGTAACTAACAATTGACCTGAAGTTTTTCAATTTTATACTCTTCTCTTTGCAGTGACACTGCTCTTTGGTGTGGCCTATTTTTGATGAATTTCCATTATTATACAAAAGATAAATTGAACTTCTCCAACTTCTTACATTACATTAGCCAAAAATAGGGACAATTCCCCTTGCCCCGGTCCTCGTCCTCCCTTAGTTCCGCCCTTGTGCAACGTCATGTTCATGTGTAAGAAAAGATAATGATCATAATTAGTAACTAACAATTGACCTGAAGTTTTTCAATTTTATACTCTTCTCTTTGCAGTGACACTGCTCTTTGGTGTGGCCGTTTTTGATGAATTTCCATTATTATACAAAAGATAAATTGAACTTCTTCCAACTTCTTACATTACATTAGCCAAAAATAGGGACAATTCCCCCTGCCCCGGTCCTCGTCCCCCTTAGTTCCGCCCTTGTGCAACGTCATGTTCATGTGTAAGATAAGATAATGATCATAATTAGTAACTAACAATTGACCTGAAGTTTTTCAATTTTATACTCTTCTCTTTGCAGTGACACTGCTCTTTGGTGTGGCTATTTTTGATGAATTTCCATTATTATACAAAAGATAAATTGAACTTCTCCAACTTCTTACATTACATTAGCCAAAAATAGGGACAATTCCCCCTGCCCCGGTCCTCGTCCCCCTTAGTTCCGCCCTTGTGCAACGTCATGCTCATGTGTAAGAAAAGATAATGATCATAATTAGTAACTAAAAATTGACCTGAAGTTTTTCAATTTTGTACTCTTCTCTTTGCAGTGACACTGCTCTTTGGTGTGGCCGTTTTTGATGAATTTCCATTATTATACAAAAGATAAATTGAACTTCTTCAACTTCTTACATTACATTAGCCAAAAATAGGGACAATTCCCCTTGCCCCGGTCCTCGTCTCCCTTAGTTCCGCCCTTGTGCAACGTCATGTTCATGTGTAAGATAAGATAATGATCATAATTAGTAACTAACAATTGACCTGAAGTTTTTCAATTTTATACTCTTCTCTTTGCAGTGACACTGCTCTTTGGTGTGGCTATTTTTGATGAATTTCCATTATTATACAAAAGATAAATTGAACTTCTCCAACTTCTTACATTACATTAGCCAAAAATAGGGACAATTCCCCCTGCCCCGGTCCTCGTCCCCCTTAGTTCCGCCCTTGTGCAACGTCATGTTCATGTGTAAGAAAAGATAATGATCATAATTAGTAACTAAAAATTGACCTGAAGTTTTTCAATTTTGTACTCTTCTCTTTGCAGTGACACTGCTCTTTGGTGTGGCCGTTTTTGATGAATTTCCATTATTATACAAAAGATAAATTGAACTTCTTCCAACTTCTTACATTACATTAGCCAAAAATAGGGACAATTCCCCCTGCCCCGGTCCTCGTCCCCCTTAGTTCCGCCCTTGTGCAACGTCATGTTCATGTGTAAGAAAAGATAATGATCATAATTAGTAACTAACAATTGACCTGAAGTTTTTCAATTTTATACTCTTCTCTTTGCAGTGACACTGCTCTTTGGTGTGGCCGTTTTTGATGAATTTCCATTATTATACAAAAGATAAATTGAACTTCTCCAACTTCTTACATTACATTAGCCAAAAATAGGGACAATTCCCCTCTGCCCCGGTCCTCGTCCCCCTTAGTTCCGCCCTTGTGCAACGTCATGTTCATGTGTAAGATAAGATAATGATCATAATTAGTAACTAACAATTGACCTGAAGTTTTTCAATTTTATACTCTTCTCTTTGCAGTGACACTGCTCTTTGGTGTGGCCTATTTTTGATGAATTTCCATTATTATACAAAAGATAAATTGAACTTCTCCAACTTCTTACATTACATTAGCCAAAAATAGGGACAATTCCCCCTGCCCCGGTCCTCGTCCCCCTTAGTTCCGCCCTTGTGCAACGTCATGTTCATGTGTAAGAAAAGATAATGATCATAATTAGTAACTAACAATTGACCTGAAGTTTTTCAATTTTATACTCTTCTCTTTGCAGTGACACTGCTCTTTGGTGTGGCCGTTTTTGATGAATTTCCATTATTATACAAAAGATAAATTGAACTTCTTCCAACTTCTTACATTACATTAGCCAAAAATAGGGACAATTCCCCTTGCCCCGGTCCTCGTCTCCCTTAGTTCCGCCCTTGTGCAACGTCATGTTCATGTGTAAGAAAAGATAATGATCATAATTAGTAACTAACAATTGACCTGAAGTTTTTCAATTTTATACTCTTCTCTTTGCAGTGACACTGCTCTTTGGTGTGGCCTATTTTTGATGAATTTCCATTATTATACAAAAGATAAATTGAACTTCTCCAACTTCTTACATTACATTAGCCAAAAATAGGGACAATTCCCCCTGCCCCGGTCCTCGTCCCCCTTAGTTCCGCCCTTGTGCAACGTCATGTTCATGTGTAAGAAAAGATAATGATCATAATTAGTAACTAACAATTGACCTGAAGTTTTTCAATTTTATACTCTTCTCTTTGCAGTGACACTGCTCTTTGGTGTGGCCTATTTTTGATGAATTTCCATTATTATACAAAAGATAAATTGAACTTCTCCAACTTCTTACATTACATTAGCCAAAAATAGGGACAATTCCCCCTGCCCCGGTCCTCGTCCCCCTTAGTTCCGCCCTTGTGCAACGTCATGCTCATGTGTAAGAAAAGATAATGATCATAATTAGTAACTAAAAATTGACCTGAAGTTTTTCAATTTTGTACTCTTCTCTTTGCAGTGACACTGCTCTTTGGTGTGGCCGTTTTTGATGAATTTCCATTATTATACAAAAGATAAATTGAACTTCTTCAACTTCTTACATTACATTAGCCAAAAATAGGGACAATTCCCCCTTGCCCCGGTCCTCGTCTCCCTTAGTTCCGCCCTTGTGCAACGTCATGTTCATGTGTAAGATAAGATAATGATCATAATTAGTAACTAACAATTGACCTGAAGTTTTTCAATTTTATACTCTTCTCTTTGCAGTGACACTGCTCTTTGGTGTGGCTATTTTTGATGAATTTCCATTATTATACAAAAGATAAATTGAACTTCTCCAACTTCTTACATTACATTAGCCAAAAATAGGGACAATTCCCCCTGCCCCGGTCCTCGTCCCCCTTAGTTCCGCCCTTGTGCAACGTCATGTTCATGTGTAAGAAAAGATAATGATCATAATTAGTAACTAACAATTGACCTGAAGTTTTTCAATTTTATACTCTTCTCTTTGCAGTGACACTGCTCTTTGGTGTGGCCGTTTTTGATGAATTTCCATTATTATACAAAAGATAAATTGAACTTCTTCCAACTTCTTACATTACATTAGCCAAAAATAGGGACAATTCCCCCTTGCCCCGGTCCTCGTCTCCCTTAGTTCCGCCCTTGTGCAACGTCATGTTCATGTGTAAGATAAGATAATGATCATAATTAGTAACTAACAATTGACCTGAAGTTTTTCAATTTTATACTCTTCTCTTTGCAGTGACACTGCTCTTTGGTGTGGCTATTTTTGATGAATTTCCATTATTATACAAAAGATAAATTGAACTTCTCCAACTTCTTACATTACATTAGCCAAAAATAGGGACAATTCCCCCTGCCCCGGTCCTCGTCCCCCTTAGTTCCGCCCTTGTGCAACGTCATGTTCATGTGTAAGAAAAGATAATGATCATAATTAGTAACTAAAAATTGACCTGAAGTTTTTCAATTTTGTACTCTTCTCTTTGCAGTGACACTGCTCTTTGGTGTGGCCGTTTTTGATGAATTTCCATTATTATACAAAAGATAAATTGAACTTCTTCAACTTCTTACATTACATTAGCCAAAAATAGGGACAATTCCCCTTGCCCCGGTCCTCGTCTCCCTTAGTTCCGCCCTTGTGCAACGTCATGTTCATGTGTAAGATAAGATAATGATCATAATTAGTAACTAACAATTGACCTGAAGTTTTTCAATTTTATACTCTTCTCTTTGCAGTGACACTGCTCTTTGGTGTGGCCGTTTTTGATGAATTTCCATTATTATACAAAAGATAAATTGAACTTCTCCAACTTCTTACATTACATTAGCCAAAAATAGGGACAATTCCCCCTGCCCCGGTCCTCGTCCCCCTTAGTTCCGCCCTTGTGCAACGTCATGTTCATGTGTAAGAAAAGATAATGATCATAATTAGTAACTAACAATTGACCTGAAGTTTTTCAATTTTATACTCTTCTCTTTGCAGTGACACTGCTCTTTGGTGTGGCCGTTTTTGATGAATTTCCATTATTATACAAAAGATAAATTGAACTTCTTCCAACTTCTTACATTACATTAGCCAAAAATAGGGACAATTCCCCCTGCCCCGGTCCTCGTCCCCCTTAGTTCCGCCCTTGTGCAACGTCATGTTCATGTGTAAGAAAAGATAATGATCATAATTAGTAACTAACAATTGACCTGAAGTTTTTCAATTTTATACTCTTCTCTTTGCAGTGACACTGCTCTTTGGTGTGGCCGTTTTTGATGAATTTCCATTATTATACAAAAGATAAATTGAACTTCTCCAACTTCTTACATTACATTAGCCAAAAATAGGGACAATTCCCCCTGCCCCGGTCCTCGTCCCCCTTAGTTCCGCCCTTGTGCAACGTCATGTTCATGTGTAAGATAAGATAATGATCATAATTAGTAACTAACAATTGACCTGAAGTTTTTCAATTTTATACTCTTCTCTTTGCAGTGACACTGCTCTTTGGTGTGGCTATTTTTGATGAATTTTCATTATTATACAAAAGATAAATTGAACTTCTCCAACTTCTTACATTACATTAGCCAAAAATAGGGACAATTCCCCCTGCCCCGGTCCTCGTCCCCCTTAGTTCCGCCCTTGTGCAACGTCATGCTCATGTGTAAGAAAAGATAATGATCATAATTAGTAACTAAAAATTGACCTGAAGTTTTTCAATTTTGTACTCTTCTCTTTGCAGTGACACTGCTCTTTGGTGTGGCCGTTTTTGATGAATTTCCATTATTATACAAAAGATAAATTGAACTTCTTCAACTTCTTACATTACATTAGCCAAAAATAGGGACAATTCCCCTTGCCCCGGTCCTCGTCTCCCTTAGTTCCGCCCTTGTGCAACGTCATGTTCATGTGTAAGATAAGATAATGATCATAATTAGTAACTAACAATTGACCTGAAGTTTTTCAATTTTATACTCTTCTCTTTGCAGTGACACTGCTCTTTGGTGTGGCTATTTTTGATGAATTTCCATTATTATACAAAAGATAAATTGAACTTCTCCAACTTCTTACATTACATTAGCCAAAAATAGGGACAATTCCCTCTGCCCCGGTCCTCGTCCCCCTTAGTTCCGCCCTTGTGCAACGTCATGTTCATGTGTAAGAAAAGATAATGATCATAATTAGTAACTAACAATTGACCTGAAGTTTTTCAATTTTATACTCTTCTCTTTGCAGTGACACTGCTCTTTGGTGTGGCCGTTTTTGATGAATTTCCATTATTATACAAAAGATAAATTGAACTTCTCCAACTTCTTACATTACATTAGCCAAAAATAGGGACAATTCCCCCTGCCCCGGTCCTCGTCCCCCTTAGTTCCGCCCTTGTGCAACGTCATGTTCATGTGTAAGAAAAGATAATGATCATAATTAGTAACTAACAATTGACCTGAAGTTTTTCAATTTTATACTCTTCTCTTTGCAGTGACACTGCTCTTTGGTGTGGCCGTTTTTGATGAATTTCCATTATTATACAAAAGATAAATTGAACTTCTTCAACTTCTTACTTACATTAGCCAAAAATAGGGACATTAGCCAAAAATAGGGACAATTCCCCTTGCCCCGGTCCTCGTCTCCCTTAGTTCCGCCCTTGTGCAACGTCATGTTCATGTGTAAGATAAGATAATGATCATAATTAGTAACTAACAATTGACCTGAAGTTTTTCAATTTTATACTCTTCTCTTTGCAGTGACACTGCTCTTTGGTGTGGCTATTTTTGATGAATTTCCATTATTATACAAAAGATAAATTGAACTTCTCCAACTTCTTACATTACATTAGCCAAAAATAGGGACAATTCCCCCTGCCCCGGTCCTCGTCCCCCTTAGTTCCGCCCTTGTGCAACGTCATGTTCATGTGTAAGAAAAGATAATGATCATAATTAGTAACTAAAAATTGACCTGAAGTTTTTCAATTTTGTACTCTTCTCTTTGCAGTGACACTGCTCTTTGGTGTGGCCGTTTTTGATGAATTTCCATTATTATACAAAAGATAAATTGAACTTCTTCAACTTCTTACATTACATTAGCCAAAAATAGGGACAATTCCCCTTGCCCCGGTCCTCGTCTCCCTTAGTTCCGCCCTTGTGCAACGTCATGTTCATGTGTAAGATAAGATAATGATCATAATTAGTAACTAACAATTGACCTGAAGTTTTTCAATTTTATACTCTTCTCTTTGCAGTGACACTGCTCTTTGGTGTGGCTATTTTTGATGAATTTCCATTATTATACAAAAGATAAATTGAACTTCTCCAACTTCTTACATTACATTAGCCAAAAATAGGGACAATTCCCTCTGCCCCGGTCCTCGTCCCCCTTAGTTCCGCCCTTGTGCAACGTCATGTTCATGTGTAAGAAAAGATAATGATCATAATTAGTAACTAACAATTGACCTGAAGTTTTTCAATTTTATACTCTTCTCTTTGCAGTGACACTGCTCTTTGGTGTGGCCTTTTTTGATGAATTTCCATTATTATACAAAAGATAAATTGAACTTCTTCAACTTCTTACATTACATTAGCCAAAAATAGGGACAATTCCCCTTGCCCCGGTCCTCGTCTCCCTTAGTTCCGCCCTTGTGCAACGTCATGTTCATGTGTAAGATAAGATAATGATCATAATTAGTAACTAACAATTGACCTGAAGTTTTTCAATTTTATACTCTTCTCTTTGCAGTGACACTGCTCTTTGGTGTGGCTGTTTTTGATGAATTTCCATTATTATACAAAAGATAAATTGAACTTCTCCAACTTCTTACATTACATTAGCCAAAAATAGGGACAATTCCCCCTGCCCCGGTCCTCGTCCCCCTTAGTTCCGCCCTTGTGCAACGTCATGTTCATGTGTAAGAAAAGATAATGATCATAATTAGTAACTAAAAATTGACCTGAAGTTTTTCAATTTTGTACTCTTCTCTTTGCAGTGACACTGCTCTTTGGTGTGGCCGTTTTTGATGAATTTCCATTATTATACAAAAGATAAATTGAACTTCTTCAACTTCTTACATTACATTAGCCAAAAATAGGGACAATTCCCCTTGCCCCGGTCCTCGTCTCCCTTAGTTCCGCCCTTGTGCAACGTCATGTTCATGTGTAAGATAAGATAATGATCATAATTAGTAACTAACAATTGACCTGAAGTTTTTCAATTTTATACTCTTCTCTTTGCAGTGACACTGCTCTTTGGTGTGGCCGTTTTTGATGAATTTCCATTATTATACAAAAGATAAATTGAACTTCTCCAACTTCTTACATTACATTAGCCAAAAATAGGGACAATTCCCCTGCCCCGGTCCTCGTCCCCCTTAGTTCCGCCCTTGTGCAACGTCATGTTCATGTGTAAGAAAAGATAATGATCATAATTAGTAACTAACAATTGACCTGAAGTTTTTCAATTTTATACTCTTCTCTTTGCAGTGACACTGCTCTTTGGTGTGGCCGTTTTTGATGAATTTCCATTATTATACAAAAGATAAATT
>OU015761.1:41239978-41259978 GCA_907173295.1 Fagus sylvatica
CCAGACCAGCGCCGACCAGTCAATTCCAGAGCCTCTAAGCTGCAGATCGACCAGATTGGCGAGAGGGATGAGCAATTTCAGCGCTCCAGAGTCGCTCCAGAGTGAGAATGAGAGCCCTTGTAAGAAATCTCACATTTTCCCCTTTATTTTCAATTTTTCTTCACCTCCGTTTGAAACCCTAATACTAATGCTTGGGGTTTGTTGATAAATGGTGAGGGTTTGATCTGTGTGTTGGTTTGTTGCTTGATTAGTGATGGTAACCTTCAAAGATGGTTATCATATCATTTATATTCATGGCCTATTTATTAGATGGTATGTTTGTTCAGTTCTTGCTGTTGGGTGTTCATTTTTATGCTTTTATTACTTACCAAATTCTTAAAGTTCAGGACTTTATGGTAGAATGAGATTGCTATTAATTGTTCAGATTCTTTTCCAGTGGTTGATTGTCGTTGATGATTGTGTGGTTTTCTGTGGTTTTGTTCGTTTCTTCTGATTTTGTAATCTTATGACCAAAATACACACACAGATTTATGGTAATTTTTATTTATTTTTTATTTTTGCTACAAAATTGTTAGAAAGGTTGGGAAAATTATGTTTTAAGTGTTGTAATTACTGTTGTTGGGATCCTAAATTAAAAAAGGAAAAGATAACTCTTGGTTAACTTCTATGCATATAGGTTTTGAATGGTTCCCCTGTTTTTCAATTTGGTGTGACTCTCAGGGGACTGGATTTTCAAAAGGTTGATGGTTGAATCAGAGTCTCAAGACTACTTAGGGTACTACTTAGGGTGTGATACTTTTGAGAGAACTTTTGCTATAGTTATTTGCTGGAAGAAAGTAGTTAATGGATTCGGTTCTATTTGGATAGCATGTATAAAATTAGCAATACTTCTCATCAAAAAAAAAAAAATAATACCAATAATGCTTTTTGGCAGCTTTGTAGAATTATCTTAGTGAACCTGATCTTATCAGCAGTTTTTAGCTTATATGACCTACCCCTTCCCTCTTTTTGCCGTTGTGAGTTGAAGTCTTGTTATATGCAGTATATTCGTTATGGGGAATATTTCCACAGATGTTGTTCCTTGCTTTCTTTTGCCCCCCAATAACAGCCTGTTTCTTAGAAGAAATAAATTTCCCATATTATGCTGTTCTTCCTAATTTATTTGTTGCTTTACCCTAGCAAACAATGCAATTCATTCAAGACAAGGGCTAATCAGGTGAAAGAAGGTCTGGAGAAAGGTGTTTCTGGTATCACAGTGCTGCTCAATCCTGATAAGGTATGCTTGGTGAACGTTTTTAACGTTATTTTTTATTTTTTTTTTTTTTTTTTTTCAGTAGTTGCATTGAACTTGCCATTCTCTTAATGACAAAGCCATTAGATACCATGAGATGGTATGAATGTGATAATTATGAACATTAGTTTCCTTGTCTTCCATTCTCCTGTCAGAAAAAAATGAGTCTTGGTTTCAAAATATGAAAGCACCTTTGCAAAGCCAACGCACAAGGCATCCATACTGAAGTTGGCCTGGTAGATTTAATTTATGGTTTATTTGGTGCAGGGAAAAAAGTGTCAAGAATTGCTAAATAATGAATCTATTATAATGCTTTTAGCCTATGTAGAATAAACCTAGAAAACTCATCATAATGACGATCATATATACATCATCTGCATTTCTCAAGGATATTGTTTTCAGAAAATTCCTTTTCAATATGCATTGATAATGAACATTTAAGATTGACTTTATTATAAAATTTCTTCTTTTATAACATGCTAGTTATAACCTTAATAGCATTGGATTATAAATTATGTGACAAGTTTCTTGTTCTGTGCTGCTTAAGCTGATTTCTCGTTCTTTTGAAATGAAAAGGCAAGATTTTATTTATTTATCATCAATATTCTAATTTGATGTTTGAAGTTTTCTACCTTTTGTCACTTATACCATTCCTAACTAATGATTAGTTTTCCAAATCTGTTTGTTGAAATATTCAAAATTGTTTAGTAATGTGTGAAGTAATCTTACAAATTTTTACTTTTCATTTAAAGGTGCATTTATTTGTTGTGATTCCAGTGTAGTCAAAGGCGAGGTTCCACTAAGACACCTTTAGTGAGGTGCTTGCCTTTAGAGCCTAGTCGAGTACCTTAAAATCAGGCTGTAAGGCGCTTGAGGCGAGATCCTCAGTGAAAAATTTAGGAAAAAAAGAAGGCAATTTTGTCATTTGCCAAAAAAGGATAGTTCTATACTAATTCAAGTTAGTGGGTGTCTTTAAAAATCGTTATTTTAATTATATTGTTGTAAAATCTATTCTTGGATTAATTAATAGAGCCTCCTACCAGTTTGAAAAATTCAAACCGTGCCTACTGAACAGTAGATACATATGATTTGAGTTCATTATATCTATAATAACTATACATAGAGTTCAACGCCTCGCTTCACTTGGGCGATCGCCTTTTTGATGCTTCACGCCTCAGGCGATACTAGGACTTGGCGCCTTAAGGTCGCCTTTCGCCTTTGACTACACTGAATGATTCACTGAAACCCATTTAGTCATATAGTAGGAGGGTTCAACATATAGGTTTAATTTTCATTTATAAAGAATTTTTTGTTAATTTCATTTATTTGCTTCATTCTTATTCTTTGCTGTATTATTATGCAATTAAGTTTAAAATTTTGATTGATTTTTCATTTTTCATATTTGACTGTATTAATGGAATAGGAAAACTATTGATGTCCAAGTACATGAATTATGTAGTGAAGCATGAGCACCCTTTGGTTAGATTAACTTCTTTCCCCTGATCAGATACTTATGATCTTAAAAAGATACTCCACTTAAATGCATCAGAAACAAAGGCCCATTTTATAAGTCAAAAGTGTCCCTCTGACCCACTTTTTTAAGGTTAATTGCCATTTCATTATAGGCTTGGTGATTTGATTAAATTTTTCATTTTCCTATTTCCAACAGCCAAGAAGGGGGTGCTTTGAAATACGAGAGGAAGGTGGTGAGACGTTCATCAGTCTTCTGGTAAACATCACTCCAATACTAATGTACTTAAATGTGGTTTTTTTTTTTTCTTCCCCCTCATTGTGTTGTTGACCTTGGGATGCATTGTGTATGTCATTGACATCTACTTGTAGTTGTGGTGGGTTAATGTTTAAAAGGATTCGTGAAGGGGTTGTAAGAAAGAAGGAAAAGAGAGAAGTTTAGAGTGTTCAGGGGCTGTATGAACAATACCCGTGAACAGTACCCACAACAAAGAAAAGAAGAAAAGAAAGAAGAGAGAAGGAGAAGGAAGAATACCAAGGCCAACGTGCCTCAATAATAAAAATACTCAATAATTCTATTAATCAACTCTACTCCTTGTTTGAATACATTGAACACAAATATATAGTAGGACACTTTCTTGTACTAGTAGTGAATAGGACTCCTAATCTGACTAGTAACTAAAGAAACCTAATAAAAGACTAACTTGGACCCAAAGAAAATAAAACCTAAGATACCTAGGATCTCCTAGAAGATTCTTATTTTGAGAAGTATGGTTATTTTGAATTATGAAAAATATGGTTAATTTCTGAATTTTTTGAATTATGAGAAGTATGATTGATTTTTTGAATTATGAGAAGCATCATTGATTTTTTGAATTATGGGAAGCATCATTGATTTTTTGAATAGAAGCATGAAATAGATCTTTGTTTGCTTGAGTTTAAAAGCTGTGTCCTTTGGACCCCTCTGATTTTTTAGTCCATTCATGTGTGGCTAAGCTTTTCCTTGCTCCATTTTTTTTGTAATCTCATTGGCTCAATCATGTGTATATATTAATTTAGGATGTTTATCATTCATACCTTGAATTTACAGGTAAGAAATGGTGAAGCACAACAATGTCATCCCTAATGGGCATTTTAAGAAGCATTGGCAAAACTATGTAAAGACATGGTTCAATCAACCCGCTCGGAAAGAAAGAAGAAGAGTTGGTGGGTATCTTATTTTCTCCCATTTGGGTTTTGCCCCTTTTTTGGTCCTGAGTTGATACACTGTTATTGTTCATACACACAAACATGACCCACCTTCCTATTTTTGTTCAACCATTACCAGCTCGACAGAAGAAGGCTGTGAAAATCTTCCCTCGCCCAACTAATGGATATCTCCGTCCTATTGTTCACAGGCAGACACTGAAGTATAATATGAAAGTGATAAAATGTTACAACGAAACTTGAGTAATTGTTACTTTTATGAAATAACAAGAAGATTAATGTGTATTAGAACAATTTTTTTGATTGCCTCTGTTTTAATTATTTAATTATGCTTATTAT
The DNA here is from genome assembly GCA_907173295.1 of Fagus sylvatica. Lineage (NCBI taxonomy): Eukaryota > Viridiplantae > Streptophyta > Magnoliopsida > Fagales > Fagaceae > Fagus > Fagus sylvatica. Next base: position 41,244,285 of record OU015761.1, read on the forward strand.
TCTTGGTGAAGCCAATGTTTTTTCTCAACTCATTTCTTGTAATGCATTTCTTCTATATTCACTACAATTTGGTGCTGATTTATAAACAATTCATTTATAAAGAAAAATCCAAAAAGATTTAGGTCACCTTATATGTTTTGTATGCATTGAAAATGGGATGGGTTGATACTATTTAAATAATTTCATGCATTTATCAATTTCTAACATTTTAAAATAATTTGCTAGTGAATAGCACAGTTCATGCATTCATGCATTCTCTTTATCTAGATTGCTAATGTGTACTACATACAAATTCACAAAATAAAAGTTTATATGGAACTTTTCTATTCCAGGGGTACAGGGATCGATCGCATTTTTTCATTATTAAATGTGTGATCGATCACTTTAGCCTTTGAATGAATTACACATCTACTCAGAGGCTGCAGTGATCGATTGAAGATTTTGTTAATGGATCCGCGATCTATCACATTGGGTGTTAAAACTTGTAAATGGCCTTCACTAAGTGACATGGGTCAACATTTTTCAACGGGTTTTGTGATCGATCGCGTTTTTTCATAACAAAAGTTGCGATCGATCACTATAGCCTTTGATTGAATTACACATCTACATAGAGGCTTCAGTGATCAATCGAAGACTTTGTTAATGGATCCGCGATCAATCACATTGGGTGTTAAAAATTGTAAATGGCCTTCGCTAAGTGACATGGGTCAACATTTTTCCATGGGTTTTGTGATCAATCGCATATTTTCATAACAAAAGTTGCGATCGATCACTATAGCCTCTGATTGAATTACACATCTATATAAAGGCTTCAGTGATCCATCAAAAACTTTGTTAATAGATCCGTGATCGATCACATTGGGTGTTAAAACTTGTAAATGGCTTTCACTAAGTGACATGGGTCAACATTTTTACACGGGTTTTGTGATCGATCATGTTTTTTCATAACAAAAGTTGCGATCGATCTCTATAGCCTCTGATTGAATTACACATCTACATAGAGGCTTCAGTGATCGATCAAAAATTTTGTTAAAGGATCTGCGATCGATCACATTGGATGTTAAAACTTGTAAATGGCCTTCATTGTGTGAATGTGTCCACATTTTTTCAGAGGGTATAGTGATCGATCGCGTTGTTTCATAACCACAGTTGCGATTGATCACTACAACATCTGATTGAATATCTACACAAAGGTTGAAGCGATCGATCAAATCTTTTGTTAATGGATCTGCGATCGATCGCATAGGGTATTAAAACTTGTAAATGACCTTCACTGTGTGAAATGGGTCCACATTTTTCTAGAGGGTATAGTGATCGATTACATTTTGTCCAAAACCTAAAACGATCACATTTTTCATATTCTTGGCAAAAAAAAAAAAATAAAAACAAAGAATTATGTGAGAGAGAGAGAGAGAGAGAGAGAGAGAGAGAGAGAGAGAGAGAGAGAGAGAGAGAGAGAGAGAGAGAGAGATTTACCTCTATTGGTCCAAGATTCATATAATGAGTTTTGAAGACAAACACTCAACTAAAGAAGAAAAAAGGAAATTAAATGCAAAAAAATATATTAATCATCTAAGTTTGCATTAAAATTATATATAAAGAAAATATTAAGAAACATAAATTGATTAAATGACATACAGACATAGATAGATTTTACAAAAAAAAAAAAAAAAATTGATATAGTGAAATTTGTAGAGGAATCACAGATTTCAATAGTTTGAAAGTTGTGGAAAGTTATGATAAGTTTACTGATAACATATATGTGAGTCTCTATTATTAATTAATTACTAATTTTTATTTTTAAAATTCAAATGTAGATGTGATAAAACATGTATTTAATTAAATGGGTTAAACGTGTCGTGTCAATTTTTCTAAAATACTACTACTTACGTTGGAAATAGAGAATGGATTAAATGTGGGCTTTGTCTTTAGGGCATGATTTAGGGATTTCTATGTTAAACTTATATTTTATTTCAATTAATCAACAAATCATGAAATTGAGGCCTCAAGTTGAAGATTTAAATCAACAATTGATTAAAATAGTAACCGGTTAACAAATTATTAGAGATCTTGCATATTACGATTAGGGTTTTATGCCTAAAAGGGGGGTTTTTGTATTTTGTAGAACAATCCATTTGATTTGATAGACCAATAAGCAAGGCACAAATATATGATATTCATACAAACTTTCTTCTTCTTTAAATTTATAATGTAGTAGTTTTGGTACATAAATAAAATAGTGGCATCCATTTCTAAATAAAAAAAATATATATATATAAATGGTTAGAGATGTTTATTCACGTATTCAAATGCAAAAACTTTACAAATATTTACCAAGCGTCTCTAAACAAAGTGCTTATTATGCAATCATACTTTCTATTTTATTTTCCTGACAAAAATAAAATAAATAAATAAAATATTCATGAAAACAAAGAGATTAGGAGTCAAATTAAAACTACAATGAAATAAAAAAGAAGGTTAGCAAAAAAAAAAAAAGAAATGAAGAAATGAAAAGAAATAAAAAAGTAAATGTTCTGATGTAGGAGTGTTATTTTTGAGATAATAGTAGAGTCTAATTTGAAATTTAAAATAAACCAACTTAATTTCTTTTTAAAAAGATCAGTTAACTTATTTGGATTCTAAATATTGGTATTTGAATTGGGAAAGTGCAAAGTGGGTACATGTATTTTTATTTTTTTTAAGAATTGATCTATATGTGTGTGTTTATGGAATTTTCAAATACAACCTTAGTTTATTTTTAAAATATTGTGAATAGATTTTTTGTTCATATAGGTATTTTTTAGAGGACATAAAAGTGGACATGAAGGGAATGAAGGAATATTTTTAAAAGTCTAGAAGATAATAATGACAATAATAATAAGAATAACAATGATAATCTATTAATATTAAGAGGATTCCTTCCCATCATTTCCACTTTAATAAACTTCCCAAAAAATTCTTAATATTTAGAAAATATTGCTATAAATAATAATTAAATGAGGGTGAAAAAGTAATTCACTAGATCCTCTACATAAAAGATTTTGAATTTCATCTTTAGGCCTAAAATATCCTTATATTTACTATTCAATTAAAAAGTAGAACATAAAGGATATATATGTAATTTGCAACAAAAAAAAAAAAAAAACTACCTCAAACCACTCTCCCACGTATCCACACTATGTCTTCTCATCAATAACCACTACTATTATAAAAGAAAAAAACAAAAACAAAAACCACTTCTCATTATACTTTAATTCAATTTTTATTTTCTTATTTCAATTAACTCTTTATCCTATAAAATATAATTAAACAATAAAAAAAAAAAAAAAAAAAACTAATTTTTAGTTCCACTATCCCACGTTTAATTTTTAAGTTTTTAAGTTTTAAAACTTTTAACTACTCTTAATTTCTTATCCATATCCTTTTTAACATTCTATTATTATTATTTAAGAATTATCTCTGTGTAAATGACCGCTGTGTGAATGGGTCCACATTTTTCCAGAAGGTTCAGTGATCGATTGCGTTTTTTTCATAACCAAAAATGCGATCGATCACCTTAGCCTCTAACTGAATTACACATCTACACAGAGGCTGCAGTGATCGATCGACAATTTTGTTAATGGATGCGTGATCGATCACTTTGGGTGTTAAAACTTGTAAATGGTCTTCGTTGTGTGAAATGGGTCCACATTTTTGCAGAGGGTTTAGTGATCGATCACGTTTTTTCATAACCAAAGTTGCGATCGATCACTATAGCCTCTGATTGAATTACACATCTACATAGAGGCTTCAGTGATCGATCGAAAACTTTGTTAATGGATCCGCGATCGATCACATTGGGTGTTAAAACTTGTAAATGGCCTTCACTGTGTGAATGTGTCCACATTTTTTCAAAGGGTATAGTGATCGATCGCCTTTTTTCATAACCACAGTTGCGATCAATCACTATAACATCTGATTGAATATCTACACAGAGGCTGAAGCGATCGATCAAATCTTTTGTTAATGGATCCGCGATCGATCGCATAGGGTGTTAAAACTTGTAAATGACCTTCACTGTGTGGGAAATTTTATTTTTTTTATTTTTTTGTTTATTTTTTATTAATTTTTTTAACCAATGCCTAACTAACCAAAGTTAAAAAGAAAAATTATATTCCAATTATTTTAAGTTTAAGTGGGAAATTTTATTTTTTTGTTTATTTTTTATTCATTTTTTTAACCAATGCCTAACTAACCAAAGTTAAAAAGAAAAATTATATTCCAATTATTTTAAGTTTAAGTGGGAAATTTTATTTTTTTGTTTATTTTTTATTAATTTTTTTAACCAATGCCTAACTAACCAAAGTTAAAAAGAAAAATTATATTCCAATTATTTTAAGTTTAAGTGAGAAATTTTCTTTTAAAAATTGGGAAAAAGGGGGCTGAGTGTTAATTATTTTGCAAATTTGGGAGTGGAGTGTAATTTCCCCAAAAACTAGGGTGTAGCGAATCTAATTTCCCCAAAAGAAGGGAGTGTCAATGTAATTTACCCAAAAAATTCTCTGATTTACTGTAAAATGGAATAAAATTTTTCCAGTTATGACGGCTTGGGTGATTGTTTGTAACTTGGTTGTAGAATTATTTAATTTGGTGATAAATATTGAAACATGTTCTAAGTAATTGTAATTAGTCTTAACTTTTGAAACTAATGTGTTTGGAATAGCAAACCGTTTGATAAAATTAGTAAACAGTCTGATTTATTGTAAAGTGGAATCTAATATTAGCGGCTTTGACGGCTTGGGTGAATGTTTGTAATCATTTTGTAGAATTAGGTGTTTATTGATAAATATTGTAAATAGGTTTCAACAATTGTAATTGGTCTCAACATTTATAAAGTATTTGTTTAGATGAGCAATTCGTGTGATAAAATTAATAATCGGTGTTATTTATTGTAAAATGGAATCAAATTTTGACGGTTATGATGGTTTGTGTGAATTTTTTTAATTAACTTGTCAAAATATGTATTTTAGTGATAAATATGGTAAAGTATGTTTTAGTACTCGTATTTGGTCTCAATTGTTGTAAAGTATTTGTTTAAGAGTACAATATGGGTGATAAAATCCGTAAACTTTCTCATTTATTGTAAAATGGAAACAAATTTTGGCGGTTATGACGGTTTGTGTGAAATTTTTTAATTAACTTGTCGAAATATGTATTTTGGTGATAAATATAGTAAAGTGTATTTCAATACTCGTATTTGGTCTCAATTGTTGTAAAATATTTGTTTAAGAGTACAATACGGGTAATAAAATCCGTAAACTTTATCATTTATTGTAAAATGGTATCTTTTTAGACGGTTAGTGATTTTTAGTAACTAGTTTCTAAATTTAATACTTTTTGTGATAATTTTAGTAAACTTTGTTATAATTCGTAATAGTTCTCACTTTCAGTATTAATGTTGTTTATTATTGTAAAGGGGTGTGAGAACGTGTAAATAGTGTTAATTGAAGTAAATTTTTGGCGGCTGTGATTAGTAAAATTTGTGTCAAATATTGTTAATTGGTTGATAAAATTTGTATTTTTATGTGAATTATTGTATTATAGTGTTATTCCGTAACATTTGTTTTTTTTTTTTTTTTCTAATCTAATTTCTGTATCTTCACGCACGGGAAAATGAAAGATTGAGCTGGGTTTATTGCTCATTATTAATTCTTTTTTTTTTTTCATTGTACATACACAATGTGGTTGGGTTTAAAAAAAAAAAAATTGTGATTTTGGATTTTGGGTTTTTAGATTTTTTTCACATGTGGATTTGAAATCCACACAGTTGTGAACAAAAGCAAAAACAATCTCAGCACTTAGCCCCTTAAATTTCAACCTCAAAGTATCAAATCTCAAAACCCACATGCACATTCGGTAATCTTATCACACCAAATGTCCCAAAATACAAAACCACACACATATACGGAAACCAAAGTTGAAACCCCTTTACCTGCACATCCCCATATCCATTCATCCACTACCCGCTCAAACCCCCCACTGTGAACGAAGCCGTGATAACGCAGGATAGATCCGCACCTCGATCTGCTTATCTAGTCGAAGAGGTAGAAGAAAAGGCCTCCGGCGGCGACATGGTGAAGTCGAGTTGTATGGAGTAATGTCTATGGCGTAGAATGTTTCGGAGAACTTGTGGCAGACAGTGGTAGTGGCAACGACTCAAGAAAAGGAAAAAGAAAAAGAACAAAAAAAAAAAGTGACCGGCGGGAAAGAGAGGGGAGTCAGGAAAGAAGAAAAGAGGAAGGGTTGAGTGTGAATGTGTTGTGGGAGGGGAGGGCAGTTTGGTCCTCTTTTAATTTTTTTGGTTTTTCTTATACTTTTCTGACATATCAGTTATTTTTCCTTTTTCCCATAAAATTGAATTATTTTATTCTATTTGAATTCAACGGAATGCTCTAAACCAAACCCAATCAGTAATCACATGCACAGCAAAAAAAAATATAAATAAATAAAAAGATAAAAAAGCTTTTATTGCTTTCCCGCTTTCCCATAAAGTTGTTTCTCTCTTTTCATCACCAACGTCTCCATATTATTTATAACACCCCCCAAGATTCAGAACTCTCAAAATTCTTGTGAGGGGTGTTTTTGTGATAATGCCACGTGACGTGCCGAGGGCGATCACGACATGGACTTTGATATAGAGAAAGGGGTAGCCGAACCCAAAACTCAACCGAGGGCCCAAGGTTTGGCCCACGGGCTAGTGGGACACTTCTCAAGAATATTTAAAGGCTAAAATCACTAAAGCCCAAAAGATAACATGAACAAAGATCAAGGGAAGTTTAACCAAAGCATCGTTACCGATATGAAATCCAAAGAACAATCTTGGGCCGAGCCTCTCACTGTTCCTCAGTTGAATCGAACTTGAAACAATGTAACTTTGATCATCAGAACTTAAACATGGATTTTCTGTGCTGCTGATGACATCTGCCAGGAGAGCTTTGAACAGTAACAAATTCTGTTGAAACTAAAAGAGGGTTGACTTGTTAGGAGAGAGTCACCTCCGATGAGACATGCATAAGGGTTAGGGAAAAGTGTGTTTGGGCCTTTTGTGGAGCTAAACTAATGGTAGAGAACCATTATGGTCCTTGTAAGGCATTTCAGGAAATTCTGCCCAGACATCTGCCAGGAGAGCTTTCTGGGAATAAGGAGATTTTAATGGTGAATCTTAATCCTTTTGGATGAGAACTGTATTTCTGGGTTTTGATTGGTATTTCTATGTTGAGAATGACCTCAGGAACATCCTCTTCCAGAGGTTCTTCCTTGGAGAATCTCAGAGAAAATCCTTTCTCTTGGGTTTTAATTGTGGTAATTTCTTGAGTTCTTGGAAGGGTTGTTCTTGGTCTGGTTGAAGCTGATGGGTCTGTCCCTCTAAGAATGCAGTCAGTTCTTTATATATAAAATGATTATCATGGCTTAATCTCTTGGGAAAACCGAAAATTGTGGTTCCCTTAAGCCCATTAGTTTTTCGTATTAGTCCTCTATGACATGTTTTGTCAAAAGGAGTATAGCATAAGTAAAATGATTAGGGCCTTTTCCTGGTGTCAGGGTAAGGTTTTCTCCCTCCCTGAAATAGCTTGTCAGAGGCACTCATTGCCTCTTGCTGGTGGATTTTTGTGTATGGTTATGTCTATGCATGTCTCATGTGACTTGGTATCCATAAACCCATCATTGAGCCTCCCAGCAGACCTAATGACAGAAGTTCATGGCTGCCTAAGCCTCGGAACTGACTCCCCTCCACCAAGCCACACTCCTCAAGTCGGGTCAACATAAGGAGAGTAGCTTCCTCACGGGTCTGGGCCGTAGGAGCTACTCCCTGAGTCCCTTTTGGAACCGGAATGAACATGGTTGTGGGTTCTCTATAATATTTCTTCACTTCCCATGCATTTTGGTTGCTGCCAGTGATCTTGGAGCTGTTATGCAGAAATCTGCTGCGTGAACAGTACTAGAAATCATGGTTTCCGGTGGAGTGGAGAGCTGGGGTGAGCTGTATAGTCTTGAACAATTTGAAAATAGTGAGCTGGTTGCTGTTGTCACGTTGGAGGGGATGGACCTGCTGCTGTCCTCCTTTTTTTTAGTAAAATGAGGCATAGTATGGGCTCTGCCAGCAGCAGACATACAACTCTCCTTTTGTCAGCTTGGGTTTAGTCCTCACGGGACCCACTAATTAGTTGTCTTCAGCTATTTTGGGTGCTGGGCTGACTGATGCTTGGGCTCCAGCTGTCTTCCTCAATGAATCCAATAATGTTTAACCCAAGAATTGTAATATAAGCACACTTTGGTTTCATGGGTTTTATGTGGTTTTTCTTTGGGCTTGTGAACAGTACCGGGGCACTTGAAAATGGGTCCAAATGGTGCTGCATGGGTGTTCTAGTGGGTTGGGTTATGCGTTTCGGATTGCGGGCTTCTAGGATGAGCCCAAGTAATTTATTAGGGACTGTTTGGGATATTCCATTGGTCTTGGCTCATTGGATTGACTTATTAAATAATCAATTGAGCCCAAGGATTCTATGGATATTGTTGGGCATATTTAAATGGGCTGGGCTTATTGGGCTATTTTATTGAATGGTTAATTAAGCCCAAGTATCTTGTTAGGAATTGTTTAGGGCATTTTATTGGGCCGGGCCTATCAAAGGATTAATTAAGCCCAAGCATTTTATTTGGGGGCCCATTCAAATTATTAGTCAAAAAATGGGCATGTACAATTCTCAAACCCATAATCAAGATCAACTACCTCTAAAAACATCAGATCTCAACGGAATGTGGAGATAGCAAGTTCCTACTTCTACCCTCGCTGCTTCTCTTGCTTCACATATCCATTTTTCCCTTTTTCTTCGCTTCTCATTAAGGTATAACTTCAATTCCTCAACAACCAAGATGTGAACCTTGCCGATGGGAACATCTCAAAAGCAATGAGATGGTAAATCTACACCACTTTTTTCTGTCCACTGATGGATTACATACCACATTGTCCACATCCATCACCAACAGAGCTCTCAGGCCATTGAGTTCCAGATGTGGACTTGAACGACCAGATCGGTTAAATTCCAGGTAACCCACAAGAGAGAGTGATTTTCTTTTTAATTTAAAAATATTTAATAAGTGGATGTTGATGAACGGTAACTCACTCCATCGAGCGAGATACTGTTCATTGTTAAGGATTGGCCTGAGTTTTGTTGAGACTGATGCATGGTGTTTTTGTGTGTAGATAGCAATATTTTAAGAAAATGTGGAGTTTAGCTATGCTGATGCTGGAGTTACTGTTACAAGTCATCTTGCTCGGCTGAATCCAAACAAGCTCTGAGCCACAAATGGAGAAATTGAAGGGAAGAGAGAGAGAGAAAGAAAGACAAGGAAGTCTGAGGGGAGGTAAGGGCTTTCTTTTTACATATAGATTGCATTAGTTCGGCTTTGTGATGCTCTTACGGTTCCATACTCTTACTGGTGATGATCGTTTTTGAAATTTGAGCTTGTTTTGTACATGGCCGGGTTCAGGGCCTGTTTTGAGATTTTGGTTGCCCAGCCCAATCTCGGTCCGAATTTGGTGGTCTATTTATTTATTAAATATTAAAAAATAACATAAAGTCCAAAAAATTTTTTTTATGCAAATAAAGGTTACATTGTTCTTCTTAACTTAGCTTAAATTACATTAGAAAAAAAAATATAATCTCGGTTATGGTGCTTTTTAATTAGCACGATCACTAGAAGAAAATTATTTCTTCTTGCATTTTCTGAAGCAAATTTTTCAATTAAATTATTGAAATTTAGCTTATTCAAATACTCGTTCTCAATTGAGATCATAGCCAATCCATTTAATCTCTCTTGTGACATAATACTCCGAAGATAAGTTTTTATTAACTTTAACTTAGAGAAATTCCTTTTCGCTAAAGCAATTGTAACTGGAATAGTTAACAAAATTCAATATGTAACCCAAACGGCTTGGAAACCATCATTTTCCCTATAAGACTTTATAAAATTAAGAATGCTAATCGATTTTGTTACTTCCCTCCATAGTAATGTTTTCAAATATCTAAGTTCTTGGAATGACTCGTTCCCATAAATGTCACAATGATCGTTATATTCTAAGAACCTTTGTAATTGATTGCAATGTTTAAGCAATTCCTCATCACCAATACTTTTGAACTTTCCATTTAACAAAAATCCAAAAGTTTCTTCATAAAGTTGAAATTGCTCAAACCGATCATTAAGTGATGTAAAAGCTTGATCTATAATGTGGAGGAAGTAGGTAACTTTAAAATTATCTTTCTGTGATTGACTTCCATTGGCATCCTCTTCCACATCCTCATCAAATTGCTTCTTTTTACGAACTACTCTTTTTGGTGCAAATACCGGATCAATACCAACATCTTCTGCAAGCTTTTCGCCTTCCTCCATCAAGTCTTGAAAACTATCTCTCTAAGCTTTTCAAAGAATAAAATAAGCTCCTTTATATTTGTAATTGCTTTCTCAAGATTCATTTTTTTTTTTTTTAAGTTCTTTGCTAGCTCAATTAACTTTGTCTAAGATTTTGTACCAAATACATAAACTAATCAAGAACTCAAAATCCTCGAAAGCATTTTTGCACAAGCCTTTAGCTTCCGCCATCCAACATCCTCTTTAGAATTATTTGCAATTTTAATCAAGGCATCTCTAAATTTCGGTGCTTGATTTCTTATTATTTTAACACTCTCAATATGACTTTCCCAACGAGTTACCGACAATACCTTTAGTGACAAGCCTTTCACATATTTCCTAAGAATATCCCACCTATGTGTTGAATCCGAAAACAAAGTATAAACCTTTTGCACATATGCAAAAAAATTTCTTGCTTTCACACAAGATTTTGCCATATCATATAGTGCAAGGTTTAATGTATGACTTCTACATAGAATATAAAATGTTCTAGGATTTACATCAAGTAACCTTTTTTGTACACATTGATGTTTACCTTTCATATTTGAGTCATTGTCATAACTTTGTCCCCTTATATCATTAATGGTGAGTTTAAGATCCACCAAAACATCTTCAAGTCGCTTGAAAAGCCCAAGCTCCGACGTGTCATCAACCTTTATAAACCTAAGAAAGAACTCCTCCACCTTGACTTCACTTGCATCCTCAACATCCACACATCTTATAACAATCGACATTTGTTCTTTATGATTTAGATCCGGAGTATAATCTAGGATAACCGAAAAGTACTTTGCTTTTAAAATCTTTTTGAGAATTTCTTCTTTAATCTCATTTGCCAACAAGCTTATCAATTCATTTTGAATATCATGACTAAGATAATGATTTTGAATTTCTTTATCTACCACACGTCGAAGGTGATTTTTCATAACAGGATCAAATTCCGCAAGAAATTCAATAAGTTGATAAAAAAAACTCGTTATTCTTCTCATAAATCTTCTCACTAGCTCCACGAAATGTCAAATTATTTCGAGAAAGAGTCTTCACAACTCCAATAGTTCGACCTAGTATCAACTTCCAATGAATTCTCTCTTTGTTGATTATCGCTTCCATTTCTTTATCAATTGTTGCTTCTTGTTTAAGTCTCGTATGCAAGTCCACCCACTTAACGACATTATGGTTGTGTTCCGAATTCTTTTTATGATTTCTAAGCTTTGTAGGAAGGTTATGCCCTCATTAGTTCCCTCTTCGACCAAACTAGTTATCATTGATTTATGTTTGAATAACTTGCAACAAAAACAAAATACCCTATCTAACTCATTTGAATACACAAACCGCTTCCTTTCTTGCTTCTCATCATTTGGAAGACCACCAATGTAATTTTTAGAAGAAAAGTGTCTCAAACGCTTCAGTTCTTTTGGAAACTCATCATTTTCTTTTAAGATCTTAATAGGACCTTTTTTAACTAACATCACCCTCTTAGTGTCATTAATACTTCCCTATAACCCCGGATAGTAGTTCACATTAACATCTTTATCAAGGTTAAGCATACTTGTATTAGCCTCTTCATTAACAGTTCCATCCTCAAGATTATCATTCATAGGAATAGGGTCTTCATTATGCTCCTCCCTAAATTCATCATTTCCTACTTCACTCATACGCTCCTCATGGAACTCATCCATATCTTCACCACTAGCTTCTTCAACTTGACTAGAAGGTAGAGATTTTTGAATTCTTGCATTAAATAGGCTAGAAATCGAACCCGCTAATGATTTTGCCATTTCATCTTTTCGTTGCTTGGCTTTTCTATTATAAGACCCTGAGTTTTGTTTTCTCTTCGTCATAGTACCTACAATCTAGATGATATTATAATCTCGTTCAAATAATAAAAAAATATATTACAATCCTAAAAATCTAAAACTAATACCTATTTAACATTATTATATACCTAGTAGTTTTTTAATTAAAAAATTTATTAGTGTTAGTAAATTATAAGACATTAACACTATTATACTATTACACTATTACACTCTCATTAAAAAAATAAAAAAATAAAATAAAACAAAGCATAACATTACACTATAATTACACTACTCAAATAATTATAAAATACCTATTTGGCCATTTACTCAACTCACGTAGCAGTTGAGTAATAAGTAACTCAGTACCCTGTACAAGAGTTAAGACCAAAATCACAAAAATCAACATATTTGGTCAAATGGGCAGGCAGCCATGCACTAAAGTCTAAAGAAGCTAAAGTTTTGATAAGGCAAAAGGCCAAAAGCAATAAAGTCTAAAGCCACTGCCCACTAGCGCAGCAACAATCAATTTCCCAAATTCAAAATTCACCAGTTCATCAAATGAAAGAGAGAGAGAGAGAAAAAAAAATACCAGCTGCTGACACTGCTCAAGTGCTCAGTCCTCAATGGCTCAATGGCTGTCACTGCGTGCTCCGGCCTTTAGCCTCTCCTTGCGTGCGCTGCGTGCCTGGCGGCGGATCCGGCAAAGGATTGAGAAGCTTGTGCTTTTGGATTGGGAAGGTAGGATTAGGGATTAGGGATTTTTTTTTCTTTTTTTTGGGGCAGTAAGCAGTAGCCCGTAGTGTGTTTTAATTTTAGGGATTTTTTTTTTTTTTTTGGGCTGTAAGCAGTAGCCCGTAGCTGTGTTTTGATTTTTTTGAGAAAATGTAACGCCCCGAAATTTCCAATTCAATAAATCCTTATTTAACTCGCAATAAGAAATTTCTAAGACAAATAGGTCTAGTTTCAAAAATCAAATCACAAGATAATTCAACTAGTCTCCAAAAATAGTCAAATAATCCAAACTCCACAAGATTAAATCCTCACAAAAACATTCATCTTAAATCAAAACTTAGAATCCTCACAAAAGAGTTCCTCAAGATTAGCTAAATGCTGGAGATCTCAATAGTAGTCCACCGGCAATAAATGATCACGTACTAGCAACCTTTCCTCACTATGGATCTGAGCAGCTACTCTGAAAAATATAATAACAACGGGGATGAGCTAAAAGCCCAATAAGTGGTATTCACACACTACCATCGAGGGGTAACAAAAGGAACTGGATTTATATGAAGCAAGGAGTAGATAGGGTAATAATAGAGGTGGTTAACAATGAACTGGTAATTCCAGAATATTCCAATATAAGAATTTAGGCAATAAATGAGACATGATAGTTAGAGATACAAATTGGTTTGGAATATTATAAGCATAGCAGGGTATAATCACAATGTCATAAATACATAATTTAAGAAGCCATGTCCTGTGTATTGCCCCCGCAGGAAGGGTCACTCCCATGTATTGCCCCCATGGGTAGGGTCACTCCCATGTATTGCCCCCACGGGTAGGGTCACTCCCATGTATTGCCCCCATGGGTAGGGTCACTCAAAATTTGCTCAACATCTCATTCTCCACAACATCAATTTCATAATCTAGATTATGGTCCACGTATTGCCCCCATGGACGGGGTCACTGAATTTATTTCATGGCAAAGAATTCAATTAAGGGTACGTACAACATGAACAATTCACTTTGGCAAAATCAATAGCTCAAGAGTTATGTAAAAGTAATTTGATATGGTAACGGTCACAAGCTGTCACGATACAATATGAAGAAAGGATCTCAATGGACTAAAAGCACTCAAGAAAGTATAAATTTATCAAGACAGAGAATCCAATGGGTTTGACAATAATTATGGGGAACGTAAGGAGAGTAATGTGTAAAGTCCCACTTACCTCAATGCACAAACCAATAAGAAAATATCACTCTGCACTAGTTTCGCCAACAAGATCCTCGGAGTCTAAGTCAAAGAAACATAATATTTTAATAAGGACATAAATAATTCCAAACCTACACCATTAGGTAACCCAAGAAATACTATTACCCTGAAGTTCTAAATATTTATTTTTATCTATTACTAACTTGTAAGGTTCATAAATTAAACCTAAGATAAATTTAAATCGATCATAATATTTATGATAAACCAAATAGCCATTCTGTTGTATTGAATAAACCGTAAAAATCCCTCACCTACAAATAACGCCAATAGCTTCCAACTAAATATATGTAATTATAAAGTATAAAATCCTCACGCCTATAATCATGTGTAAAACTCCCTGCCCAGTGTAATATCTCTACCAATCAATCTAACATTACTTGATATTATAACCATCTATGCTATTATATTAAGTGCAGCTATTCTAAAGCAAAACGTGCATCTATGCTATCATATTTACTGCACCTATTCTAAAGCAAAACATGCAGAAATTCTAACATATAATATAACGTAATAGCACTCATTATTTGGTTAGATTGTTATAGAAGATGTACTTGGCTTACCTGTATGACCAAATGAAACTTGTTCTCTCTACAGCTAACCGACACTTTTGTCCTAGTATTGGAGGTTTCGGCTACCAACTTAAGAGAAGTGCTTTCAACGTGTAAGGGGGAGAGAGAAAGAGGCTTTAGGGTTTCCACTAACAAAGAGGAACATAGGTTTATATATATCCCTGAGGGTGTCTAGGGTTTGATGGGATTATATTAGGAAAATATAATTATTATTTATTCTTTGTTAAAAATATAAACTTAATTACACTTATTCTATTTTATTTTATTTTTATTTTTCGTATATTACAGAAAAACTTGTGTTTTGTTTGTGAGATTTAGGAATTTATTTGTAATTTTTTGTTTGGGTTAATTCTTTGATCCGTTGGTCTGTTCTTTTATCCATTCTCTTTGATCTGTTGGTTTGTTGCCCTTTATCCGTTGGTTGTTGGGTTACCCTCTAATTTTTTCTTTTTTTTTATATTATGTATACTAGTTAAAAAAAAAATAAAAATTATGTACACTAATTTTTTTTTCATGCCTTTGATTTTGTTGCTGTGTTGCCCTTATTAGTTAAAAATAAAAAATAAAAAAATTATGTACAATATTTTTTTGTTTTGTGTTGTCAATACTATATATATATATATATATATATATTTAAAATTTTTTTTTGGTTGCCCTTGGGGGGTTGCCCAAGCCCCGGGGCTTGTTGGGCTTACCCCCGGAACTGGCCCTATATATGTGACATGATTTCAAGGTTGCATCACAACAGTCCTTTGTTTGCTAATTAACAATAATAACTCAAAAATTCTTGAAATAATTAAACCAGTGAGAACATGAACCAAGAGGTCCATAACCCAGCCAGGGCCAGTTCCGGGGTAAGCCCAGCAAGCCCTGGGGCTTGGGCAACCCCC